>JAYKAV010000592.1:0-68820 GCA_035582835.1 Phoebastria nigripes | reverse complement strand
GCTTGTGCTTGGTGTTCTTACCTAAGGTCTGAAAGAAATGCACAGCCTTTTGTTCACATAACCTGTCCTCGCCCACTGGCTGGACAGAGCTGCCCAGGAATGGAAAAGAAATTAAAAGCTTTCCTTTGGATTCTTTTGTTAGTGTGGCAGAGCTGGCTGCAGTGGTGTCCATGCTTTATTTTCAGTTTCTCTAGAGCACTTTTTCTCCTATTGGGGAAAATGCAGAGCTTAAAAGCTAGTTGTACTTAGATTTTTCTAAAAATGGATAAACGCCGTTTAGCTAGCATTTTTTAAAGCCATTTGGGAACTAYRGGGGCTATGAGACTATAGTGAACCTTGAGTTCAGAATAATTTGGGAGACTTGGCATTTCTTTAGAGCTCGTCCTGATTTAAACATAAAAAAAGTCAGTTCTATTCTTAGCTTATGTTTTTAGTAAAGTATTAGACGTATTAGAAATTGAGTCTTAGTACGTATTAGAAATTGTTTTTCAGAGATGTAAAACTTCAGGTATGCGAATTTATCTTAATTTTTGAAATAGTGAAAGTACAATAATTAGATTATTTTGTAAGAATAAATGCGTGATGTGGTCCAAACCGATTGACTTTTGTGCCACTTGGGTAAAGTTTATGAGATTAAATCTGCTCTTACAAGTTTAGCATTGGAGAGCTATAAACATGTACTAGGTAAGATGTTTGCTCTCTCCAAACATCCCTCCAGCCCTAATGAAAACATGTTCTGTAAAATCTTTTCTCAGGCAAGTGAATGAAAACCCCAGAGAATTTTAATTGTTTAGTAAAACCTAAGGGTTGCTCAAGGGTAATAAAACCCATATGTATGGTTAAATAATTGCCTTATTTATGCTGGGAATTTTCCTGGTATGCTATGTGAGCATACGGTGCTCATCTGTGTATCCAAATATTCCTATTGTAGTGGAAATGGCTCTACTGACAGGACCAGTGAGAATGCACACGGTGATAGAGAACAAAATGCCTCCTAAAACAACAAGGACTGGGAGAAAAACGCTGTGCCGCTATGTTTGTCTTCTGTAAAGTGGAACTTGTGAGCGAGATAAAAGGTAGAACCACAGCACCAGGCAGGAGTATCCTTCCTCCTACTTCTTACGTTATTCATTGCTTGGCACTCTCTTGAATTCCATGAGCATGCTTTTGTTTTAGAAAACACATAGAAATAGTGAAAGGGAACAGCAGGTAAAGTTTATTCTTTCTCTTTTTTAGTAATGATGCGGGTGATATGACTATGCCTTGAGCCATCTAGCAATATTCAGGCTTTGCTGCAGGACTCACAAGTCAGCAGGACTTCCAATATTAGCCCAATATGTATTTCATAACCCGCTATAACAGTGCCACCAAACAAGAGATTAGATCGCCGGTAACATCATTTCACAAAATACAGCAAATTGCACAGAAGTAGGGCATGATTGTAATCTAAGGGAAATGGTGCAGATAAATCCACTTTAATGGATCTGTTTAGCGTATGCAGAAACCTATGTACGTCATTTTTTATTCTTTTTGGCTGGCTGAACTTCGTAAGAAGAAATGCAGGACTCTCCTCTGGTTTTGTGGTTCCGTAACATTTGGTGCACGATCTCTTAGTTTCTCTTAAATAAAGGTAAATAATTGCAGTCCTGGAAAGGTGAGGTCTTATTAATAATCAAGGCAATTCAGACTCTTCGTTTTCTCGGTGCATCTTGTATTTGAGTCAGCTAAATTGTCTCAGAGCAGTGTGAAATCCCCAGATGAATTTTCATGTATAGAAAACCGTGCCAACACAAGTAGGCAAAAAGCTGACGAAGCAGCGATGATCATCATCTGCTAATGGCAAGTGGATGAAAACCAGACTGGCCTCTAAGAGCATCGGTAATATTGTCCTATTGAAATAAGGCAATTTCTGTTTTTCTAATAGAAATTATGGAACTACTCCCAAGCCAACATCTCCTTGGGAAAAACCCCACCAAACAAAGAAAGAAACAAACCCCCACTTTTCCTGTTAAAATTATAATTTGGATGGCAGTGAGGGATTGGTCTTGGTGAGCACTTACATTTATTAAGACTTAGAAGATGCTTTGAACTGCAGATATACAAGCAACGCTTGCACTTGTCTTCAAACTCACGAGTGCGCATTCCTTTGAAATTTAAAGGCAAGCTCGGGCTTGGGAGAGTTTTGAAAGAAGGCTCATGAGTAGTTTTCTTACCTAAAGAGATACTCTGGCAGGTTAACCTTGGCTAACAGCCAGCTGCCCACCCAGCCCCTCACTCACTCCCCCTCCTCAGTGGGATGGGGAAGAAAATAGGATGAGAGAGCTTGTGGGTCGAGATAAAGACAGGGAGATCACTCACCGGTTACCATTGTGGGCAAAACTGGCTCGGCTTGGGGAAAACTAACTTATTGCCAATTAAAATAGATTTGGGTAGTGAGAAACAAAAAAAGACAAACATTGAGACACCACCATTCCTCCCTGCTGTCCCAGACTTGACTTCACTCCCAGCTCTCCTACCCAGCCGCCACAGGGCTCAGCGGGGTGGGAGGTTGCGGTCAGTACACAGCAATTTCTCACTGCAGCTCCTTCCCTGTCATGTTTTTGCTCTGCTCTGGTGTGGGCACTCCGTGCACCACGGTTCCTTCAGGAAAATCCATCTGCACCAGCACGGGCTGTCTCATGGGCTGCAGTATGGATATCTGCTCCACTGTGGGTCCGTTGGAACCAGCTGTGTCCCGCACGGGGCAGCCCCTGGCCTCTTCCCACGGAGGCCACCCCTGCAGCCCCCCCCACTACCAAAACCATCACACCTATGCCCAACATAGATGCCTTCGGCAGAACAATTCACATAACTGCAGTGCTTAGTGAAGATGCTGACATAAAATTCCCAAAGACTAGATTTCTTAGCCTTACTTTTTAGTATTCTATTACCATTCTTTACCTTGTCTGCAGAAAAGCAGTCATGTACGGTGCTGTAGCTATAAGCAGTCACAGACTAATAGATCTCTAGCACTTGTTTTTGTCCCATTAGGTCAGAAACTTCACATAATCTTGGCTCATACACGTGAAGGCAAAATTGCTTTATTGCAAAGTTATGGGTCTGGAAAGGACTCTCGGAAATCATCAACTTCTCACTTCCTGTAGGGTGAATTAATTTTTGCCATTCCTGGTGCGTGTTTTGCCTAGTTTGTTCTTTAAAACATCCAGTACTTATAAAAACCTTGGTCTCTTTTTGGAGTTAAACCATTTCTGCTATTGAATGTTCATAGCCATACCAGTGATGATATGATCACACTCAGGACTTCCTGTATACAGTATATGCTGCTATGCAAACATAATCTGATAAATACTTAATGTTAACCATTAGTAAAATGGCTTTCTTGCCTGGATTCTTCTTTAGCAAGATTGAAGACGGGCGACATTCTTGCCCAACGCCTCATCTCCGTTGCTATAATGCAAACGTGTTGTGCCTTATCCTGTCCTTACTGCTCACAGACATGGGGAAATGTTTAATTATCCCCTTTGTAGCAGGTACTCAAAACAGTTGAGATCTGTTGTCATGTGGCATTACAATACTACCTAGACTAAATAAATGTCACTCTTCCACTCTTTTTAATAACATCCTGTTGGTTAGACTTCTGATCACTTCTGTGGGTTCACGTCTCTCCTGTGTTGTGATACCCCGAACAGGACAGTGCTCGTCAGTGAGAAGGGATGAAACTGGAGCAGAGCAGAAGGACTGCACATGGGTGCCAGGGTGGAAGATAGGTGAACTTTTCGTTGGGGCATGATGCTTGTTTTTTCTTTTTGGTTTGTAGGTCATTTTCAGCAAAGTTGTTCTGAAGTTGCAGTGTTTTCCCCTCTTTCCCAGCTTGGTTTCAGCAGCAAAGTTATGCAGTGGAGCCTCCCTCTTCCATCACTGAAGTCACTAATGAAAACATTGACCCTGTTGCAGGAAAGACCCGTGTGAAATCTTCTTTGATATGGCCTTGCCAATGTTACATAAAAGCATACATTTAGCAGTGATGGCGTAAAATCAGAAAAAAGAAAAACTCCACTTTCGGGAAGGTCACAGACACTCTGGGCTGGTATGGCTACAACTGGAGAGAAGGAAGAGGTAGAAAATATGCTTGTAGTGACGAGGGAGGAGGAAAGAGGTAATTTGTTCCCAGGTTCTGTGATTAGTCTGTTATTTTCTGAACATCCCTTGTGAGTTTTTCCAATAATTTTAATGATAAATTTAAAAGGTTCCACCCTGCTTAATGTGGTGCCTTACTGTCATATGACAGTGAGTCTTATAGTTGACTGCAAAAAATTAAACGTGATAATTAAAACATTGTGATATCAGAAGTCGTTCCAAAACCAGAAGTTTTGCACCAAAGAAATGCGAGAGAACTCAAGATCAAATTTTCAGAAACTTTTGCTGTCATCTGCTGAAAATATGTACTAACGCTCTGTCTGTAAATGTCTCAGAAGGGACAAACTTGAGCGTGCTGGGGACTGCTCCATGGTAGTTTCATTGATGAAAACTATTCCTCATGTGCTTTTAAAAATAGTTATGGTAGTCCAAGTGCCCAGGTAGTTACAATAGTAGAACCCCCTCCTCTAGTGGCCCCAGAGTAGGGGTAATTTACACTAGGGAAGGCTACCTTTTATCGGTATAATGTAATCCCAATAAAAAAGTATATCTTTAAAGAGTCTTACTGCCCTTACAGCAGTGGAAAAGGAGTACCGCCTTATTTATATCGCTTTAGAGGGATATAGCCATTGTCTGTAGGTGAGTCCTAATATCCTGGACGCATCTGCCAGCAGGTGCAGGTGGCAATGGTACTGCTGCTTCTCATCATCTACAGGCTGGGGATGTCTTTCCCACAGCGCTGTCAGCAGGAAAAATTGTGCGATGGGATACGTGAGCCAGAGGAGCTCAAATGCTTTTGCTAGACGTGCATTTAGGACAGACTTGGCAAGACTAAAAGATGCCTTGCTCAGCCTATCCTATATAAGGTTTAGAAATGTATGGAGAAAAAATTATCCACAGCAAATCCACTCCATTTCTAGTAACAGCAGTCTTTTCAAGGGAAAGTAACACCTCTGTAGTGTTGGCTTGATCTTTTTTATAGCCTGCCACCAGATGGAGATCTTCTCCCAAAGAAGTCCACCCAATTTCTTAAGGAAGGCCCAAGGGTAGTCAAAGTTCTGTTTCCTTGTTTTGTCACTTAAAATCGTCCAGTATTAACGACTTGTTACTGGCATTTTATTAAGGATTATTGTTGATTCGTTGGGTGGACTTGGATTTTTAAGAAGATTTTTTTGGAGGGAGCTGTGAAAACCAGCCTGACATCTCTAGAGCTCCCTATTTAACAAAGATAGGGTTTTTAAAGATTCATTTTACCTTGTGTCTCAGGCGGTAAGATTACACTGGGGTTGGGAAAAGAGGTGAAAATCCCGATACAGTGCATTTGTGTTGAAACTGATCCTCGATCTTAGGAATTTTAATAGCAGAGTAAATGAGCAGATATGAGCAGTCTCCCAGGCTGAAGATCCTGAAAATGCGTTGAAATGTAGATACATAAGAGGTAGGTAACAGGAGCTGGGGCCAATTAGTTCAACGGTCTCAATTCATGTGAGGTTTGGTTGATAGCAAGCGGCATTTGTTGCTCTCTTCGTGTTGCCTCGCAAGTAAAAATCACTAGTGCTAGGGTCGAACGTCTGGCACCACTCTTACCCCAGCGGTGCAGGGACCTTCTCCTGACCCACCTGACAGAAGTCCCAGAAGACAGAACTCCTACGTGCTGGGTAATTAGTTAACTTTCTGGGTGATCCCTCTGCTAATGTTCGACTGAGTTGTCTGGGCAGCATAAGGCATGCCCGTCTGTGGTCGGTATTATAGATAGTTTTCGTGACTGAAGAAACCACTCGACTGATTTCTCCGGAGAAAGAATTCTCCAGAGCTGCTGAAGACTTCAGCCCCTTCAGCACGTTTCAAGTGAAAATTGCTGATGCCATCCATGATCATTGATCAAGTATATTAAAAAAACATATCTATTTAGAGATAGGTGGCTAATACTGCTCTATCTTCCCGAGTCCTACAGTTTCTCACTTCCCTGCTTTGTGGGTCAGATGCTTTGCAGCCAATTTACATCAATTCCTGGCACTGTTTTTAAAGGAAGCAAGGGGGAACAGCGCGAAGTCTCACTTTCTGCCAACAACAGGAAGCGTACGCTCTTTGAGTCAGGCAGCTTGTTTCAGCCATGCCTTTTGTTGAACCAACAAATTACTGGACTGCAGATTCGGTCTTCAGCACGGCAGCGCCGCTCGGCAAATCCCTGGAAAGGCAACGGCACAGAGCGGCGGCATGAATGGTCGGGGGAAAGCCGTATGCCACTGCAATTCCCTTTTTCGAAGGGAGCATTCTCTTTAAAGACCAGTCGTCTGAGGGAAGAGAGAGGAAATGGCGATAACATCTCTCTCTTATTCTGTCCTATGGGTCTGAACATGCTGCTACTGAAATCTCGCTAGGGGTGACCGCTGGAGGAGTCTCCTGTTGGCGTCTGGGATGATGCCATGTGACATAGCTGTCCTGCCTATTGAGTGGAGAGAGGTGCGCTCTTGGATCCTGTACTTAATTTTTGTGTCTAAAGCAGGCTAAGGGACTCGGGGGGGTCTGGGAATTTGTTGTGTAGTTTTTCAAGACTTCCTTAAGTCAATCCAAAATCCCTGTTTTATTTTTTCCTGATACATAGTTAAAATTGAAACTAATATGAGGCTACCTTAAAAAAAATATAAATTCCTTCTCTGAAATACGCATCTTTGCAGGAGCTGTTTCCAGGCCCACTTTTTGTATGCTGATGGTACGTGGCATTTGTACTCTTCCTTTCCTTTTATTTTTTTTCCTTATCACTGCAATAAAACTTTTTAGAAAGCTAACTGCAAAAGCCGGTGTTTTTTACACCTGCCTTCATTCCTCCCAGTGTTTTCCTGATGCAGAGGCAGGCTTAGTCTGAAGAAGCCAAGAATGAGCAAAGTGCAATTTTCTGAAGAAATTATTTTTCGTATTTTTTTTTAATTTTTTTTTTATATTGTGTAAATTTACTTTCCCCTCTCCACTGCCACCAAACCTCGGTGTGTTTGTTTCTTCTGGGTATTTCCTTTCTAACTAYGCGCTAGCAAACTTGCCAAGGTGTGCTGTGGGGCTGCATACATCCCTCATGGGGAAATGGGGTGTCTCGAGGTGCCTGGTGAAGTCGGGAGGCAGATGAATGTCCCTGAGGCGGTTGTCTGAGGGCTAAGGGCCAGGGCTGGGGCGCTGCCTGCTTTCCTCCTACATAGTCCCATGCCCTTGCTGCAGCTCAGACACTCGAGGAGCTGATGGGCTTCAGCAGGGCGCATCCCAGGCTGAAGATGCCGGGCGTGCGTACGCTGGGGAAGGGCTCTGACTGACGTGTTGTCAGGAGGCAGTCGCGACGGGAGAGCTTAGAAAGCAAGACCGTGCTAGCCTACCTATGACAAAGCATTTATTCTGCTTTTCTGGAGAAAAAGCTCCAAGGATGACCTCAGAAAACACCAAGAAAGACGGGCTGCGTAACTTCCCGTGTTGGCGTGGCGTGAAACAGCGAAGGGACTTGGCCCTCCGTCCCTGCACGCCTTTCAGAGAGGCTCTGCTGAGAGCTGCTGAATGGCACCATCCTCCCTCTTCTCACTGCCCCGGCGACTTTACCTTGCTTAGTATTAGTGTAACCTAGGGTTTGAGAAAAAGTAAGGTATTGATATAATTATAATATTCACAATATAAAATTGTGGAAGTGGCCAGAGGCTTAGTGGCAAAAGTACACAGCACAGTAAGACGTGGAAAGGATGGGTTTTTGAGTCAAATATTTCTCTAATTGCAAAGGAAATTAGGCAAGCAGTTTATTTAGGAGAAGCAGAACCAAAAGGAAAGCTCTTAGCTTTCCCCCTCTGCACATACTGTTTCTCCAGAGAAGCTGTGGTGATCCTGCCAAATTTGACAAGGAGGGTGTAACAAGTCCTTCCCTATTTTCTGGAAATCCCACCCTCTTTCCACAGCTTATCTGAAGTTTCTATTTTGCATGTTGGTATTCATGCAAAGTTTCCAGCGAGCCTTCTGTTTTCTGTTGTTAAATTCRCCTGCTAACTGAAGCCATCATGGGTTTCTTTTTCTTTGGAGCATAATATTTTCATGTGGCTATTGCCCTGTTGGTTTTTTGTTCATCTTTTTTATTTTTCCTGAGATAGTTGGGAGGGTAAATAGAGTGATTTTGCATTGTGTTTTTAAGGCTTAGAAAAGCATCCTAATTTGTTAAATCGGTTGGTCACCAGAAAATTGTTGCTTGAGCAGCTCATTATGTGTCCATAGGAAAACTGAGAGAGGGCCTGCAGTGCCATACATCAGACAGAGCCCCCACCCCCCAATATTGTTTATCTTTTTATCTGTGCATCATTTAAAGACATTTGCAAGGCAAAAGCTGTCTAACTTCAACAACTGATCATGGAAAGGATTATCTATCTTCATATGTTTGGTCAAAATATTCTGTTAATTTAGGTAGCATAAGATGTTTTCAGTAACAAAGACGTGGAAGGAAAACTGGCAACTGATCGTTAAAAATATATAAATTATTGAATATTTTGAATTAGACACACATCTAGTGTATACACATATAGTACAGACACACACACACACACACACACACACACTTTGATGTAATCTGAAGCCTGAATTCTTAGACCTGTGGCCTTTTTACCGCTCTTAGCAGTTAGTGCAAGGGTCTGCAAAAATGGATTCCTGAGTTTACTACCCACTGAAGAGGAAGCCTAGTCTGCGGCTGGAGAATAAGCAAGTGTTAGAAGACCTGGCTACCAATCCTGATTTTGTCAAGAACTCATTGCATGATCTTGCGTAAGGAATTTAGGCTTTTTTTGTGCTACAATTTCCCTTTCAGGGAAGGGGGAAGGATGTAGTAGTTTCACAGTAGTGCTGCTGTTTATCAGCTTTTCAGAAATTGTATCTTGGATTTTGGAAACTATAGAATAAATGTAAACATAATAGGATGAAATGATATTCCTTTTTGGTTCAGAGTCATTTCCAGTTATTGTGATCTTACACCCCCACCCCAAGTCAAGAGAGCTACACGCCTCCTGTATTTGAAACAAAAATGGATATTCTCCAGAACTGTGTGTCTCCGGAGACTGGGATATTAAGAAAAGAGAATTTTTTTTTACATTAATGACAACATGAAAGGAATTGTTAAAAAGGATTTACACTATGTGATTCTCTGCTTTGTCAGGTATTGAAGAAAAAAGGAAGTATGAATGTATAGCAAGAACACCTGCATTGGCTGTCTGGATTTGGCGGGGGGGGCGGGGGGGAAGTTGCTAAAATCCAAACAAAAAGAAGTTTTAGTTCACAAATTGATTTTAGATTTAAGGATAATCAAGAGAAGAGGCCAACACTTCCATAGTATAAAAGGCATGCAACTATTAAGAATGGTAGAATTTTTTTTTCCCTGAAATGCACTGGTTTTGGCTTTTCTTAACTCTGTGGTAATATCCCTTACAGTAGAGAGTAATTTCTTCACTGCTGAACTCGATGTGTTAATTTTTCCACCCAATCTTCTACCACCCTTCATTTCCCTTCTGGTCTTCCTATCACTTCTGGTACATTTGCCCCTACCTTCAATGACCAGATTATGATTCTGCTATCAAGAACTATTTAATGAAACTCAGGCAGATGCCCATAGTCTCCTTCTCCTGGTTTGGGCTTTGGAATTTTGTTGAAAGCGCTTAATTTTAGACTTCTTAGTCTATTAACACATGCATTTCATTGTCTTCCTAAAACCACTCTAGCTTTTCTTCTGGTGTATTTCTACTCTTTCTGCTGATCAGGATCCAATCTTTGTTTCAAGGTCAGTTAAATGCAATGTAGCTGTGACTTGGGGAGAAGCAGCATGCTGTACATGCATAACTGCAGGGTCTGTTAGTACTGTGTGTTCTTCAGCAGCTTGACTATTTTCACTTATTCATGTTTACTCTGGTTACTGCAGTAGAAATTCTCCTGTCAGGTACTATCATAATATCAGTGTTAGACCTTATAAAACTGGTTTGTGTCTTGGCCAGCTTACATTTACAAAGGGATAGTGAGACAGATGTTTCCAAAGCAGAAGTAATCATTCTAATTTGTACCAATATTTAATGAGTCCAAAAAACCCCCTACATACATGTGTAAGTGTGTTAAGTGCATTTCCCATGTGCATTTGCTAGACTATGCAAATAAAATACTATATATATTATTAGTCTAGAACTAAGTGACTGGATGCAATGCAAAAATAGTTTGTGAATGTTTCAGAGTAGGACTTCTGAGGTGGGGAGGTAAATCGCACATGTGCTGTGCTAAAAAAAAAGAAGTAAAATTCATATAACAATGCTTCTGCTAGTGCCCGCAAATATATGTTTTCAGCAAGTATTTAATCCCTCTTCCTCTTCTCCAACACAATGGAGAATTAGCCTATATTGTCTCCCATAGCTACACGCAGGAATCTCCCTGAGACCATAAAGGTACTTCTTTGTACACCACAACTATCAGTGAAACAAAACTGCAGTGTTTGAATCCAGATTTGAACCTCCCTTAATGTTAAGAGCTCTTTGGATCTCTGTTTTAATTTATATGATGCATTAAGTCTGCAGTATATTTAGTCCTTGTCAATGCAATAAGAACACTATAAAGTAAAAGCTGTAGTCAAATGGGCATTACTATGTCCTTTGAAACAAAATAGGGAGGAATAGAAAAACAGAAACCCCTCCTTTACTTGTAGCACATCATATCTATGCGTTAAACTGCCCCCTCAATATTAATGTTATTTTCCCAGCTTTCTTGGTAAAGTTTTTTTGTGTAGCGCTGGCAGGTGCAAAGGCTCTGACAGGCTGGTGAGGCTTTGCAGTCGGAGGGCCCCCACCCCACTCCCCCGGGGTGGCAGGGAGAGATGCTGGGCTTGTCTGGGGCTCTTGGCTCTGCTCTTGGTAGTAGGGAGCTTACAAAGGGGGTTAGCCCAGGCTTGTAGCATACCCGTATCCAGGCTCTATGAATTTCAGTGCATGCAAACAGAGGATATTAGGTCAGGCTCGGTTTTGCTGGTTGTTCATAGGATGACGTGAAGTTTATGGACTTTAAATTGAAAATCAGAGCCCGCTGAAATTAGTCACTAAAATTTTAACTGACTGAACAGAGATCAGGGTTTTGGCCCCAAAAGCTTCAGTAGAGACCCACCGAGTCCTCCCTGCCTGCATCATAGGTTTCCCTAGAAGATGACTGAGAGCAACCTCAGGCAAACAGTAGGTTCAAAATTAAAATTTAATCTGGTTGAACATTGAGTGGGAAACAAGAAGTGAAAACTGTCAACTGTGCCCAGATCCATTCAGATCACTTCTAGGGACAGTTTTGATACCAAATTATCCTTGTTATGCAAATTTCCTCACCAACCGGCTGGTTCCCAGTTATGCATGGGGAGAAGCGGTGGCCACATCTGCTTCCCGTTTTGCCGTTTCAGAGACGAGCCATCTGTTTGGCCTCATCCCGAACAGCCTGCTCGGTGCTGATTAACTTCCTCACCCCACCAGCCCCAGGCTCACTGTCTGGTGCAAGGTGTAGATTCTTTTTTTTCTTTTTTTTTTTTTTTTTCTTCTCTAACTGCTTATAAACCAGAACCTTCACTTCTCTCCCAAGGGACAGGAAGGCGTTGGTTTGTGTGATTTGCAGCCACCACCAGTGGCAGCAACAGCAGCAGCTGCCCTCTATCACTCACATGTTTCATATGTGTGGTCGGGACAGATAAAACCAGGAATTGTTCTATGTCCTAGGACAGGCTTTAAAGCAGTGAGACCTTACCTTATATGAAAAAAAAAAAAAAATTAAATATTGTAATGCTAAATGCAGCAAAAGTCTCACTGCAATTAACAGGGATCTGTTCATTTAGCAAGAGCGGGGTTTCAGCCATGCTCCCTGCATCCTTTTTTTGTTTAAATGTGATGAACTCCTGCCATCTGAAGCCTGGCTTTGGATTTCTCACTCCCGTCTATCCCATTTTCAGTGAAACTCTGAAAATTTTTGGCCCTCCTGTTTTCTGAATACCCATCTTCTGGCAATTATGGCAGGATTTCAGAAATGCTGCATGTCTGCAGCTGCCAGTGACTTTAATGAGAATTGCATGTTCAGCAGCCCTGAAAATTCAAAGTCTGTCTAGCCAAAAAAAAGATGCATCAAAAATTAAAATTGAGAAACTGGGATAATGGACCTCCTGTTAAGATTAAGACTTCTGTTGCTTTCCACAGGCCAGGTATGAGGGATTTTTGTCTTTCATGATGCATTCGGACCAGAATTTGTTCTCATGCACCATTTTCCTTCCAGACAAGGAGTTGACTGTGTTTCATGATGTTGGACACAAAGCAGGGAAGGATGCCCTGGAGCTCTGACCCACAAGACAGGCAGGAACAGTTTCTTCAGAAATCAAACATTTTGGTTTTCCAGTTGCAACATTTTCAGCTTTCAAATTGTCGCTGCTGCTGCTGGAACTTGAAACTTTCAGTGAAAGCTTCTCCTTTATTTTTGGCCATCTCACAAGCTGACAAAACCAGTGCAATATCCTCAGTGTATTGGCAAAGTCAGGAGCATTTCTAACCCCTTTCCCCTCCTCCAAAAAAAATAACAAATTGTTACATTATCAGATCTGCGTGCACCAGGTCTGGCTGCGAGTTCTCATTTTGATATCTACTAAAACAATCTTGTGTGTTTTAGTGTATTTCTTGATCTCAAAGACTGACTAGAAAACGTTGGTTGTTGAGAACATCTTAATACTGTTGTGGTGTTTAGATGCTTATATACGGATTGGGAAGCCTGTCTGGGGACTCAAGGCTGAAAATACTCACCCCTGGTAGTCATATGTTTGTGTCTGTATAACAATTCGTATCTTGGCACCTACAACAGTTTCTGATGTAATTTAATCAAGCTACTGGAGTAGGAAAAAATATAAATATGATGATTCTAAGAAAGTCTTTGGAACATAATAGATAGATACCCAGAATAGATTTTTAGGTACACAAACTTGCATTTAAATCTGTGGATGTCTCTACTTTAGTTCAAGGATTTAATAACATTGATTGAGAATATTACATTTGGTCTACTTTTGTGATTATTATTATTTAACAGACCATATTTACTTTGCAGAGGAGTCACTCACTGAAACAGAAATTTGTAGTTCATTTCATTTACTGTGAACTAGCTATGATGGTGAACAAAGGAATTAGGATGTTAAAAGGTTCCTTCTTATAGAAAAGTAGTCATAGTTTATGATGAAACCATATCACAGTAACTTAAGGAAAATTTAGATTTTGGGAACCTGTAAAAGAATTGATTGCAATACCATTAGAGTTTGGTTTTTTTTAAAATCTCATTTTGTTCATAATAATACAGTTTTACAAATGGAAATATTTCTAAAACTTTATAAACAATGCTTTTTCTAAGCAAACAGTGATTCTTGTTTGCATTAAATATGTGATATGAAATCTACTGTGCTGGAATCCGAAGGAAACGGGGACACCTGCAGAGAAATCATCTTTGTTATGGCAAATAGTAGAAATAATTTCTCAGTGTTTTATTTTGAATTACCATGACTCTACATGCAGAAGTAATTGTGTTCTGTAATGACTTCAGCTGGCTCGTGGGAGGAAACGGTAAGAGGAGAGGGCTGGAAAGGAAGCAACCTCCTCAAAGAAGTCAGCTGCTCGCAGGAGCTGTGTGAGTTTTGTGGCCAGGGACACTCTGGATAGGAGGTAGTTTAGGACTTGACCTTCAGCTGGAGCTGGCTTAGCAAGGCTGCTTCACGTAGCTGGTGAGTGCAGGGTGACTGACGCAGCGTGACCTTTTTTGGCCACAGAAGATGGGTTGTGAGGACAGCAAGGATGAACTCACCATGATGCAGGCTATAGGTGCGGCAGCAGAGGCTGAGGCCATGCACGATGCTCAGCACTCCCTTGCTGCCCATGGAGCTGTCTACCTGCATCTCACCGTACATTGCCCACACGCACACACAGTCACCACCCTGTACACACAGGGCTTCCAGCTGTACCAAACGACTTCTTTACCCACTAGGAGAGTGACAGACATGTTCTRGGGTTTGGGTTTGGGTTTTTTACCATGTTCTCATGTCTTAAAAGATACATCTCACTTTGCAGACATAATTTAATAACATTTCCAATTTTAATGAAATTTGCTTGGTTTTTTTAAATACAATGTTCTCAAAGAAAAATGAAGTTACAATATAAAATCACAGCAAAAAAAAGTGTGTAAATACAACTTTTCTATTAGAAAAGGCAGTGTCTGGGGAAGGGCTGGGAAGCGGTTATTTTTTACTTTTTAAAAACAGATATAAACTTAAAGCCATTCACCATATTTACTCGTTTTAGGGTTCAGCTAAACCATATCAGGGTATTGCACCATAGCAAAAAAAGAGAAAAAGGGAGATTACACTAAACTAGTTTTCTGAGGGCACAGTTTGTTTTGATGTACACACACACAACATCCTATTTTCATGCCATCCTTGCATATGTTCATAAATAAAATTATTGAAACACTTGTTTCCAAACAAATTGAAGATGATTTTGTGCAAAAAAGAAAAAAACACTGAAAAAAGCAAACCTAAAAAAGCCCCTTTGTGAACAGGGAATGCTGTTTGCTCCTGCCTTTAGACTATGCCCTCTGATACACTGTGTCTTAATATACTTACTTATACTACTGTACTGTTTAATATACAACATCAACATATTCTGTTATAGTATAAATAAGAAAACTCCAGACCCAGGAAACAAACCCACTGTGATTGACAGTGCATCATCATGTCATATGAACCATTTTAGATATATATACATATACATATGTATATAAAATATTAATGAATCACAAAACCACAGATAGGGCATGTGCATGTCAACAAGAAAAGCGACACAGAAGCTCATACATGTGCATGTGTGCACAGAGATGTTGCAAAGGCAGTGAACCTACCCAGTAATCAGAAATCACGTTTAAAAGCTAAGTTCAAGGCAGTCTTAAACTCCACTGGAGCTATGCTTGTTTACACGGTTAATGAACATGGCTTTATTTGTGTCGGATTTTGGTAAAAGCAAAGAAACAAAACCACCTGAGTAAGCTTCTGTCTCCCTCCCCTTTATAGCTCGGGGTGTCTTAAAATGAAGGCTTAAAAAAAATTATGGCATGGATTATATAGTGGTCTAAATCTAAGAACAGTAAGAAAGAGGTGTAAGAGCAATAAAAGCAGAATGTTTCTGTACAGCCAACATCTGACTTCAAACAGGACATTGCAGCAGGGCTGGGAAATTACTTTGTCCCTTCTTGGTTGGTATCAATCAAAAGTGGAGAGGGGTAAGAACAGCTGAATGTATCCCTACCAGCTATGAAAAAATGAACCCATTTCAACTTTATTTAAAAAAAAAAAATAAAGGAAACTCATCACCGTAAGCCCCCCCCTTGAAGGTCCTCTTCAGGTCATTCCTATGCAAAATATTTGGTAACACCTCGTTGCCAGGTACAGTATGTCTTGAAGCTGAATGTGTAGCAGGCATTGATGACAAAACTGTAGTTGGGGCATGAAAGTGGCCGACGATTCCTTGTGCCCACCCCCTGCACAGTGTCTCGGGCTGGAAGGTAACAAGCAATAATGTCTCTTAAGGCAACTGAGTTACAATGCAGGAGTAGAGAGGATCACCTTTGGGCCTGTAGTTTACACTACTCATTTTTTTGCGGGTCATTGGCCATCCCGTATGTACCAGCCTATCTATCTAACATGTACTGGTAATTTGTTTTCACTGTTGTGGGTATAGGCATCAGTCTATGGACGTTCATACACAGCATTCACATCGGGTGACGAAGCTACTAAATAGGCACGCACGCATGCACTTTCAGTGTAAAAACACCTCTGTGCCCACGTGTCATATGAAGTAAGTGTCTTACAGTTGGCATGAAAAGCTAAGACATGAGATTGTAAAAGCATATTTTTGTAATTCATTATTTCATCAGTATCTTTTCCTCTAATTTCAGTGTTGTTGCTCCTGACTTACACCTGCAAAAGTGAAAGCAGAAGAAGGAACTCTGCGTGCCTGTAATAGTATGTATATACATGAAATGTATATCAAATATAGCTACACATACCAGGCCAAATTGGCCTAGGTACAAGCGTTCATGGTTCCATCGAATCTCTTTTATAATAAATACATGTGCTTGCATGCACTTGTGAATGGAGAACGTGTAACTGTGTGACAAGACTGCTAGTCTTGTTGGTTATATGGCTGTGTTTATTGCAGAATATCCATTTATTATGCAGAGTGGAAGTATTTATACATGAAGTGAATAAGATGGGTTATTTTTACGAATGTTGCCCAGGAAGTATTGCAGCACCGATGACAGATTTTTATGCAGCTGCAAAAATTTCTTTTTTGCCCAGTCTTAAAAGTACGAGGGTGTTCAGGGAGAGGAATGAACTATTTGGAAGAGGAAGTTAAGTTGAAGCTTTAAAAAAAGTATTTTTTTGTATCAGCTGTGTTTGGGGTTAAAATCTATTCATCATAGAAGTTTTTATTCTAACTGAAGTTACAGTATCTGCAGCAGAACCTGACACGGAGAAAGCTCTTGGTGGACTTTACTGCACTCTGCAAAGTGCCGCAGTCTCTGGTCTCCATTCAGCAAACCACCATTTTTTTAACCTTAAGATTAGTTCCACTGAAGTAAAAGTAACTTAAAGCACATGGTGAAATGATTTGTTGAATAGGAAGCCAGGGTTCTCAGCACCTTTGTGGGGCTTGGTCCCTCATTAAACAGCAAGTGCCAGGAAAAAAGGAGAAGGCTACAAATTTCAACTGGCTGGTTTAATTCAGCTCAGTCCTTTAAAAATAATTAAGTAAGTGCAACACTTAGGAGTAGAGCCACAAAATCCACAAGAGAACATCTTCTGTGCAAGCAAAATGGGATTTTTTTTCATATGTAAGAGAGGGACATTTGGATATTTTCCAGGCAGTTTAAAAAGATGAAAAATGTGCATAAGGAGACTTCCCCCACACCTATTTCTAGCTAGTGCTTTTCTCAACTGTACATCATACCTTTCTAAATAACTAAAACTTAAAAAAGAAAGAAAGAAAAATGAAATACATTGTAACTTGTTTATGCAGAGAGAGGAGGGGTTGCTTAACGAAAAGTGGGGTTTTATTGGATAGGGAGGGAAAACATTTATTCAAAGAAGAGCCAACAATACCCTTTTTCTATACATTAAATGCAATTCATACTTCACAGAGTATATTACAAGGGTGTTTCTTTTATCTTTCACATATCTGCTCGCCTGCCTAGTGACACAAACAAGGCATGCCATGATGTCAATACCAGCAGCACCCTTGCAGGTAGAAACGTTCTACTTTTTACCGCCAAAGCAACTCAGAACCCTCTGGCTGGGGGGTCCCGTCCCACCCCAGCTGTCTGTGAAGTCATCTGAGATGGGCCCCTCCATCTTTAGTTGGGTTTAATCTTCCCAAAAGAGTCAAATAATACCAGGAAGTCAAAAAACATACATCTGGTGTAAGAGCCCTACGCTCAGGGTGTTAAGAGAGAAAGCTTGGCCACTCCTGCCTGTTGCGTCCTCATCCGCGTGGTGCATCCTGCGCATGGTTAACAGTTTTGGCAAGGGAGGTTTGCAAGAAGCATCAGTTAAGGGAAGGGCTTTCAGCTATGTGACTACAAAAGCTCCTACTTACATTACTAAAGGTTTTTGGTGATCAAACATTTTCAGTAAAAACTTTAGTACTCATTTTAGAAAACTGAGTTGCAATGCATGCTACCAAAAGGAAAAATCTTTTCTTATGGGAGAAGATAGCTGAACTTTTGATTCTCTTGTTACTTTTACTGTCCAGCTGACTTGTGCTTTGTTGCTGTTGTGGCTCGTGCAGCTCCAGTAACACAGCTGTTGAGGCTAGATCTGTGCCAGAGGAGTTTTAACTCATGTGGAAACGGTGCTCCCCTCGAGTTATATGGGAAGAGAATTCGTACCTGTCCTGGCTATGGTAGCCACACATGTTGCATTCAAAAGGATCGCGGAACCCGTGGCAGCCCATATGGATTGTATACATCACGTGATCCAAGAAAAGGACTCGACAGTGTTCGCACTTGTAAACTTTCACTTGCTCCCCATTGCTGCTGATCACTTTGAAAGCATCCTGGGAATTGTCAGTACCTGCCCTCAAGACATCATATTGCCTGTTTTCTTCTTTTATAGAGATGCCATTTCTTGCATGGGGACCTATGTGGTTTGTCAGGTAAATTAAACCACTGCGTTCCTCGTTATTGCTCTCTGTATCTGTTGAGTCTTGACAGCTGTTGCTGGGAGAGGCATCTCGTTCGGAGGAGACAGATTTCGCTTTGGAAAGCAGCAATAAGTTTTCCACTGCGCTGTCCTGAGCTGTGTGGTTGGAGCGAGCCTGATTGTCCCCGAGAGGTTTGTGGAGCTGATACATGGGGCTGATGACGGGCACCACCTCAGAACCACCTGGTGGTGTCTGGACAAGGGGACGCAAGGACTCTGCCCCCAGGTAACTGATGGCGTTATTAATGGCCTGGTCTATAACGTGCGTCTGCATTATCTCATTCTCCTTCTCATAGTTGGTGGTGGCATCGTACGGAAGATCGGGCAGACACTTCTCACCTGCAGTGAAAAACAGTCAGGAGTTAGAGGGTTGATTTCTACATAATTAAGGAACTGAACATCATGGATTAATAAAACAGCAACATGGAAGAAAAGAGTTGATCAAATCCACCTCTGAAATGAAATTCACCTGAGGTATTCATAGTTCTCTAAAATAGCTGGTCAGAAAAATGGTTGGTTGGTGTTTTTTTTTTTAACCTGCAAAATAATTTGAGGTCTTTGGAAAAGCAAATGGATGAAAACAGATTCTCGAAATAATTATAAAGGGACTCATGGGAGCTACAGATCGAGTGCTTCATCCTTTCTTTCTCCTTTCTAACTGGACTCCCTCATCTGCCTCCTACAGTGAGCTGAGGCATGCCTTTGTGGTTAGTGAAGACAGTGTACCAGCACAGTTACAGTGAGCCTGGCCTTCATGCTTCAGAGCATGAAGCACATTATCGATATTTTTCCCTAAAACATTACAATTTTAGACTGGAAATTGCATGTTTTAGTTTTAGACCTTCAGTTTCTTACAAATAACCTGCATCAGCAAGGTGGTCATATGTCATTTTGGAGAAAAATCAACAAAAACTTAACTTTTCATATTGCCACCTCTCCCCCACACCTTGTTTTTTAAATAAGCCATGTTAGGCACATTACCAGAAGCTACTCATGTTCCTAGAAATTTTGTGTCAAAAAGTTATCATCTACAGGAGCAGCCAAGAACCATGGAAAAAATTTAAGTGCATTTGTAGTTGGAATGTATTTTTCCTATGAGGTAAAAAGCCCTATATAGAGCAAGATTACGTGTTACTTGTAACTTCGACTCTGATTTGGGATGCAAAAAGTAAGGGGGAACTCTTAATTTTTTTAAAATCAGACTGCACTGAAGTATCTCTAGCTGGATACCCTAGTATTGAACGCTGAGTTTCACGACAATTTCTCAAAATTCCTGGACAGATAGGACTAAGCAAAACATAGAAGGTAAAAGTTAGGAGTGGGAGAAACTATTTAAATGCACAGATGCTGGTTTTATGAACCTGAACAGTCTTCTCAAACAGTGTAAACCATCAACATTATTATCAGGCTCCTAATAAATTTGTGCAAATGCAAAGTGGGTAAAAAATTCCCACAGATTCCTAGGGACTACCAATAACACATTGTTTACAGTCCGGATGGATTTTCTAGCTCTGCAGATCTTGGGAAATTCATTGAAAGCCACAAACATCGCTATGAGGTGCTGTCACCATTTCCTAATCAACATGACTTTTGCTTGGTAGGCCTTGGAAAGTCCTAATTTGTCTAAAAGAAGTGCTAATAGGAGCATGGAAAATTTACCAGAAGATCTGCAAATTAATTTATCAACAATTTCCCACCCAGTTTCTACTCAAATTGACCATTTCAAAGCCAGTGAAGAGCCCAGAAAACTTCTAGCATGACACTATTGCAAGGATGGGGCTAAAGTGTAGAAAGTCCTGCTGTCTACATTTCCCGCAAGATATGGTTTCATACTAGTTTGTCCATGCTCTGCAAGCAAGAAAGAAACACTCTGAGCATTGCGTAACTTCCTATAAGGGATGTAGGGTACAGACACCTTCTAGCTGCGCTGCACAAGCTTCTACTTCCTCTTGTTTCCTTTCCCATTATTCTGCCAATTTGAGCACCCCTCTACAGGCGTGCGTTTGGTTTTTTTTTTCAGATTTACCCATTCTAATGCTATAGTTTTCAGGCAGAGTTTGAGGCTTAAGATTCCAAATAGGCGTTGTGAAAGACTCTTGAATGATATATAGAAAAACTGTCCTAATATGAATGTATACCCTTAACTCAAGGAGGAAAAAATGAGGTCAAAATAGTTTGTATTCCATGTGCACTGTATATCACTGAAAAGTTGGACTGGTCTTCATTATACACAAAATTTTGGGCATCCAGAAGGCATGATTTTAATAGCTGTTTCTTGGGTAGTATTTGCTTTATGTAGCATAACTAGTTGGTAGGCGGACTGAGAGGATCAAGTGCTCATAAGAAAAATTTGTTTCCAAGCAGAACTGTCTGAAACAGACACAAACTTCAGGTAGGTGGTTATCATTTCTATATCTGGGCAATGCAGATAATACTTGCACTCATTAAAAATAATAGCTCATTTCTGTGGTTATTAGAGCATAAGTAAGTTAAACTGCTAATGGTTTGCACTGCTCAGGGTTCTGCAGCAGGTACCTAAATAGTAAAAATGTACTCAGTGCATGTGGGCACTTTTTCCTTTTCTTTTTTTTTTTTTTTTTTTTTTTTTTTTCCCTTTTTTTTTTTTTTTTTTTTTTTGTTTTAACGTAATAAACGGGTCAACCTCACCTGCAGTTCTCACTCTCTAGTTTGGATGGCCCAGTTCTGCTCTTGGGTCTGGGAGCTATTCCAGTTTGGAATAGATAGAGAATTTTACAGATAACTGGCTTAATTTGGTGAACAATCTCACTTTTGAAAGGTAATGAATTTAGCCTTGAGAACAACGAGCGAAGCAGCAGACAGTCTCTTAAGCGAAGGATGCCATTTGCTCCTTCTCCCTGGAATTCAGCACAAGGATTGGGATGACACGGTAATCTACAGGAGCAATAAACATGTTTTATTACCCAAAAGCTCTCCTGACCAGCTGGCCCAATCTTGTGTTAATCAGGAATTTACCTATTACATGAAGCAGCAGGAAAGGATTTGGGGGCATTTCCTTGTCAGAGAAGTTCATCCTTTTGAAGGTTAGCAAATTTCCATAAATATCTGCTGTCAGTAGGTTGTCTTCCTACACCACGCCCTGAATAACTAACTGACAGGAAACTCTGCCCTCCTAAAACTCATAGTTA
This sequence comes from Phoebastria nigripes, assembly GCA_035582835.1. Classification (NCBI taxonomy): domain Eukaryota; kingdom Metazoa; phylum Chordata; class Aves; order Procellariiformes; family Diomedeidae; genus Phoebastria; species Phoebastria nigripes. Next base: position 47,232 of record JAYKAV010000592.1, on the reverse strand, counting down.
AACTGGCTCTCTTTACTGTTTCTCAGGGTGAAGAGAGAAAAGGAGAACGAAAAACTAGTCCACACCTACAGATACATTGCATATAGGATACTTGCTAGTACCTTTTACATTTTAACACTTCTGATCTTCCTGGAGCTTTCATAGAATTAGTATTTTACCTAATGCAATCAGTTGCTAGAGTGTCTAAGCAAATCAGGTTTGCCTTACATAGTTGATATATTTTTGGTAACTACCTCTGCTAAAACTTTTGTCCTTTTATAAGCATAAGCTTTTCTTATCCTTGACTGCCTCCTGGAATTGTTGCCTTTGGACTTGAAGACAATCTTGGACTTTCATTTCAAACCTTTTGTTGCACCTCCTGGCGTAGCTCAGATTCCCCTTTCCTTGTCTCAGAAATACTAACTTTCCTTTCACCCTTGTGTCCTCATTGAAGAAGGTATATTTGGAATTTTGGAAGGTATATTTATGTCCCATAAACTGGTCTTTTTTTGCCTTGACTTTTGACTGAAGACCTTCTTAATGTGTGTTTTTTTCCGAAGACTTCAGTTTTCTTTGACTGTCTCCTACAGAATAATATAAATGAATGTGCGGAGAATTATAAAAGAATCTAACTAGATATGAGTATATGCTGTCCTCTGAAATCCCGTGTTTTTATTCATTTATGACTAACTCTACATAGCTGACAAAATATTGTCTGTGGGTCTCACTATTACAGAACTGATCTAACCACTACTTGGTACAGGCTTACCAAACAGAACAATATAGATGTAGCCTCCATTTTTTCATTGTTAAGACAAAAACATGCCTACTAGGTGCAAATGGGCATGAAGTTTTTGCATCATTTATAGAATGTACCCAAAGATCTTTTAATTTAGGTATTATTCTCAGACCTATGTATATTTATTTCCATGATCATTTTGGGCTGTAAAAGCATACAGACTTCATGAAGGGGTGAAAAATATTATCCAGCCTATGCTCAACTACTCACAAATGCTTTCACAAACACCAATATGCCCAGATCTGGATGTCATCCAAGAAATTAATAAAATAACCCTGAAAGTGTGGTCAAATGCTTTTCCAATAGGAAGCTTCTATTCCTATCTTCAGGTTCTTAAGGCAACTTCAAGAGCCTGTCCAGATCTTGTAATGATCTGGTTCATAAGCATTAGAAAAAGACAGGAAAAATACTTTAAATCGATCTCCAGATGTGGAAAATTAAACATGCAGAAATGTATGCTGGAGAGGTTTGGTTGTTTTTTTTTTTTTCCCCAACACATCGCTGTATCTGCTTCTATAGAGATAGATATTGCTAATTTAGTAAAACAAGTAAAATCATAAAGCAAAAGTAAAAATCCTGTGAGATGTTTTTCGGGTTTTGTTTTGTCTTATTTTTTAGGAGACAGCAAACGTTTAACTCTTACCAACAAATTTCTGAGGCATAGAGCTCTTACGTTTGGCGACGTTACTTGCTAGTCTATCCAGCACGAGGGATCTTTCTGACCCTATCTTGCACAGGTCTTCAGCCATTTCACTCTGGTTAGTTTCCTCTTTTATGACTGAAATCAAATGACATCAGAAGGGTTAGGCACGCTTGTTCCATTTTAATGGAACTATTGTCTTCAGGTTATTGATTCTCAGCTAATGTCTTTTAGCTCCCAACCAGCTGGAAGGAGGAGCTCACCACTGCAGACACAGGACAATTCTGACTCCTGGTAACAAAGTCCCTCACACTGATTAATCTATGTACATGTTCATGTTTCCCTCGTTTAGGATACAAAAATGAGATTGCAACTGCAAGGCGTCTGCCTGTATGTAACGTAATTACTCCACCCTTGTTCTACAGCCACTCTGCATTTCCATGAATAAATTACATCCTAACATTATACTGGACACGAAGCAGTTCATGTTTTCACCCTCCCACTGTCACCCCCACCTGCCCCTCTGCACCTCTCCCAGTGGAACCGCCTGTATGATCATTGCTTCTTTAGCAGGAACAATGGACAAACTTCTCAACTCCAGCAGTGGAAGATGTATTTGCAAGCTAGACCAACACTTCTCTCCTTTTCCCCTAGTAAATATTGCTATACTTCCTTGATGCAATTTTAGACTTTAAATGGCAATTTAGCCTAAGTTGCTAAAGTCACATTTATAGTGGAACACTGATTTCCAAGACTCAAACATGTTTCCCAACTTCCTGCTGCTGCTGAGACTCTGCAGGATTAGAAAGGAGCTTAGCTGTGAGGCTCTAGGAAAGGGAGACTATGGCACTTTCACTACATTTCACTTCAGTACTTTCCTGCAGAAACAGAAGGGATGTATGAAAATGCACTGTCAAAACAATGACTATGAAAAATGTATGGAAAGGTATTTCTGGCTTCCAGCATCTAAAGGAAAGGTGATACGCAGTGAGATCACAGCACAACTGGTTTTTGTTTTTTCCTTTTTTTTGGCAAGGGGGGTCAGAGACAGGAGACAAAGGGGTTAATTTTACTTTTACCTGCTACTAGGATATGGATATTTTTCCTGAACTTGTGAGTTGCTGTTAAAGGGAGAAGCAAAAGATGATTTTTTAGACTTTGGTTCTGCAAGCTATTTCAATTAGATGCACCACTCCACTACATTTTGCCTTCTGTGCCTGCTGAGAATTTGTTTTATCACTAGGTTTACTTCTTTAGGCTATGAGATGGGTTCACAGAACCCATTACTCTGGTACCTGGGTGTTTCTCAATAGTTGAGAACACGCATTCCTATGCAATGTTATTTTGGCAATATACCACTGCTATAAAAGGATGATTGTGAAAGTTTCATTGTTCCTGAAAGATGCAAAATCAGGGTCTGGTGGACAACTGGAAAGAGCAGGTGAAGTGTCCTAGACAGCAACAACCCGCAATACCAAGCAGAATAGTACACAACTGGTTCTTGAGTGCCTGCTGCAGCAGCACATACTGCAGTGACAGTGACCGTGACAGTGACAGGGAGTCTCATGGAATTATGCCCCAGCCCCATAAGACACTAAAGGTTGTGGCCAACGCAAGGTATGAGCAGAATTTGGTCATGAAGATGCAGGATAGTAAAGGGCATTGATGGTATCTAGTCATCATCAAACAAGCACACACTACCAAGCATCTTGTGCTGGCTAAGGCTTCCAGATACCACTTTAGGAAGAGACTTACAGAGAATGTTTTAAAGCGGCCCGTTCAACAGGGAAACAAAAGATTGAGTTTTTAATTAAAAGTTGAAATGATCAAGAAATATCTGTTTAGGATATAACAATATTCCATTTCTAATCAATTCAAGAGAGGGTAAGTTATGTATTCAACTTTCAAACTTTCAATATTGCAACTTTTAAAACTGCTATAAAAAACTCCCCCAAAACTGGCCAATTGAATTACGTACTAATTTCCAGGCTTTGCAACTGACACCCCCTGAAATTTGCCACCAACCTGATAACTATTTTTCTGTAATTTTGTGTCTGTGAACTGGAAAAAAAAAAAAATTATCTTTCCAAATGAAAATCCACAAGTGACGGAAGAAATTGTAATTGACCCTTTTTAAACTTCATAAACTATTTCTGTTGTTATTTTATATAGGCCTGGTAAGACTTCAGCACACTTCTACTCAACTCAAATGCAAAACTCCAACTGATATCTCTAAGAGAAGAACTTCACATGGACAGCGAGATTCCAGTCCTCTAAAATAAGAATTTTGCCATTTAATTCATCAGGTTCCTAATTTCGTGCTGAACGTCCTTCTCTTAAAGAAAGCAAACAAAAGTTAAAATAGAAATACAATCTCTTGCTCGCCTCCTTACTCGTCTTTGCTGGATCTTTCCCTTATTTAAGTACTTTCCCAATTATGTTTGTTAGATTTACAAGCTCGTGGAAAGCTTTTACCAGTTTAGGTCCTTTCAACTGACATTTTTTCTATGTATACAGCACAAAGGATTTTAAAAATGCTGTAAAAAACAATTCCACTGTAGCAGAATGTCAAATTAGATGTCCTAGCAGATTTTTGTACCAACTTTTCTGAGTCTGGGGGAAAAAAAAAGGGCCTGAATTATGACTCTAATAGCTCCATATCACACCATGAAATATTGTAAGAACAGTGGTAGTATAACTACTTGCTTTTCTAGATATAATGTAAAATGCACTAAAAATCCGAGAAGTATACTCACTCATTCTCAACTGTTTCATTGTATGTTTTCATCTTTGAGTTTATAAGGGAAATAAATAATGTAAACATGGCAAAATGGTATGTTTTCAGTGAAGTAGAATAGATTGTTTAGAATGCAAAATACTAAGAAGAATGCAGGAAAGTTTTATTTTTAGAAACGTAAGGAATTGATTTATTAACTGAGTACTAAAATTTTTTAAAAGTGAATTTTTTGGCAGGATACAAGGTCTAAACCCAAAAGTTATTCCTTCAATTTTTTTTTTTCTAATTTGCAAAAGCACTCCTATTATATCAAATACGGATTTATATGATGCTTTCAGTATATGCAAGGAAGAAGTAGTTCTTCCAAGCTGTTGTGGTTTAACCCCAGCTGGCATCTCTTTGGTCAGTTGGGGTCAGCTGTCCCAGCTGTGTCCCCTCCCAACTTCTTGTGCACCCCCAGCCTACTCGCTGGTGGGGTGGTGTGAGGAGCGGGAAAGGCCTTGACTCTGTGTAAGCACTGCTCAGCAGTAACTAAAACACCCCTGTGTTACCAACACTGTTTCCAGCACAAATCCAAAACATAGCCCCATACTAGCTACTATGAAGAAAATTATCCCAGTCAAAACCAGCACACAAGCATCCATGAATTCCCCAAATTTTCATCCCACTGAGATATTAGATATTCAGTCCTAAGCTAGTGTAAACTCTCCTGTCATGATTTGCTATAAACAAAGGTCCATCTCTAAAATTATTTATTTCTTATTAAAGTTTATGATTCCTTATACCAGTTTCATCTGGACATTTTTGCTTACTAAGACTTTAGTAGTAGTTCAGCTACTCATTCACGCAGATTTTCATGTTCTGTGTGCAGGCATTCAAATCCATGTGCCAGACACTGAAAATTCAAGTCCCAAGACAGAATATTTGCTTCTAAATCCTATAACCTCTTTGAGGAATAAGTATTGCTGCCTACTGTATATTACGTTGAGCTTTTCTATTTATACATTCTCCAGCCCCTCAAATTAGAAGGGGCACTGCTCTAACATGCTGTCTGCCAGAAGCATCTCAGCTGTATTCACTGCTATCATTATGTGCATATACTTTACATTATTTGATAGCATGTAGAAACATATTCAGGTTCTGTCCAGATATAAAATATTAAATGAGGCATCATTGCAAATAGGTCAGAGAGAACCTTCCATTTTTGTCATTTGACAAACCAAATAACATATACTGACAGGATCAAAAAGGTATGCAAGAAATATAACTTACTGGATGGGCTTAAACTCCACCACAGAAGCTGGATCTTATATTCTCTATCTAAAACTGCACATGCAAGGGGATTTTGTATGGCTATTTACTGTGATCAATCCCAAATAGATCTTTAGGATCTTTGTTTAAATAAAATCCAAACCCCAATATCTGCTTGCTATATTTCTGGGCATAGCTTTAGATTTGACATTCTCCAAGAAATGGACTTTACCTTCATCTTAAGACCGGTCTCAGAGAAGCACAACAGCTCCTCAATTCCCCCTAGTTTTCTTTTAAAGGGGAGATTGGGAGGAAGGCTGTCAACAAACTATTAGCCTTTCTGGACTTTCTCAATCAAACTGGCTAAATTAAATGCCTCTGGCTTCATGTCTTCTTCCTTGGAAGAGTGAGATGAAAGACAGATGGCTCATCCTTGTTAGATGAGTTGGTCCCAGTGGTCAAGTAAGCCCCTTAAGCTGTGCCTGGGAAGGGCAGGAGATGTGCAATGCAGAAGATTCTGCAGCCCTACCTAGAACACTGAGATTAAGTCTTTCATTAAGAGTACATCCACAGGAGTACTGTGATATAGGACTCCAAGCAAAAGGGAAAGGTGGTGAGATCATGTAGTCATACTGTCTTAAGATGGTGAACTGAAATTTTCCAGGTCTTGCAAGTGTTTTGCTACATGCCTGAGTTTTACTTTGGCTTTTTGTTTGACCTAAACAAAATGAAACAGCAGCCAAATATTTACCAAATATAGAATAAGTTCAGATGCAATATCATACATATGGGGTTTGTGTGTGCCTCCCCAATGCAAAAGATGCCACAAATGGTACTACTGTTCCTTTTGCACTCCTTTTTCTGTGTACATGACAGGACAGCGTTAATCCCCAAACGGACATGTTTATTACCTGAATAAAGGCTGCTTGAGATATTCATGGTTTGCAGGTAGTTATGACAGCGTTCTTTATGTTCTTCCAAAGAGCTGCGCTGCTTATAGCTGCGACCACAGTATCCACACTTATGGGGTTTTCCAACTGGAGAAAACACAATTAATTGAGAGATTCAGATGAGGTATTTAACAGCATATTAATAATGGTAAGAACAACAGGAAAAAAGCCCACCCCAAAAATAAACCCTGAAGACTGAAGAGAGATTTTGTCAATTTAAAAAAAAAAAACCTAATGGAAAACTAGTTGAATATCTTTACATCAACAGGCCAATTCTGTGGGTGCTGCAAGATGATTTCAGATGATTCACATCAGATAAGGACTGCGACATTAAATCTTCAAAAACAGCATCTACACAAGTTAGAAACTGAGACACCTTCAAAGGTCTGAGCATAGTTGCTTTAGTGCCTAGCTCCCACAGAGACTGCCACAGGAGAACTGGTGGTGTAGGTAGAGACACCTGCCCACAGCTGGATGTCAGTTCTGATGTAACCAGAACCAGTTCATCCCTTTTAGGACAATGTTAGATTTCACATGTTTTCTTGTCCTCTGCTTCTGGAAATTCAAGAGACATGGCATGTCAAAATTTTTTCTGTATTACACCAATCCAGATGTAGGTAGTTCCAGGCATTTTGCAGTAACAGTACGGTTTCATGGACTTCTGGACCTGAATTTTCTGTCTTAGCATGACAAGTCTGTCACCTTATATGTCATTTCACAATTTTAGATGGTTACACAGCTTAATATTTGAATTTTATTTACAAATTCTCAGGTGAAAATCAGACTCAGACATCCAGCTTCTTTTATAATGTATTGATGTCAATTTGCCATTGCAGGAACTAATCAAAGTCTACAGTTTATGCATTGTCTCTTTAGCTACGGAATCCTTAGAGTTTGCCAGAAGTGTCTAGGTGTAATTTCATGTGTATAAGAAAAATTATGTTTAAAATTGTGCAGCCATGAAAATCAGCAACAGTAAGGGAGAGGGAGGCAAAATAGTATTTTAAAGATGTGGTTTCCTGAATCAGGCCAGGACCAAACAGGAGAAATGGAAATTATTTTGGACATCTGGGACCAACACTAGGGATCTTACTAATTAATGTGTGTGCTAGAGAAGAATTTCCTTAGTTTTGTGCAACACAAAAATGTCACTTTGAGAGCTCCCCTTCTGCTACCCAGAACTTGGTCCCAAAGCCAACTTTCGCAAGTAAACTTACTAGTGTCAGTTCCAGCAATGTGTTTTGGAGGTCTCCTATGCAAATAACAATTTGTATTTCCAGCTTAGCTTGGGAAACTAGATGAGACAACACTCTGCTTTTAAAGGCACTTTAAAGGTCCTAAATTGGTTTTGCTTCACAGAAGGTATGTGACTATGGCTTCTGTCAAACAATGAGAGGTTCGTGCCAATGGAAAAGCGCAGCTATTCAAAAATATTTATTCAGATCTCCATATTGCTATTGAGACAAAACACTGAAAAACTCTAGCAGAGTCCTCTTTTTTTGAAGATTATTATCTTTCTCTCTCCCACCCTCTCCCTCCTCCCCACCCTTTCTCTTTCAAAGTACTTGTAATAACAAGGTGCAATAAATAACTGCTGCTAAATGCTGTAGGTGGTCCTTGGGTTGAGAATGACTACCAGACTGGAGGTTTTTGAGACTTCGTGACTTAAAACCTACTGTGTTTAGACCTTATATTATCTCTATGTGCAGATAAATGCCACCCAAACCCTAAAACATTCATCAGCTTTAATTCATGTTCGTAGTTCCATGAAATTGATTACTCACATGAGGCTTGTAAGATGAAACCCTAATACAGAAATTTTTAAGCAGCCAAGAAGTATGGGGGAAAAAACAATTCTTCTGGTGAAGGATCATGAGCTTGAGATGAGTTTAGTCATTTCTTTGCTGCTAAAGCACTGTGGCCAGCTCACAGCTTGGTTAACCCCAACGTGGGGCTACTCGCCTCCCCAGGGTGAGAAGACCTCTCAGGCTTGGTGGCCGTGAACGTCCCCGTCTCCTCAATGGGTGCGGTGACGAGCACCCCTGGACAGTCCCGCACCTTCACTTACCCGAGTGAGTCCTCAGGTGTCCCGTGAGGGCATCCCTGCGACGGCAGGCGTAGTTACACAGGTGACACTTGAAGGGCTTTTCACCCGAGTGCAACTTTATGTGGCGCAGAAGGTTGCCCTTCTGTGTAAAGGAGGCTCCGCACTGATTGCACTGGAAAGGGCGTTCTCCTACGGGGAGAAGGAGAAAATATGTGAGAACAAAAAATCTTACGTGGCAACAAGAGAAAGATTTCAGTGAGAAAGTTGTTTTCTCACTGTTGCTCTGTGACTTCCACCGGCTGCAGGTTTGATATAACATGAGGCTTTCAGACTAAACCTGCCAGTTTCTTAATGCTTCACTGGCTGGGTCAATTTGATCTGAAAATCTAATTTTTTTTTTCTAAATCAGAATGGCACATCACAATGCAAATTCAAACTCATTTAAATAAAGTGACTGCAACATTTTGTGTTGAAGAGCCACTCTTCCTGATCAGCAGTTTTGGAATAAACCAATATCCAATTTTGCATGTTGTGGCATTTGGTGGGGTTTTTAATGTGGCTTTTTTCAAAGGGTCTTTAAAATATGCCACTGAAGCAGCAAAATAAAAAGGAAACTCATTAAAAATGCATTTCAGGATCACAAGTTCATTTCAGCGTTACATTCTTATATTTAAATGAAAGGCACTTCATTATAACAGTTATAATAACTTCTTTTCATTTACATTTTCCCTGTATTTTCCCTTTCAATTTCTTCTCCATTACCTGTCTGTCCCTAAGCAGCCAAATCAGGAAAGAGACAGAGAAAGCGAGAGAAAGAGAGAGACTAAAATCACATAAGTTAAGACAGTGCAAAGGAAGCCCTGTACTTCCATGCCAAAGTCCCAACCCTTCTCTAGGTAAGGTACGAACACAGGAGCCGCACAAATGGGCTCTGCTGGTCTACACTTTGGACGGACACAGGATAAAACTTGAAGAGACACAGCGTTGATTTGTCTAAACTGGTGCCTCTTATCAAGGAAGCGAATCAACTAGCCTTTGCAAAAATTAATATGGCTGTTGTTTGCTTTTTAGTGCTGTTTAAAATCAATATCCTCATTTATTCGCTTAGCTATTTTTTTAAAATTTAAGATAGATGAGGCCTTTTTTAAGTGGGAAATAAAATATGTTTCCAATTGTACCAGATAGGAGTAAAGGAAAATTTATACATGAAAGCACTCCATCAACAGGAACCACTCCTGCATGCCGTTTCACCGTAGCTATTGACTAAGTCAAACCAGCCTTTGACACTTATTTGCTGAATTCTGTTTCTTTTAGGCATAAATGTAATCTGCAATAGTAATTATAATGCATCGACAATATTAGAAACAGCCCAGAGATGACCTGTTCTTAGTTTTGATTTTCTTTATGTAACAATAATATTGAATTTAAAATTTCAGTGCTGAAGTTAAAATATAAAAAAAAATACAAGTTAAAAAATTTCTTTCTTCTCTCATAGTTAACTATCATGTATTATTTTGCACATCTAGGACCAATCTGTATGTCCATGCGTGCGCATATATGTGAAGCATGATCACTTTTGACTTTTGGGTAATGCAGTAGAACAGCTGAAAATCAATTAGACAGCAGCACAGTCCCAACCCAAAAATCTGCAAAATCTACCGTCAGGGCTGGCAGCTTTAGCATTCAGCAAACAGTAAAATGAATCTACTTTAAGGCAAGATGTTTCCATTGGTCAAACAGCTTCAAGCAGGTCAGCATAGTCCCTGTCAAGCCAAATGAGCTCACTTTCTTTGTCCATCAAGTAACTGTATTTGCCTAAACTATATCTGCAACTGCTTCGACTGGGGCGGCCCACAAAAATGCCAGCCTTACAAGATTTTGCAATGTACTTCATAAGCCACGCACAGTAGTTGTTAGGGGAAAAAGAAAACGGGTAAGAGTCTGTCTGCTTTACCTCTTAATCTTTGGGGCAGTTACTCAGCGTGGAAGGTATTTTTCAGAAATGGACTGAAACAGTAACGAAGAAGTCAGTTTGTCATGGGGGACACAAATTCAGAAGAAATGGTTAATTCTTACTAAACAGCTTTTCTCGCATTCATTTCTGTTATTTTTGCTCAGAGGAGTGTAAGAGGAGAAAACGAGGATCGTAAAAGCACTCCAGGAATGAAATGTAAAGCAAAGTAAGAATGAAATGTATCTCCAATCTACAGCTCTTGGAATTACAGGGTGAAATCTTGCACTGGCTGGAGAAGACAGACGGAGGGAGCATTTCAAATGAGACTGCTGCATACCAAATATTTCTACGAAACTTACAGTGGGATCAAATGTAAGGGAACCTGCACAACATTGCTGTACAAGGGAAAAGTCACCACCACCGAAAGACCCTGAAACTACATGTAGCTTGGCCAGCCCTTGGTTGTCCATGATGCAACTACTGGGGTGGGGAATGCCTGCCTTGTGAGCCCAGCAAAGCCCCCAGCCCTGGTAGGATGGAGATGGTTGCTGATGGAAGGTTACTGGGTGTGGTGCTATCCCCCAAAAATGGGGAAGGGACAGGACGGAAAGAAAAAATACGTAATGCATCTTTTGTTTAAACAGTCAGCTTTGTGTGTTATTTTCTCACCTATTCTGAACAGCACATGTCTATTCCGGGCAGATTTCACCACACGGTGTGCAGCTGTGGACGGATATGGGCTCAGGAGCAAAAACTGCAATGGGACCCTGAATTGAATCAGCCACCATTGCAGTGATTTGCAAGCCTTAGTGGGAGCACGGGCCCTGGACTACTTATTCAGCGAAGAATATTTATCATCTTAATTGAAATCTTTCTCATTTCTTAAACAATATAATGACAAAATCACCTAATACTCAGAGATGTGCATAGCTCTCTTTCTTCTCTCTTTTTTTTAATGCTCATTCTTCAACAGGCATTAGTTCTCTAAATAAATTTGAGACATTCAGACCCAACTAACAAGACATAAGTGAACTAACTGGTGACTTAAGTTAAAGGAGTGTACATATATGGAGGGAATATATATACCTATGCACACACATATATATATGCACATATATACATACACGCACATGCACACACCTATGTGCACACTGAGCAAGCGAAGCCTGAATCTATATCCCTGAGGTCCCAGCACCAGGGAGCAGGAGGGGATTTCTCTCTCCTTTTTAGATCTCCTTTTTCCTAAACACCAAGCAAGACAGCAGCAAGCTGGAGAAAATCAACATACTGAAAGCCTTGGGGAATGACAGTGAGGAGAGTCGGGCGTCTGCGAGTGGGATTCGCTCCACAGATGGGAGCAACAGGTAAGGCGCTAGGAAGCAGTCAGTGCTGTACAGCTGCTTGCAGACAGGAGGGGGCAGAAATATCAGGTGCTGCTCTGCATATCTGCACTTGGCAGGTGTATTCATTAAAAGTAATTATGCCTTTTATCAGGTCAGGCAGTCATTTTATTTTGGCACTTTAGTGTGCTAGAGTTTTGTTCACTTATCAAATATTTATTTAAGGAAACCTCACTGCATATGCAGGTTTTACATGAATTAGCAGCAAAGTAATTCATTTGCGAGTCTTACTCCTTCACCGGGCATGTATTGAAATGGGCTTCGGCGTAGTCAGTTAAATGTCTGTAATAGTATATCCCATTTCTACTTTAATTTTCACAGCACAGCTGAAAGGAAAAGCAGTCACCACTGTTTCCCCATGACGTCCCTTTAATTTAAATTACCAGCTCCGAGCCTCCACTCCCTTGCCAGCCCCCGAAAAAGCGCCTGAGCTCACCCGAAGCAGCTGCTCAGGAGAGGAGCTGAGGGCGAGGTGGGAGAGAAAGCAAAGGCTTTCTTTCCATGGAAGGACTCAGGGGCGCAACTTCACACCCTTTAGTTTTATTAAGTGTAAAAGAAGAGGGTCCTGCTGAGCAAAGTGCAGCTCGTGGTGTGCTTCCACTGTAGGTTTTAATTACGTTCTCTGATTAAAAAGAGGGTCCTGTTGGCAAGGGGAGGGCTCTGCAAAGGGTGGAGAAGTCTCGGAGTGACATCCTTTGTGTGGTAGCGCCCTGAGCACCCTTGGCAGGCACATGAGTCCCTCTGCCAGGCAGGGAGTCGGGGCTGCTGGAGGTCTGTGCCAGGGAAACCAGTGAGGCAGCCCCCGGGCACGCTGCCACAGGGAACAGGCAGCCCAGCTCATCCTCCGGAGGCTCAGCCTGCTGGGTACCAACCAGTGCACTAGAAACAAAGGCAGCTCTGCCCACCACCTCCCTAAAATCAGGTGTGTCCCCACACAGGCCATTCAGCCCTGGTGCAAACACTGCCTCTGGCCCTCAGGGACCTGAAACAGCTCCTCCGAAGCAGCAACAGTGTACTTCTAATAAAATAGCAGCCTCCTTAAACAAGCACAAAGACTTCTACTTCTAAATGCATTTTAAGTTGCAACATTTTATTTCAACTACTACAGCATCCTCTTCAAGCCCATGGGTCTGTTTAAAAGGCCTCATGTCCAAGTCATTTTCCATATACATTTTATCAAGTTTTAAAGGATTGCATTAATATTCAATTAAAAACAAAAGGAAAACAATCGACCAACAAGCACTTTATTATATCTAGGAAGTAGGCCACAGCCTCTCTTCTGAGAACTAGTTGTGGCTTTTCCAATAAAGATAATTATCTGCTCTTCCCTGACAGAGGGATTTATYATATTGAATTGAAGAGTACTTTGAAGTAGGCAATGTAACAGCACTGCTTCTGAACGTGGCTAACCCGCTTTACACTAACAGACCACACCCTTCCAGAGCTTGAACAGCCACAGTTGCAATGACAGACATTAGCACTGGGGGGATAGACAACACTCGGGGTCTTTTCACAGATCCTCTCCATTAAACTCGGAAAACACTTTGCTAATCTTACTCTTCAGTAATTCTGGGGAAATAATTTAAGCATGACTGGGGGGATGTGGAGGAAGAAAGTTATCTATGTGTTCACTAAAATGACTATTTCAGTGGAATCTAACCATGGGACAGGTCGTTCTTACCCTAAAAAATATTTTAAAATTCCCTCTCATTTGAATATTCTTGCAAAAATGCCAAATACTTCATCTATTTACTTTCAAAGTAACTTGTGTAGCACAACAGTACCGTTCCATTCTTTTCCTTTGACTATAGATGACCTTAGAGCTTAGATTGGAAGCTTTATTTTTAGACAGCTTGTATCAGGTAAGATGAGACTCACCCTGGTCTTTACTTCTTCATTTGTTTCAGCCTTTTCATTTTTTGCACTTTGAGACTATTCAGAATTAGAAAATTGAGGCAAGAAGATTCACAGCACTGTATAATGAAAAGCCATCCCTATGGAGCACAACATCTTTACATGTCTCTTTTAGTGTCCCAGTGGAAACCCTTTAGTCCAGATTTGACCAGTGACAATACTTGTTTTTACTTCATGAAATATTTGACATAAAAGTAACCCCTTTTTTACTAAGACTGACAGTACAGTTCCCTTAACATTTATTTTGCCAATCACTTTCATAATCACTGATCCATAATGGGCTTTGTTGCATTGTTGGAAACATTAGAACTGGGTCGATTTCAGAGTTAGCCACAAACAGGTTTTTCTTCAGCAATTCTTAGAAATTTCTTAGAAATTAAACAAGACAACTTTACTTTTTTTTTAAAAAAATTTGATTTCTTCATGTAGCTTCAAACCAAAAAAACTGCACAATTTCTAGCCCAATAGATGGACTTCCATCAAGAAGAAATCTCAATTCCTGTGCTGTCCGAAATGGTGTAACAAAATAACCGAGTTCCAAATGCCCACCGATGCTGCATTTTCTTACAAGAGGGAACATATGCATGATACAGAAAACAAGTCTTAGTTCCTAATATGTGGCCAGTTCTTGTCAACTAAAGGAAAAACTATGGCAGGCCTTACCAGTGTGGCTTCGTTTGTGAACCATGAGCACATTGGGACCGATGCAAATTATCCCACAGATATCACATTTTAGCTTTCCGTTAGGAAGTCGAATGCCTCCAACTCCTGACATAGCCTTGCTGCCTGGGCCATTGTGTGAGCCATTCATTTTCTCTCCCGAGGTATCAAGCATTCGTAAATCCTCTGCACATTCTTCCCCATTCATTTCACAGGCACGCCCATTCTCTTCATCACTCTGAGTCTCTATTTTAATATTACCGGCTGAAAAAAACAATACAGGATGCCACTCAGTTTTGTTACAGAATAAATATGGTGGCAAAGAAACAATCACATCAAAGGAGATAACTTCTAAACAGCATGTACAATATACCTAAATAACAAAAGCTACAAACACGACTACATTTCTATGGGCAATGCGATGAGTTTGTAATACATGGAGCAATGAACAGTGAATATCAGTAAGACAAATACAAGGCATCCAGGGAGCTGGGAACCCAAACAACATTACAAGTCTGTTCCTAGGTCACTTTGAGATTTTTGCATTCATAGCGTTCATTTTGACAATTCAGGCTAATTGGAATGAAACTTAAAATGAATCCACTTCACATGGATTTGTCCAAAACAATTGTGAAAGTAAGTAACTCATCAAAGACAATGGATGAAAATGAACTGAAAGTGCAACATTCTCCACTTGGCAGGAAGATCCTGAGGGTTGTACTGAATCCAAATATTTGGTTTGCAGTTCTATGGGGAAAGCAAAGAGTACAAACACTGATAAAGAAACCAGGGTGGTGAAGGATGGAAGGATGGAAGGAAGAATTTAAGAGCAAGAACTAGCATTACAGGAAATTATAGGAATGATAATTGTGTTTTTAGGACAGCAGGATTAGGATCTCTGAGTAAGAGGAGAGGATCTCTACAGCCATGAGCTACTATTAAAAAACAGTCAAATCAACAAAGGTGGGTTGGAGAACTGTTTTGACTTTATTGGATAAGTCATTTGTGTTATAATCCCATAGGTGACAATCGCTTGCAGTTAGAAGCAGAATTCAGGTATAAATTTGGCATAGCCTCACTACATGTGACAACATGTAGGTTGGTAAATTTGATCTGATATGAATACAGCAAACCTAAACATTATGGAAAAGGGCCAAGATTCAGATCAGTTAATGCCAGTATTCATTCCTCTTCTCTCCACAGGACTGCATGATGTTTTGTGTAGCATATATCATCTTTACAGTTATTTCCCTCTTTTCTAATCTGATGATTTTGGTGAAAAAATAGTTCTTCATTAGGCTGAAAAAGACCATTTCATTGCCCCAAATCTTACTTTCCTTTCAGTGAAAAACCTCTTCCTTCACCCCACCCCACCCCAAAAAGGAGAGCATTTACTTCAGTGGCTAGCTGAGTACACAAGGGGTCTGTTTCACCCAATAAAGACCAGGTCTTTTCCTTTTGTGGAACAGTAGTTTCATGGTAGCCTTATTCATAAGCGGTGGTGTAGCAATGACATAATTAAGCTATGGGCAGTAATTACCTCAAGAGATGAAAGACCTTGACATTCATTTGAAATTAAAAGGTTTGACAAACTCTTCTCTGTTACACCCTGCAACCTCCCAGGTGTCCCAGGAGGATTGCATGGATGTGACCGACAAGAGTATCTGACTCAAAATCCTACTGGGAAACATGTTGAGCGTAAAGGTGTTCACATTTCTGAACACTGCTTGACTGGACACCTTCTATAAAGTCTACCAATCTAGGCACTTTAATGATTTTTCAAATGTTGCATTTTTAATAGCAATCATATGCAAGACAGAATGAGTGCACATCATAAATAGCAGTTTTTCTTTTAAAATGTATGCCCTAAAAAGGGGAGTAATTTAGAGACATGGAAAAAAAAAAATCAATGACCAAACAGTGATTTACAAAGATGGTATGACTGGCTAAACAGAAGTGATCTACGCTATTCTGCAAATTTAGTGGACTACAACTCCATACTGCTGTTTGCACCATGGCGAACAGAAGCAATAGAACTATTTGGCTTTAGCATATGACAGATTTTCCATAATTCACACACCAATTGTTTTCTCTTAATTATAAGAATAATGATTTGAATGTAAATATATTTATACAAAACAATTACAGGCTCCTTGCGTGCCAGGGATTTGGAGAAGGTGGCTTTTGAAGTAGGCTTTATGTCAAGTTAAAACAAAATACATGTGAACAAAGCAAAAAGATCAGACTACTTAAGCCCTTTGGTAGTGTATGCAGACAAACATACATTACTGAGAAGTGAAATGACACAAACAAAAATCATAAAAGTAGGAACTAGATGGAAATGCTCTGTAGTGAGCTGAGTTTGCAGTATACTTACGGGAAAAAGATTTGGGAATTATTGCATGAAAGTCCCTAAAGCCTTCTGCCCCGTATGCAGCTGCAATAAAGAAGGCAAACAGGATGCTGGTTTGTGGTACTGCTAGCAGTAAATGTAAAAGAAGATGGCATTATTGCTATAAGAGAAATACCTAGGAGAAAGACAGAACTATCATCACAGAAGCAACACAGTTTAGGATGAAGCAGGAACAGCAGCAGGACAGTTGGCAGGGGAATCCTGACCTGCCCAGAACAATTCCCATTTGTAAAAATGCCCTTTTCTTCCAAAGCGTCCAACAAGTTTTACCATGTTTTCTAAATGCATAATCTCTCTTGGGTATTCCCCTTCCTCGCAGGTTAACTCCTGCTGAAGTCAAGAGGAACTTTTGCTAAAGTGTCTCAAAAGGGTCAACAGGAGCAGAGCACCTAACAAGCCTTCTCGCGTCCCCAGGGAAACCACCGGCCCCTACAGTGCAAGCTTCCTCTCAGGATTTATTTTTTGCCAACATGCCCTCTTTGTGTGCCAGAGATCTCTTCTTTATATGTCCTTGTTTCTAGTCACTGCAGTTATAAAAAGTGAAATTGCATTGTTTTCTTCTCACGCCTGCTGGTCTTATGCAATGGAAGAAGAGGGAGTTCAATTTTATATATATATTATTGTGTATATTGGAACATTTTTTGTTTGTATTTCTAAGGCTTGTCCTCACAATGTATCTACACAAAAGTAGCTGCACAAACACACTATACCCTGCATATTATGAGTAGCCACATGGAAATTAACATGCCATGGGGCACACTGATACAAGTAATGATGGAGTTCATTACTTGACGTAAGCAACAATAGCGATATCAATCTTCACTAAAACTCTCTGCAGCTATGCCTCTGGACTGCTGTAGCTGTGCTGCTCAATGAATGTCCCCACGCAGACAAGGCCGAGCATCCAGGATGCCCTTACAAGCGCATCCATTCGGCAGCGCAGCTCACAGCAGGGGCTCGGTTCAAGTGCAGAGCTCACTTTGCCAGTGAGAGCTGATGGATGGTGAGGCCACTCGCCTCACCCTGGGTCTGCACAGAGATTTTATAGGTCTAATTAACACACAAAATCTCTTCATATTCAAACTTAACACTTTTTGCAAACCTGTTTTCCAAATGAAAACTAGTGAAAAAAGCCCCGCTAATGTAGGAGACACAACAGGAGAGAGAAATCGCTCCAGTAGAAATACTAAGGATTTTTTAATAAATCTGAATGAGACATGGGAAGGCAGGCTATACAATTTTTTTTCTGGAAACTTAGACTGAAAATAAAAACCAACAGTGTTTTCTATTTCTTTTGTGAGAGAGGTTCCTGTCCCTCCCTTGCTATAGTGCGGAAAATCACTCTTGGAGCACTGATGATGTGACAAATACCTGGGAATCGGACTTTTCAGATGTACTGATCAAGAACATACTCAGCATTTGTACAGATTTCTCAAGCAGTTACTTGATATAGTCTTTGCAGAAATAATTTCTGTGCACATCCATGTCTGTGTACACATACATGCAGACATTAATTAGCTCTACAATAATTCATGATAATAATTTCTCATTGGCTCTTCTAAAAGCATTAAGACATCACTCATTAATTAATCTACTTCAATTTGGTTGGAGATGACCTTAAAAGGCTCTGTATTTTACTCTCTTTGTACACGTTGTTGCAATTCAGGGGAGTTTAATCCAAACCCTTTTTTCTGTGCAAGGAGTGTGCAGCGCACCAGTGTCACTGAACTGACAGCTCTCCCCTGCTCCCTTTTTACCTACTCAGAGTGTGGAAAAGTTACCCAAAACCAAGGCACTGGGTGGGCCTCTTGTGCTCTCTGATGTTTACTGGGAGCTTCACTCAGGATTTTCTGAAGAGCATTTGAAATTTATGTTACAAACACTGTTCTGTATTCTATGGTTAAAGATGGTTTATGCAACTCTTTGGGAAAAAAAAAAAAGGGGAAAGGGGTGATGATATGATTTATCACTGAAGAGCAGTGTAGCTGGCTCAGCACAAGACTCAGGCCGGGACAGTCAGGAAGGCACGATGGAGGGCAAGGTGACAGAGTCACGCTTCCCTGGAAAGAGTTGAGCAATGTGGAGAGGGAAGGGAGGCGTTTTGCAATGAGTCAAAGAGTCGGTAGTGGGGAGAAAGGAGAAACCAAAGGGACCTCCTGGGAAACAGGACGTGGAGGGTGGCTTCTAAAGGACAGAGAAATAGGCAGATGGAAAAAAAGGCATGTGAAGAATTAGTAATTTGTTTTCAATCCACTGCCAATTTACCTTCTCTTATAGCCATGGGCCTACCTCCCAGATGTAAAATCTTTTCAGTTTTGTGAGACACTGGCACCAGCACCGGTTTAAGCACCTAGGCCAAAATCCCATTTGGAAGGGGGCATTCACCTCCCAAGTCATATTCTTCTCCAGTGGGATTTTTAAAGAAGAAGAAAGCATAAGACCTGGCTATCAAAGGAATTTAGAGAGTAACAGAGAAAGATAAATCACGCTGAAGCTTCTGGGGCATTTTAACAATAGAGTTCCCTAACTCCCTTTGATTTTTAATGGGATTTGAACATCTTTAGTACTTTTATCCCAGTAGGTACTTAACTGCATCTTGTGGCATATGCCTGCCTTTAAGAAGTTATCCTTTAGCCTTTCTTTGAAAATAACCACAATAAGATGATTTTTGGTCCATGCAATGTCTTGCTTGTACTTCGTAGCCAACAGCAAAGACAAGACCTCTCTTCAAGTTGCTTCAAATAATTTGGGTGCATGTAATTTTTTGTTTGAATGGTTCATTTGTTATTCCAAGTCAAGTCAGAAGTATTTTATTGATGTTAGTTGATGATTAAATGGTAGCTTTAAAGTCCATCAAGAGTTTTTCATGAAGGCACCATAACTATTCAAGCAGCAGACAGATGAAGCTGCAACAATACCTGGCTGATCTGAACAGTGGATTAGCACTGTTATGGTGAGGAGGAGAAAACCTTTAACACCATCCTTTCTAACAAATTATAGAAAATGTTGCTAAAAAGGCAGAATAAGATGAAAAAAGCCTATCAGGCCAAAATAAATCACCTCAGCATGCCAACATGTGTCAACAAAAGCAACCAGGATCTCTTCCTGTTTACACAGGTGCAAAAACCAGAAAACAGAATATTGCCAGCAATTCCACCTTATTTATGATATAAGACATAACAGCTATTCTGTTTTGTTACAGTGCACCAAATTCTAGCACTTGGCTATGACCTGAAATCCAAACCTTCCCCCTTTTCTTTTTACATCATGGTCATTTACTGTGGCATCAGCTCTGTTCTCACCACATAAGAGAACTGTGGGTGGAGGATGCCGTTCTCAGAAATGTAAGGCACACAAGCAAGTTGTTTGTCCGCAGAATATTTAAGGAGTCTGTATTCACTGGCTAGGCTTGACAACAACAAAGACCAATTCTTTAACTTAAATTATGCTTCCATTAATAGTATCTTTCCCTTATGAGTTTCTGAAGTGACATGAAGAATCATGTAGATGTAAAAAAGGCCAGCAAAAGGTCTGGGCAGAGCAACCACAATTAGTTATGCAATGGCCTCAGCCCTTCTTCAGTAAAATTCAGAACACACAACACAACATAGGTGGGACTGATTCAAACTAACTAGTTATTTAGCTATAGAAAAAGCAGATGCATCCAAGTGCTCTTAAAAATTACTGTCTTGCCCTCTCCTTTCTACATATAGCACTGCATTGCCCAGTTAATCAAGTATTTGTGGTGTCTGCGTGTGTAAAATGCTGAAAGCTAGAGGCAGCTCAGAATTACCTAAAAAGTTAGAGCCTACAATGCAACTTAATTGCTATGGACAAAAGGAAACACATCAATAAATAAAAGGGGCTGTATGCAGCCCATGTTGCACAAACTGTTATCTAGGGCTTCTGTTAAAACAGGACCCGGCACTCATTGTGTCACAGGACAGAGAGACCACTGGCACAGCGGGAGGCGGACGCCTGAGGTCAGCAAGGCAGCCCAGCGACACGGTGCTAGCACCTTATCGTTTTGCTTGAGAGAGCTGAAGTCTTTACCACAGGCTGCAAAATGGCGAAGGGGGGGCAACAGATAAAAATGAAGGCTTCTTAATGAGAGGCTCTCAGCTGGCTTTTTAAAGGGAAACAAAAATAACAGAAAGAAGAGTATTAGCAGGAACCGCTGGGGCACACCTGCAGGTAGAGCAGACTGGTGCCGACGGATAAGGAGATCCTCCCTGCGGGGTCCGTGCTGCCCCTCTTTTGACTCCAAGCACCAATCAGCCCTTGGCAGCCAATTTCTTCCCTACTCTAATTCTGGCTTTCAATCAAATGTGTATTATTGCAGAAACACAGGCGTCCCCAGATAAGCTATCTCCCACGGGACAACCAGTGTGAGGAGCTCCACCCATGTCATCGCCCGCGACTGCCATTTCCTCCCACTGCTGGGCGCCCTGCTGCTGCCTGCGGGGATGTGCCCAGCGTGCCAGAGCCCATGCCAGCGCCCGCCGGCGTGCATGGCTCGGCTTCAGCTGCAAGAAGCAGGGAGCTGTGCTCACTGCATTGCGAAATACATGGTTTTCTGGGAGCTGTAATGAGATCAAACTGTAGGGAATGCAAACAAGTGAACAAAACAACCAACAAAGTATGTCCTCTCTAGGTACAAAAAGTGGCTCTTGCTCCATGGTGCAGACTCCCAGTAACCTCCCGTTAGTTACCTATTGGAATCCTCTAATGCACTAGTAAAGACGGACAGGTTAACGACAGATTCAAGTAATGTCCCTGAAATCTACTCACACACTTGAAGCTAGGTGCTTTTTATGTATCTTTCTGAATTTGTGTTTCAGCAGGAAATGATCTGTAACCAAGCCAAGGGGCTGATCTAGTTCATATTTATTGTCTTTGTGGTGCTACTTGCTGGTACATTTTGTACTGGCTTCAAGTTGTTTTTTCAAAGGACTGTTAACTAGCTGGCTGCTTGATGTTCATCATCTGAATTACCAGTAAAACTAAGTTTTAAAGGCGAGAGAAAGAGCATTATAAGGAAAAGCCATGCTAAACCTATTTCTCAAGTTCCACATATATGTGTAACCCATGCTTCCTCTATACGAAGTGCTCTGCGTCTTTTACTGGCTGCACGACGGAGAAGCTAAGGGAACTGCTGCAGGCTTGTCAGTAAGAGACTTTACTGACACTTTACCATTTTGAGAAGTAAGCTGGGAAGATTTTCAAACTGGAGGGAAACGTTTGCTGACAAATGATGGCAAGAACAGAGCTTCTCATCCTCAACGTCTTTGTCTCTTCTGCTTCCATCAGATTTTTTTAATGTGGGCATTAAAGGATGAGGAAGTAGCAAAAGGTCATTTAGCAAGAAATTTTTAAAAAGCAAAGTAACCTCAAGAAACAATACACAGCAGTGAGGTAAAAACACTACCATATATGAAAACATTCCCAACTCACACAGGTATACCTGTGTGGATACATGTGCTTACATGCCAAGTCTGGCACCTGTGAAGCTGCATTCTCCAGAAATGCTATAGGCGTTGAGGCTTATGCTCTTCACAGCAACAGTTACCCAAGAGAATCAGAGCCTCAGACATAACAATAATCTAACATTTATAAAGCATCCTCCTTCTCTAATCCATCCACAAAGCATGCTTTGGTGAAA
The DNA here is from genome assembly GCA_035582835.1 of Phoebastria nigripes. Lineage (NCBI taxonomy): Eukaryota > Metazoa > Chordata > Aves > Procellariiformes > Diomedeidae > Phoebastria > Phoebastria nigripes. Next base: position 24,826 of record JAYKAV010000592.1, on the reverse strand, counting down.
TTCATGGGTGTTAACCTGTCCTCAACTAATGCAACAAAATTCTAGCTAATGGCAGTCACACGTGGCAGCCTGGGAGAACGTGAAAAGAGTGTGCACCCACAAAGATTAGTGTTTTGGAGAAGAGGAGCGACTATGTTGAGATTTACAGGGACACCAAAGAAGCTCCTCACAGATGGGAGAGACAGGCAGGTTCTTGCATGAAGCCATGCTGTCATGGCTGGAAGTTATCCTTACCCTGCTGCAAACCCGGGAGTTACTGTGGGGATCCCTAGCCAAAGCAAAGGGCTTAACAAATGCAGAAATACGAGTAAAGCACAGCTACACACTTAAGGTGATCAGTTACGTACAAATGATGTGAACTGTAGCTAAAGGGGGAATTTTAAGCCTGCATGACCAAGAGAAAACCTTGTGAAATCTGAACACGTACAGAGGTTATTGGTCAGACCTGTACCAGCTGAAGACAGCAGTCGTTACCCCGCAGAAGAAAGCTACCGCTTGGGAGCAATGAAGTGTCCTTGGGTCTGCAGTAGGAAGGGGAGGACACAGCTTCTAGGGTCGCCCTACAGCCAGTGCAGTGCAGGGGGGGGCACAGGGACAGGCAAGGAGATGAACTGTTTTGTATATTGCTTCAGAGCACCTAAATTTGCCTTGCTCTGAATGCAAAGTTAGCCCTTGCAAACCTTCCTTTTTCCATGCTCCAGCTCAGTGAGCTGCTTACACATCTTTAATTTTGTCCCTGGAGTGGCACAGAGCTACCCTGGCTCAGGATCAGGCCGTCGCAAGTCCACCCATGTGAACATTTAATGTGCTGTGCCTTCGCTGCCAGCAAGATGGATGTGGGGACTTTTACCAGGGACTGTTTAGCTACTGTGATGATGTCTTGAGTGCTGTTTTACGCAAGTGTCCATAGTTCCCCAGCTGTCAAAGTGTTAGTATATCTAAAATTAGACCAAGCAGCTGTGTTTAGGTTTGGGGAGGTGCCTATGGGTGCTGTGCCAAGGCTGTGCACTGTCAGTCTCCTCTTTCGAGAAGAGGTTGGAGGATGAAATGGAGAAGAACCTAGCCATTTCAGCACTTGAGAGGAGTACTTTATGACAATTTTATCATCTTGCCTACTCAGAAAACAAATTGCAGAGCAGAGTCCTCTGTGTCCCCCTCACCGGACAGGGGAAAAAAAAAACAGGGATACTGAAAGTTTATTTTAGACTAAAGCAGATCAAATGTAGTCATCACTTTATGAGTGATAAAGTAGATGATGTCTCTCGGGACTATGCAAAGAAGGTAATCCTGAGGTAGCCTGCTTTAGATCTGTTAATCCTGAGTGCTCAGTTATTTTTCTAGAAGTATCCATCTGAGGCTATTGAAGATTTTTCTTCTTGGGTTGTAGAAATATTGCCAGAAGGTTTTGCAATGTAAACTGCTGTTTACCTGATTACAGTGTGCTCAACAGTCCAGTGAAAGGAAATCCTAATCTACATCTTCTGGGGAAGAGGCATAAATTGTTCTACACAAATCCTAAAGAAATTCTCTGAATGTGGACGTACCAGATAGCTCCTGAGGAGAAAAATGTCAGGACAAAATTAATTCTTTCCCACCATGTATTGCAGCCAATGCTTTGCTACAGGGACCTGGAGTCCCCCTTAGGCAATCAGTCCTCTGTGCTGAAATGGCAAGAAACCCCACATGATGCTGAGAGACTCTCAAACACTCAGAGATCTGGATCGTTCTGAAAGTCTGCAAACTCAGTTCAGTCCACATTTTTAAAAGACTTCTTGTCTTTCCTCACTTCCCTGGCCATTTTTCATGCCTGCTGTTTCCTTGCTTTTACGTCAGGAAAAACAAGCCCTCCTTCCCTTCCCTGAACAGAATCCAACCTTAACCATATTAGCGCTATGAGAAGTCACCCCTGATGTTGGATGTCTCTTCCGTGAGGCATCCAACAATTGCAAAGTTGTATACTGTTTCCTTGGGTCTTTGAACACAATGCTAAGAGAAAAACCTAGATTTCACTAGCTTTCTGCCACAGCTGACTCAAAAAGGAGAGATTATTAAAAAAATCCCAGTTTCTCAGAAAGATGTGGGGAAAAATATGACAGAAGTTCAGGCTAAATAATTTTCTATACGTAAAAGATATTACATCAGGAATAGCATCCTAGCTGAACTTCCTAGCTCTGCTCTGCAAGCACACCTCAGCTGTGATTTGAAATTACTGAATTTAGGAGTCCCTATTCCTGTCCTGGAGGGTACCTCCAAAATCAGAAAGGAACTGTGCTGCAGAAGGGAACTCCAAGCTGAGGTTTAGTTGGGTTTCTGGTACAGTTATCATCATGCCTCCAGAGGATAAAGGCCAATATGGCAATCCACTCAGGCGCAGCTTCCTCAAACTCTGAACAAATCTTCAGCAATGCTTAAGGCTGGTGAATGTACAAGGGTGTTTTAAAATTATTTTACCGCTTTCTTGAACGAATAATCCAACATTTGAAACTCACTGGAAACACAGTCAAGATCACCATCTTCAAACGGTCACAATCACCATGCTGAGTATCACTATCTTACATCAAAATGCAACTGTTTTCTTAACATGGGTAGATCAACATAGCATCCTAGCCAACATGTTGCTGGCAGAGCTTCAAGGGAAAAGGCTTTTGAAAGAATAGTTGTTGAATTAAATGGTCTCCAATAGCACCACTCTAGACTAAATCATCATAAGTAGCCCAAAACTGACTATTATGAACAGGAGAAACCTACATAACTCAGATCACAGAAATTCTTCCATCAAGGCCTTCATTTGTGGCTGAGGTATAGAAGAGAATAATCTAATATGGTTTAACCAGCATTCAAATACTGCTTGACCTTCTCTAAACTCTTCCACTCATTTCAATATGCCTACCAATTATTTTAACATTTGTCCATCAATAAAAGATTTTTACAAAAGCAACTAATGTTTTGGGTGTCTCCAACTTCAAACACGAATGAAACTAGATTATCAGAAAACAGATCAGCCTGGAAAACACTGATCACGGAGAAATCAGACCACTGTCTCAAGCCCCATATCTGAATTCTAGGCATCCAGTCACCTCTGAAAATCAGGACCACTCTCTGTTTAGCATGCACATGCAGGCAGGCATTTGTTAGTTCCTCACAAACTCTGTTTGCCAAAACCTGTAAGTTGATCAGTGGAGAAGTAGTTAACAAAAAGGACATGTATTGACATATTCTGATTTCAAAGCTCAGAGCCAGTTCAGGCATTGCTTCCCAATCTGCAGCAGAGGGAGACTATCAAACCCTTGTTCCACTGCAGCACTCCGCAGACTGCAAGCAACTGTGCGGCAGTGGAGAGCAATTTTGAAGTAGTATCTAAATGATTTGGGAGCTTAAGTCTCCTTGACTTTTAGTGGTATTCAGATTTTTAAGACAACCTGAGCTTCTCATGGCGGGTGGAGAAACAGCAAACCCACACCGAGAATGCTATTGAACTTGAGTCCAATCGCATCCATAGCTGAGAAACATCACAGCTTCCCCCTTGTCCGGCTTAACAGGAAACCTCTATCTACTGTTCCTCTAACTCCTTCCACAAACACACAGAGCAGTCTGGACATATTACCCATTTCCTCCCAACCCACAGTTGTTTATCTCCTTAGCATCTGTCATAGCCTAGAAGTTTGGAGCAAGTCCTACACCAGTTGCTATGATGTATATTTAAATCAACCGAGTTGAAAGGCTTCTAGGAGACCCCAGACAAATAAAAAAGAAAAAAGAGGAGAGGAGAGGAGAGGAGAGGAGAGGAGAGGAGAGGAGAGGAGAGGAGAGGAGAGGAGAGAGGAGAGAAAAGAAAAAGAGCACCTCTAATTAACGGGTGCCCTTGGAAGTAGTTGGAGCTCCGTGGGAGCAAGTTTTCCCAGCTGCCTGATATCTCAAGAAAGCTACAGCACCTCCTTATTTTCATCCATGGCATCTTCCAAAGGTTTACTTCACACACAGACATGGGCACTAATAATAATTTTTCCTTTGAGGGTTTATTGTTTTTTTCTTTTTTTTTTTTTTTTGTTGAAAGGGCAATGCTATGAGCTGTGCACGATACAGGCCTAGAGGTCTGCTCAGCTTTCATGTCTCTACAGGCAAATTCAGAAACACGACAGGGCTATATCTTCTCTGTGGCAGCAGTATTGTGGGAGACCCTTAGGCTGGCATAGACTGCCATCTCTCCTTTGCATTCAAGGACACAGTGGTGATTCAGTTTGGGATTATCTTAAAACTATGTGGAAAGCCATTATTGCAAGTTCCCGAGCTGGAAACCTTGTGACTTTCTGTCATTTCTCTTCCCTATTTATAAATCTCTCCCTTCTTTCCCCATCTCTCCCTTCTTTCCCTTAGCCTCCTACTCCTGCCTCTCCACTCTGACCTGCTTCTGTGCACTCCTGGAGGTGAAACCGAACAGCTGCAGTTGTGACACTGCAGTTTGTGTGTCATATTGTAACTGGGTTTCCACATCCTCCTCACTCTGTTGTAAAAGCACTTGAAGAGGAAGAAGGGCAAATAATGAAATATAGGAAAGCAGGAAAAGAGGAAGCAGCCAAGAGACAGCAGCCCAACTGAAATGCTAAGAATTATGGAGAAGTGACAGAAAGGGAAGCACAGACCAGGAATTATACTTGGTGGCTTAGCAGAAAAAAAATTTTAAACAAACAAAAAATATATAGGCTTAGCCTTTTCTGCCTCTGCAGCAATCTTCTAGATTACTATTCCTCTCTGACTTTCGCCCACTTGACCTGTATTCCCCTTCCCACCTATTTTAAGACAGTTACCAGATTGTGCTGCTCTGTGTGCGGCTGGACTCCACCAAACCTGAACCAACCACCCCCCCCCTCCTTATCTTCATATCCACCAAGAGGAGGGACTTCTCAAATCACTCTCAGAAAGAAAAGAGGGAAATCAAATGTAAAGAAAAGGCCTCAAAATGCCTAGCCTCAGGGTGAGAAGGCTCGATTAGGCAATGGTCTTATTTGCTGAAGGCAGCCACGGAGGACAGAGTGATGGAAGAGTACGGAAGGAAATTGGCTAAAGCAGAGTAGGGATTGCCTAACTAGGCAATCCTGCCCGGCTGCTAGCGGATGGAGCAGACAACTTAGGAAGTCCTTCCACTGAGATCATGTACTGTTCTGTCCCGCTCGTTCAGAATGAAACTTGGCCAGAGCAGAAAGCGTTTGAAATTCACATGAAGAATTTTCTCTTCTCCATTTGCAGGCAGAAAAGATACAAAGCAGAACATGAACCTCTTTAAGAACAGAGTGGGACCCAACTTTTCACACTCTCCCATTTCTCAGGGACTTTTCAGCAAGAATTTGCCTGATAAAGGGCTGAGTAGAAAGTAAAAACTTGAGAAATGACCCTCTATAAATATCACAACACTAATACTTATGCATCCCTTTTGAGTCAAGCTCCAGTCTTTATCTTATCTGGTGGCTAACTGAATTTTGTAGTTTCTCAGGAAGATAGTGGTGAAATCCCACATGTAAATGAAGACAGGAGCGTTACACAAAGGTGTACTGCGGTATAATTATTTGTTCATCACAGCATGAAAGCTACCCTGTTGGAAGAGCTCATTCAAAACCATTTGTGGCTATTCCCCCACAAAGGAGGCTGTCAGGAGGTGATAAGAAATGGGTATTAGTGAGGCTTCACTTTCTTTGAAGCACTCTTGCACAGAGAATATCAACAGGCTCAACTATTTCCACTACCATTTATCTGTGAATTAGGAAATATCTTCTGGGCCACTCCATCAGTGTTTAGTTCTTCAGCTAAAGTTAATGTATTTTGGAACGTGCGGGACAGAGGAGAGATTACTTTAGCCGCATAAGAAGGCGTTAGCAGTTTCCTCTTGCGAATGGCAATAGTCCCTTAGACATTATGACTGTTGGAGACCTGCACTGCATGTCCCACCCTGCAGCTCTGACTGCTCTTCCATTTCCCTACAGATATAGCACCAACACCTCTAGTTCACAGTGGCATAGTTTACACACTGCATTATTTTTCTAGGGATGGCAGGGTGACCAAGCTGTGTAATACCCATGTACAAGTATGTGAGAGGGACTATGACCATTGTGAAGGTTTTGCCTAGCTTGTCATGTCCTACCTATTACAGAGAAGGGCTGGTGTATATTTTGGGTTTGAGGGGCCTGGCCTGCCTTCTTCTGGCTTTACTAGTTCTGGTCTGATTTTAACTTCAGTAGAGCCCCTCTTGATTTAGTTCAGCATTTCCAAAGACAAAAACCAGTCATGCAGCTGTTCAAGAAACAATGCTATGTCAAGTCAAATGAGTATCGTAAGAGAAAACTTAGCTATGGATGTTCTCCACAGCAAATGGACGCAATTTTTCTATTTGATTTTGGATGAGAAATGTCAAGCAAAAGAGGCAGAAATATGATCATCTGCCTGTCAAGCCAGTCATAATGTTACTTACTGTTAAACCAGGACAGCTGGAAACAGCTAAGCATTGGCCTCTGCTGCAATCCTAGCCATAAGGAAAGGCATGAGTAGTTTGCTTGGTTAGGGAGCAATACCACAAGGGGATTTTTATGCTGATGTAAACTTGGGAAAAAAGAGAACATTAAATAGCAATAGAAATGGGCAATACTTGGTCCAGAACTATTCTCAGTTTCTCACCAATTATAAATAGTACTTATCTTTTAATAATTCTCTTCCTCACAAACAGTAGCCTTCTGCTTCAGCCTATAGAGAATTCGATAACAAACAAAATTTTATGGCCTCAAAGAGGGACAGGGCATTGGATGCAGACTGAGGAAATAYAGGTTTAATTCCTAGCTCAGCCACAGACTTCCTGTGTGGCCATGGGAAAGGCACTTAATCCATCATGTGGCCTTACTTCCCTATCTGCACATTTTTCAATTCTTTTTTTAATGGGGATAAGACTTTTTTTTTTTAATGGGGGAACTCAAAAGCTATGTTGCTGTCTAGAGTGATTCCTACGTCTGGGTACAGGCCTCTCAAGTGTCCTAACACATGAGGTTGAAATCTGGCCATGCACTGGTCACCCTCCTGGAATGTGTCCCATAGAAGGTGACTAGGGACCATGGGGCAGGCAGCAGTTGTAGCTTGAGAGGCTGCATCACTTAGGTATTTGTGAAAATGCTACCCATAATCTGTGATGTGTCCTACAGAATTATAAAAAGGTAGAATTATTGCCTAGCCTAATAAACCTCGGTTACACCCATAAAATACTGGATATCAAGTGCTTGGAGCCCTCAGCCAGCTCTCCCTTATCTGGGATTGCTCAAGGTCAAAAAGTAGGCTTTTTTTTCCTCAGACTAATGATGCAGAAGCAGGAAGGGAATGATATTTTTCCTCAGCTGGCCTTTTCCCAGGCTACCACTGTGTTCCAAGAGAGATGTAAAAATCCCAAAGGCAACTACCTCAAGAAAAAAAAGCATAAACTGTTTAAAATATCCAAACCAGTTTTTAATTTCCCGCCACACTGCAGCCAGCACGGCAGAAGTTATCAGTGGTCTGAGAAAGGAAACAAGAGAGGGGCTCAGCCTGTACCTTTTTTGTAGGAAATGACTAAATACTGAAAACTGTGTCATCGCCAGTTCAGCTTCGTAGTGCTTCTCATACGTGTTCAGTTATGAGGTGTGAAATCTCATTCCAAAAACAAATTGCTAGAGGTTTTTTTTTTTTTTTTTGTAATGCAAAAGATCTTCAGAAACATCTCAGCAAAAAAAAAAAAAGCCTGGACAAGAGTATGGATTTGACGCCCTGAAATTTGGGCTTATATCCCAACTTTATCCTCAGCTGCCCACCCTCCCAGGACCTGCCTCACTCACTGCTCTGTCACACCGGCACCAGGCTGTAATTCCACTCATTGCACTGGCACGACCCAGGACTCCTGCCTGTACAAATCAGCACGGAGCTGGAAATCAGCCCTCCCCTTTTTCCAAAAGTCCAAGCAATACAGTGAATTGCTACTCTGTGCTAAGATCTAGACTAACTAGAAGTCAGGAAATTCATTATTTCCTGATTCCCAAAATGATCTAATCATTTGCCAATATTTATTTCCTCATGTACCATCACCAAACCCTTCATTTATTTATGTTTACCTGTTTTATATTTTTCGATCTCACTTTTCAGGCTAAAGAGACACATTGTTTAAAACAAAGCTGAGTACTTTGAACCAAACCAATCCCACTGCACCCTGGAAGAACACACAAGACTATTTTGCTGCAGCTATTAGAAAAACAAATTGGCTCTCTGGTATCCAGAATACCAGAGATATATATATATATCCAGAATACCAGAATAATATGGTTTAGATTCCACAGCACGATTGATTACATATCATTGTGCCCTACCTCACACTTACCGCGGCTAGGAATTGTAAGGCTTAATTAATCAATCATGTATATATAGCCTTAATTCGATTGTAAGCTCTTTGGGGCGTGCTGTTGGTGTTTGTGCAGTGTCTAGAGCAACAGAGCTCTGTTTCTTTTCCAGGAACCCTGTGCCACAACACAAATACATAGACAAAAACAACAAAACAATTGAAGAGAAATGGCAGTAGAAACACCAAAAGCTTAATTCGATCCCCTTCCCAGTCTTACATAAACAGTAAGAGCTAATATGGACAGAGGACGCAATTATACGCAACTAGAACAAGATCTGTGCTGTGAAAACTGGCACCAGGCATTCAGAGTGATCAAAACTTGGCCTCCCATAAGGGTTGATGATCTGTTCAGACCATCAGCACTGGCGTTTCCTGCCTTCTCAGTATTTATGGAATATTTGAAAGTGTCTAGCAGGCAAAGTTTCTGTCAAACTTCCTTTCCGCTCCTAGTCGCGTGTCCTAGACCTTGTAAGTGCCTTTTAATTGGAGGAATCCTGTTGTCGCTTTTTAAAGCATCTGCGCAGTTTATGTTTAAAGCGCTTTTCAAATATTGCAAAGGAACAGATATTGCATTGCATTTTTACCAAACACGAAGGATTCTAAGCATAGAAACACCCAAATGTGTGTCCTAATGTGCTATTACACATTAGGAAACCACCTTCTTTCCCATAAACTACCAAGTTGCAACTCCTTGTTGCTACCAAGCCAGAGTGCATCAGTACTACTCAGTCCAGCATTCATAATGCACCTAAATTTCATACTAACACCCAGACAGTGTGGCTGGACTAAGAGTGAGGCAAATGGAAAGTGTGAAAAATCTTCCCCATTAAAATGCAAAGCAGCTCTACAGAAGTTACTATTTCTTATTAGCTAAGGTAAACTTTGATATCTGTGCCGTGGCCATGCTGCACTGTGGAGTATACTGTGAGATCAAGAAAGCAAATGAAATCCTGCTAACTCCACCACCTAGGAACACATACATCTGGAAAATCTGGAAATGCAGTTTGGGCTATTGGGTTATACAGGGTGAACCAGGTCACGGCCAGGCAAGTTTGTCAGAGGCTGCAGCAAGTGTGCAGACTTGGTCTTCAGAAAATGAAACTTTGCCTGATAAACTGGTCACCAACCAGAGACAAAAATATGGGACTGACAAATGATGCTTTGTTCATTTGGAGGAGAGCATCTAAAGGAAAGTGGCTTCTGCCTTGTCCAACACAAAAAGACAAAATCGCGCTGGCTGAATATTTCTGAGCACATAAGCCACTCAAATCCCAGTGATCCCAGTATCCTACTGGCAGGCCTTTGGACTCTTGGAAACTGTTGGACATCAGGATTATCACTTGCCTCAGGGCAGTGCCGAGAGCACTCCTTGCCACCAGGACAAATGAAGCACGGCTCATCCACAGCTTCAAATTCCTTTACCTCAAAGGCACCATGGAGTCCCAGTGAAGCTGATGTGAGCCACAGGCTCACGCCTTCGGGGTAATGTGCTTCTCAAGTGTTCATAGAAGAGAACGTTAAAAGTTTCATTTTCTGTTGTCATCTTTTTTATCGAATGAATGTGCAGCGGCTGTTAGTAGTGCAGGACCGTGGCATGCTGCAGCAAACCTTCCTAGCAAGTCTTGTGAAATTTGTTTCTGCTGATGCAAATGTGCTATTTGCTAGAGCTCCCCATTGCTATCTGATGAACTCCCATCCTATGCCTGAACGTGAAAAACACAACCCACAGCCCAGAATGTGTGGATTGCTGTGTTCTCAAGAAGTATGCAACTAATATAACTATTTGTGCTCTGTCTCACTGAAGGTAAAAAAGAGGGGTGAAAAAAAACACCATTGCACAGCAAACACCAGTCCTCACACAGGAAGGCCGGGGACTGCATTTTGCTCAACTAGCCTGGCCTTTGTGAGGGGTTATATTTTGCACTCAGCTGTAGCTCCCCGAGATGTGCATAAGGAGATTCCCTGAATATCACTGTTGCTTTCTGGGACAGGAGAGCAGAAGGGTCCATCACTACATCTGTTACAGTGGTTCTTTTAACCACGCTTTTGTATTCGTTAGCTCAGTTAGCTACTGAAACATCTCTAAGAAAGTTATCGAGTTAGGCATGCATCAGCTTTTAGTGGAAAGCTGTATCTCAAATGAGAGATACAAGATATTATATCTGCACTTTCCATTAGATTATTTCAGTACGTCAGCCATCTATCCCTCTGCTATGAGGACCAGACGTCCCCCAAAGCTTCACTGTGCAATCCTAAATTTGGTATAGGACTGTAAAAGAATATTCTGGAAAAAACATTTCATCAACGTATCCCTCACTCTCCATTACAGACCTTACCTGAATAACACGGTAAGAAATTAAGCGAATAAAACATCCGAACATGGGAAGGAGCAGCACTTATGAACTGCGGGGGAGGATTCCAAGAGCCCATGTACCCCTTCACTGCTGAGCCAGCAGCGGCAGGCAGGAGAGGTTCCCCGGGGCATCACCTCGGGCGAGGAACACCAGTGGGAAGGATTGAGAGGGGGTGCATGTCTCTCTCTCCTTTCCCCAGCTCGCCCTTTCTTCATGAACTCCTTGGTGGTCCTTTTAGTACCATGACTCCGTCTGCCTTCACAGCCATGTCGGCCTAGCAGCTCTACACAGACTGTAAAAGCCACAACGGGTACAAACAGGTCTTCCTCAGCTGCTGCCCACTTCCCAAATGGAATTTACACTTAGGCTTTTTATAGGGATACAGACAAATTAGCAGGAACTAACCTTTTCCTCTTTTAGGTTTGAAAAAAAATATTTTTATGACATGCATTTATTTTGCAGAGTATATGTTTGATAGGTCTTTTCCTTCCCTCTTAAAAAGAATGAAAAGCTCAGCTTTCAAGATAAATGCTCTTTTGCATACGTGTGCTGTTTTTTAGTTTTTTACCCAGACATACACACAGAGGAATTTGACTTTGCAGGCATATAATTTTATGTGTGCTGACAGACATATCTTTGTATGTACATGTGTGTATGTGTGTGCATTTACACATGTAAAAAAGAGAAAATGGAATAAATGGCTCCTGTTGGCTGGAAAATACATTGCCATTTCAAACTTCAAWGGCAGTATTAAAGAGAAGAAATTAATTACAAAAAGTTTTAGAAATGAAAAATATTTTTGCATTGTCTCCTTAACACCAAGGGCTAAATCATGCATTGTATAAATCAGTCTCTTTCATGGCACACTGGAAAGAGCACTGCAATAGTTACACTGTATAGCAAATGTACAGACTCATTAATGTGTAATTACAGAATAAACAATATCAGACTTCTCTAGTCTGTTTTGCAAGGAGAAGAAAAATTCCACTTAACACCACAATAAGCCCGTGATAAGATACCAATTTTACTAGGATCTACTAGCAATGTGGTGGTAAGATTAAACAAATGTGTTGCTACACCAGAGGTAATGCCTCATTACCATTATTCCTTCCTCGTCTTTTACATGTGTTGGGCTCCAAAGCCACTGAAGTGTTTTGCTAGCACAATTATCATTTCTCATTTTTATTTCTACTTGCCATTATGTGCACAAATGGGCAGGAAGCTCAACCCCTCCCTAGAAAAGCCTAGTTCCCATTTGACTTACAGATAAATTGTTGTAGGTCCACACCTGCAGCAGAAGAAATCCCAGCGACCACGCTGGCCATCAGGGCTTCCCCACCTCCCCTCCAATGTCCAGTGACGGGAGGTGCCAGTTACAAAATTATTTAGATTCTGGGAGGAAAAAGGATGAACCCCAACTCAGAAAGGAAGGCTCCATGTCAGTGCGGAAGGGATGTTCTCACGTCTTCGCTCATGGCTTCAGCCTGGGGAAACCAGGAGGGGTGCTCTGCTCAGGAGAGACAGAGACATTCACAGCCTGAATTGTGAATATAGCCAGCTGGGGGTCGGGGTAGGGATGGATCATGGACAACTCGACACTTGCCTCGGCCACATAGGCGTTTCTTTCCCTTTGCAAATCCGGGCACAAAAACCGAGCAGTGGGTCTCAGTCCACCCCACAATAAGGCAAATAAATTTTTCATAGTGAATTCTATATGTGCCTGCATTGTTCTCCCCTGAAAATAAATTCTTATATGGGAAGACCCTGGAAAGATATCTCCGAAACCCAGATGCAGCGTGAGGGGTGCAGAAACGGCAGCGTTCCCTAGCTGGCAGTCGCCATTTCAGTGCTAATGAAACCATCCCGCTTCAGCACCAACCACTGCCACCACTTCCGAGCATTGCAACACATATTCACAGCAGGAAAAAACAGGCTCAATAACTCAGTCCATATAATGCTGAGGTGCACAGTACTGTGAATGAGAAGGGACTGACCTCCCTCCAAAGAAACCCTAAGCCATTATTAAAAATCAGAACGCAAAGCTCTTCGCTTAGACAAAAACCAAAACACAAAAACCACCAAAGATTTGGGAAGTTCAAATCCATAGCGGGGATGTTGGCTGATCACAGCTTCTTACAAATATGTTACTTAATCAGCAGGGAGGGCAAATCATGTGCAAATACTCTCTGTTATACGAAGGAATTAGCAATTCCTTTTAAAGCTCTCAATTTTTTTTTTTTTTTTACAGGAGGGGTCAGGGAGCAGGCGAGTTCTTAGGTCGTTCCATAAAATAATCTAGAAGTTACTGAAAACTCTGGTAAGAGCCACTTCCTCAGAAGTAACATTTCCAGGGTAAAAAAAACTGGCTTATGTGAAAGTTCTCCTTGCTCTTCAGTCTCTTCTCTTTTTTCTTCTCTTTAAACTCTGATATGTAGCTTGGAAGAGTGGAAGTCAATTCATTCTGTCACATTTCTCCAGTTTTGCTACATTTATTACACTTCTCAAATGAGATAATTTCGGACTATGTTCGGGGGAGGACAAACGGGGGAAATGGAAGTTGAAAACCAAAGAGTGAAACGTGGACCTTAACTTTTCTTTTTGGATCAGCCCTGTTTTGTTTGGAAATTGAGAGTAATTCTGTGTTTGCTCTGCATTTACTAATTCTCTGCAAACCTTCAACAGGGTTCTTAATCCCATTTTTAGGTATGGATTTTGGCATGTTAGGGTTGAAATCTTATTTACATCAAAGGCATAGGAGTTACTCACTTCCAAAAATCCCATTTGGTGCCTGTGGTGTTACTATGGCTGATGGTAGAACAATAGATTAGACACCTTCTTGGGATCTCTTCTTATGCCTATAACTTAGACACCTACATGCTTCTGGGAAACATGTCCCTAAACTGCAATGCATACAAGAACTAGGCACTATTCCTAACTTAAAAACGTGTAAAAACCAACGAAAGAGAAGCATGCACCAAATGGGTTGCTCTACTAGGAATTACATTCCCTGTACGTGCACCTTTACAACACAGAATTCACTTACTGGGGAGGGAGGGAGCAGCAGAAAGTGTCTCACATTGCAGGCTGCAGGTCTAACCTGCTTTTGGGCTGCTGCTCTGCTGGCTCGCTTGTTCAGGGAGGCAGCTAGATGAGGCAGGACAGAGTTTCCAACAAGCTGTCACTGGAGGCCAAAATTCTGGGGTGCTGGCTGCTCCACCATCAGAAGTTAACAGCTTGTTGTGGTCACACTCCTTCACCATAAATAACACACTGAGGGTGAGCCTGCACTGGCTGCTATGGCATACCTACCTACCACATATGGGGCAAAGCTTTCTCCAGAGAGACCATCTTTTGAAGCTTCAAGAAACTTCACATAGTGAGCTCCATGAGAAAGGTTCGGGGACAAATCTCTGTCCTCCTGCAATGAGTGGCTTTAGGACTACAGCTCCAAAAAGGAGCTCCCTCCATCCCTGGCTCTTTACCATAAAAGGCTTGTTCTGCACTGGGGAAACCTGTGATAGCACTGCCACACTGTAAATCCTTCCCTGCAAATCTCTAATGCGGGGGGGGGATGCAGCCACAGTGACACTGTGTTTGCACGTTTTGTTGTGGGACAGAGCCTGGGGAGCTTGCACGTGAGGGGAGAATATCAGTGGAGGTCCTCTGCAGCCAGAAACCGTCTCCTCCCAGGGAGACACCGCAGCAGGAGTTGAAATTACAGAAATGTGAGGAGAGGCTGAACAAAAACAAAACAGCAGCTTGTTCCGAAACGGCGCCTCTGTAGAGGCAGGTGGTCCCCATACTGTGCCTCAGTCCAGCGGTTAAGCTTTTCACTCAGGGTGCAATCCTGAAGATCACTCGGGTTGAATGATAACTTACTCAAGGGAAAAAGCGAGCCTACAACAAAGAGCAAGCAAGAAATAACACAGAATAGAGGGATGGCTAGTGTTGGGAGGTACATCCAACCTTTTGATGCAGAGTCATTCCTTTAAAATAACCTGAGGTTTAGCAAGCTGCAGTTATAGAGGTCCTCCCCAGCTTAAAATATGCCCCCCTTCCAGCCAGAGCCCTGTATTTCTGAGTTGTGCTGCAGCCACGGCTGAGATCCTGCTAGATAATTTTAACTCCCGAGCTAGAATGGGGCTTATCTCTGAGGCACATCTCTTCTGCTCAGATAAAGACAACTTCCTCTAACTGCAGATTAGATCAGCAGGCTCAGTATCTGTACCTAAAAGCCACACAGCTAAACACACTGCACCTCTCCAGTTCAAACAACGCTCGCCACTTTCTCAACGCTGAAGAAAAAAAACTTGCACAGCTCCCAGGCTTTCCCTGGCTTTTGCACTGATGTTCCCCTCTGAAAACATAGCAGTACCCAGCAGGTGCTCATGAAATTGGCCACAGCTCCACAAGCTACGCAGCTCTGGAGAAATAAGGGAAAAAAAACATAGCTTCACCACCCACTGCAATGTCACGTTGCCACACAGTGGCAACAGAAACCATACTTCTACCAAACCGGCCAGGAGTGGAAAAACTCCTCGCAAAACTGAATAGAAATCACTGGAAAAGTACAACTCTCTTTTAGGATCAATTCTGTTGTCAAGGATTTGATTTTATCACTCGCTCTGGTTGCATCAGAGGGCAAATTTTTACGGGCTTGCTTACACAGTGGCTCTGCCCCGGCTTTGCACGGGCTGAGTTAACTGCACTAATACAGCACAGCCTATGCTGGGATTGCGGCGGCTCTCCTTTCCAGACTGGCTCACCCTCCCTTTGAGAAACTACTTGCAAGTTTGTTTTGAAAATGGTCACCCTCCATTACTTGCAGCAAGCATTTTTAAATTTGATAAAGGAATTTGCCTTCAGTAAGAGGGCTGTTTTCCACTGGCCTTGTGAAAATTCGTGCACATTTTGCTAAGTCCTAAGTCACTACATTGAGCAGAGCTTGTCTCTGGCAGTGTGGCTAATTCCTCAGCTTCACAACGGCCCCGTATACCTGGGTCTTCTGCACCTCAMTCTAGCACACTRTTTCACACTATGCACATGCAAAACATATCTTTGAAGGCTGGTATATACCGTATATCCCATACAGCATATATAAGGGCATTCATGAAATTTGTCACATGCCTTCTCCCACTAAACCACCCCCATCCTCCTCTATACAAATTCCCAGAAGAGTTTTGCATACAAAATGAAAATAATCCTGACAGAAATATCTCCTGCGCTCCCCTTAAAAATAGGTATGTCATACTGGCAGGGTCTCAGAGCACGCAATACCAGTCCATACTGGGGACTGGCACTCTGGGGCTAGAAATAGGGGCTTCAGACCAAACAAGAGGGGAGATTCCCAACTTCCCTATTTTTAAAAGTTCCTAAAGTATTTTAATTACAAGTTTTTCAAGTCCTTCAGAAGCCTCCTCAGTTGGACTTTCAAGCCCTGTTTCATTGTGGAGGATTAAAGACAATTCTTAAAGCTCCCCAAACCATCTTGAAACAAATTTTCCCTCTGCTCTCAGAGCCAGTAGGGCTACATCAGGTGAGACAGCWATCATCAGCAATTATTTACAAAGGCTTATCAGCTCCTACACACTTTCATATCTTTGAGCAACAGAGATGTCCATCTGAAACCTGAGCAAGTGAAACATATTACACAGCCCTCCAGGTTACTTCAGTTCTCTGAATGATTATGTGTCCACGTGCACACATGCCACACGTGCATTTTATTACTCATACACAACACGCTGCCTTCATAGCCACTGAACTCCTACAGGAGGAGCGCACAAATATGTTTACTTCTGGCAGTCTTTTTCCTCAGCCCCTTTCCCTGCCCTACAGAAGTGCCAGGGTAGCAGTAAGCGGGACCTGTCTCAAGCAACAGGACCAATTTTGCAAGCTGGGGTGGGGCACTTCCCCTTTTGGCTTTTCTCCCTTCTCCCCTCCATCTGCAGCCTTTCCACACTTTTACTCTGCCTCCACCCAGCTATGTGTGAGTTGCAGCAGATTGATGTAATGGCAAGCTGTTGTGGTTGGGCTGGTGGCCCCTCAGCAATGCTTGTGTCCGTGCTCTCAAATGGTTGAGCTCCTTTTAAGGAAATAAAGCACTGAAGCAGCTCAGAGCGAGGACACTTGCCCGCACCAGTAACTAGCTACTCATGCAGGTTACCACCTCTGAATGCCCATGGCCGGGAGGGAAGACTCCAGGATGCGAAGGCAATGCCAGGTTCCCAGCGATGCCAGGCACCAAGGCTCTGCAGCTACACAGGCTTCTGCTTCAGTAACAGGGTTGTGGGAGGGAGGTAACAGCAGTCACTTAACAATTCCCACTGAGGAGAAAAATGTCAAAAAGCTCTTTCCTTTTAACATCTCTTCCCATACTAGTGTCCTTTATTTTAAACAAACAGAGAGTTGCTAACTTCATATAAATCTCTGTCTTCTAAAGATGTCTAGGATCACTTTGACTTGTTACTTTGGGCATCTTCTGTTAGTTGTCCAACAGTTTCAAACCAATTTTGTGAGATGAGTTCTCCCCACCTCTTCCTCTCAGAAAGAAGAATATCTGTATGCATTATATATTCCAGGTCCAGACTGTAATCTGTGACTATGGTGGTGATCACTTTTTTCAGTGAGAAACCCTTGACTTTTGTGTTGGAAGTCTAAATGGTCACCTTCAGCATCAGACAGCTGCCTGTGCAGAAATGGTGAGCCCACAGCCTCTTTTTGAGGCCAGTAACACTGTGAGATGGCTTTTTGTTTTTTACCAATCGATGGTCAGCTACGGTATGGGCAGTTATGGATAAAGGAATGTACTGCTTGCCTTTCTAGGCAAATGCTACCACTGCAGCAAATGGCTTTTTCTGCATGAAGTAGGGTCTGATCTGCAGCTCACTGGATCATTACCTTCCCACACATGGCTTGAATTAGGATACAGTCCCAGGGCAGAAACAGCCCTAAATTGCAACCGTCTACCACATACAGGATGTTCAGTACTGATTATCCACAAAAGGTTCATGCAACATTTAACCTGAAACTTGAACGGAGACAGTAAGAATCAGCAGAAGATATTTCAAATCAGCTCCTATGTTATAGGTTAGCATGGGAAATAGGGTTGCCCATCCAAAATAGGCTGCAAAGCACTAATTCTTAATGGAATGGAATTTCAGTGGGATGTGTGTTTCTAAATAACTTAGAACAAAATTTCAAAAGGGTATTGAAGAGAGATGGTAGAACAGAGTCTCTAGTGCCTTAAAGGCCTGTGAAAATCTAGCTCTTCGCTTGTCTGAAAACGTTCCCTGTGTTTTCTAGAAAAACTAAATGTAGAGCAGGTGGGTGAGCAGAGTAAAAAAATAAAATAATAAAAAAGTTATAGGTGCCAGATCAGACTGAGAAGGAAATTTGGGGTGGAGAAGAGGGCAAGGAAGGAAGAAGATCTAGTGGACAGAGCAGCAGAAAGGAAGTTTGCAGGAGGAAGCTGCTCAACACATAGTGGCATTCTGGGAGTTACAACATTAAAAACATAGCAAGCTYATCAAGGAAATGAAGAGACATAGCAGTGACCAGAACACATCTTTTAATATGCTTCTGCTTTGCTGTGCTGCTTGGGGTTATCACTAGAAACTGTTGATGACTTTATTTCCACAAATGACCTTTTCACACCCGCTTATCATTTTTGCATTGGTCAGAAGTAACCCATGTCTTGGCTGCCTCTGTTTAGGGACACAAGTCAAAGCATACATTTCATGAACCTCTGGACACCTCCCTTATGAAATTTGCACCCTCTCTAGTCATTTTAAGTGAGACACTAAAAATCTGAAGGCACCCAATAAAATCTGGCAAGTGATTTGAGTACTTTAACTTCTGAATTCTGCTGCACCTTCATTCTCAGAGTGGGAGAGATGTTTCAAATGGTTCTCTCTATCAGGTATATAGCACCGTGTTCAAGTCTCAGTCTAGGGTTGGAAGAAGCAAGAAAGGAGATTTTTGAAAACACACAAAGGAGCTAGAGCCTATCTTTCTTTTCTAAAAATAGCTTATTTCCCCTAATCTCTGACCTTTAAAATGCTAAATTGATGAAAAAGGTAATTAAACTTTTTCACTCCAGGGTTAAAGGTTTCATGAAGTGTTACTACAAATCTGAGTAAGCAAATGGTCATTTGAACATTTCTATCTCACAGGCTGATTAAAATTAAAAACAGATTTCTCACCTAATTTTGGTAAGATGAGGTAAAGACTTACTCTTTTCATTTAACAAACCTGCAATTTCCATTGTTACCTCTATAACACTACATGTACAAAAAAGTCCTCCAGATCCTAGTGGCCCTCTTCCGTAAATGTCTAACTCAAATTACCCTTCCTCAGTGCATGCCATATGGACAGCTGATCTCTCAGGGCATTACAGATTAAGTGGAATGCACTGTAAATCGTATGTTGAAATACAGCAAAGTGCACAGGGGATTCCCTTTTGACGAAGGAAGCAGGTGGAACATTAGGAAAGTCACATAGAGAAAAATTGTTGCCTGGTCATATCTGCTCATGTGCATCGCCTGTCAGTTATCATAGGCCACAGTCTATCTCCCAGCTACAAGATATATATAATATCAGTGGGTCTTTACAATATTTTCCCGCCTATCTGTCGTTCTTCAAACTACTTTTTCAGATCATCCTTTTCTACCTAAGTTTGGTGATAAATAGAGGTGAGAAACAGATCTTAGGACTCAGAGATGACAGCGTTGCACTGAACACCAAGCCTGTCTACACTGCCATGCCACTGCCTACATAGTCCCCTTCATCCCTAATACATCTATGGGATCATATAGGCCAAACACCACTCCTAAGGCATTGGTTTATCCCTAACAGATTTTCTTTTGACGATGATCCAGAATGTGCATAGCAATCACACGGCTCCTAATATGCTTGGGGCATGCGTTCAGACCCTTTTTGTAAAAAAGGAGAATTAATTTTTTCAGTATACTGTTTTCAGAAAGTTAGTTTAGGGCTAGAAAAAGGAGCAGTAGAAGAGGTAAGAATGTATGCAGCTTTACAGAAAAGACGAACATTGCAAGTGCTGGAGTTGATACCTACAGTTAAGATCATCCATAAAACAGAGTACTGTGAATTGTCTTTGTTTCTGTTGACTATGGTAAATGTCTCACTACAAGATGTGACCCTTCAAAACCAAAGAGCTATGGGTAGAGAAAGTGGCTGTAGAAAAAATGTTGAAGTCAGGACATGGAAAATCTAATTTATTGCTGAGTGCACAAAGTAAAACTAATGAGAACAACAGATGGAACTTATCATATTTAGGACACCAAAGATAACATTTTCTCCTTCATTTATTACAGTAACTTTTAATATGTGTTCATATTGATATATAATTGAGCTATTGGGAGAATCGTTACATCATCAGCAAATGTAAATTTCATCTTTGCTGGTTCTGTATGATATTTGCGAGGTGAAGTAAATTCAATGCAATCAAAAATCCTGTGTGTTTGTTTGGGTTTGAACAAAGGGATTTTTTTTTAAATTATTATTATTTTTTAAATCAAGGCTAAAATATTTTGTAGGGTTTAGTTACTGTGGGAGGAAGGAGGCTTAACTCATTTTAAACTCAATTATTTTTAAACTTAATTATTTTTAACTCATTTTTGGCAGGGGGGTTGGACTAGATGACCTTTAAAGGTCCCTTCCAACCCAAACTATTCTATGATTCTATACTGAGTTGATACACAAGCAGTAAGGGCAAGATTTTGTCCAAAGAGCTTTGGACTGAGAAACAAAGCACTAGGTAAGTGATCAGATTATTAAAAAGCATTTTTAAAAATTAATTTGTTCATAAGGTATGTCAATATGCATATAGGAGCTGAACTTTATGCTCACATTTTTGGTAAGAGGGGATCAAGAGGTAAATAAAGTGAAGATGCATAAGATGCTGCATTGTCTACTAGCTAGTGCTGGAGTTTGGGAGTAGGCTCTATTCCTAATGCTGACACCATCCTGCTGTATTACCTTGACTTGGTTATTTTGCCTTCTGTGCCTCCCTTTCCACCTACCGTCCTTTATTGGACTTCCTTAGACAATAAACATTTAAAGGCACTTGCAATCTTTGTGTAAGCAGTCTTCCACCCTGACCCTCATTCTTACAATAGGAATGTAAAAATGATGAGCAATACTTTTATTTGTGGATAAACAAACATATTTTGATAGTCACTCCTCTCCTGAAATATTTTTATCATATAGGGCATTGATCACAGCATTCTGGGAGTCATTGTGCTTTTTTTTTCTTTTTTTTTTTTTTCTTTTTTTTCCCTACTAGCAAACAAGTATTGTGCTCAAGTAATATCATCTAGTCTTTTTTAGTGGACTACACGTGAGCTGATGCATGCAGTAGTCAGCAGCATTGCTAGTCCTTGGTGTGGAGTCTGGGATCCCCAAGAAGAATCAACATTTTGCAAAATCATCTCTGGATAATAATTTATTTTAATCCAACAGACTTTATCAATTGTGGACTTTTACCTAGAAGAACAAAATTCATTCTAAAGTTCTCCAGGTTAAAAAAATCAAGGGTAAATGAAAATCAGATATTGGAATCTGAAACATATGAATACTATGTGTGTTCTAATATGGCATTTCTGGAGAAATCTGAATAGCAGATAACATTCAAGATAGCATTCAAATTAATAATAAAAATAATAATAAAAATACCAGAGAGTTTACTGAATTTTTATCAAATCTGAGTTCAGATAATTTTGACCTGGAACCACATATTTAATTCCATTTCCTACGCAGAATGAAAACCATCTTTCCTGGGGAGAATTTCATGCAATCAGTCACGCTTTAGAAATAAGATAAATAGTAGGATCTTTACAACTTCTCTGTGGATGAAGAGGCTTGCTGTCCTTCAAAATGCCTTTCCCAAAGAGAAGGTTGCACAAAAACCACTAAACACCTGAGTAATCCTGTGCTGAACAAGATGGAAAGGCACGGGACCTGCTTGTATACCAGCTTGCTATATAGTACTTTAACATTATTGGCATATTATGTGCTAATATTTCTTATCACAGTGGACTAGTCATCTTACCCAAGACTCTCTCATTCTTAGCACTCTGTTGTCCTCCGGTACTAGTTGAAAGGTCCTCTGGTACAGGCATAGGTTCATCTGCATCATCTGGGACATCACTAATTGGAGGACTTTCCTTTCCTAGTAGTGAAGAAAGTAGCATCAGTGAGTCATCAGAGTAGCCTCATTTTCAAATAATACCATAAGAGGAACAACAAACCAAATAAAACTTAACAAAAAACCTAAACACTACTAAAAGCATGACATTCTTAGGACCAAAACCTTCTGTCCTGCAGAGAAAGCTTCTTTTGAATACAGGGCAATTATATTTGTGAAAAGAATGCATGGCCAATGTCTCTTCCAAATTTACTGAAGTCTGGATACACAGTTATCAGTCTTACCCTTTTGGATATTTGTAACACACACGGGTATTTTTCAGGCTATGCTCAGAAGATCCAGTTTAGCCAACGCAGACTGACAGATTACAAAGGTTATCAAATGGTAGTCTTCTGTAAAAACTCTTCTTTCTTCCACCAATGCTCCTTGAGAGCACATCCGGATTTGCTTCAATGACATAGTGAAGTCAAACCCACAAGTATTCTGGGGCTCTAACAGAACTACCCCCCCAAAAAAAAATATCTCCGACTAAAAATCCAACTACATCTTCAGCAAGCTTCACTAATACCCACAGATCAAGCTTTGGCTGTCCTTGTGCCTACAAGTAATTAAGAGCCTGTAGCTCCTGGGACTTTCTAAAACATGTACGATTAGAAGAGGTCAGTCAAAACATGACTTGAAGGGTTTTATGGTCTCTTATTTGTAAAGAGGAAAAAAAGTATCTTGTGTACACAAGGTTTTGCAGAAGAAAACAGTCTGGTGCTTTAGCATGTTATAAGGATTATGGAACTGTTTTAGTGCCGAATGCAATACAATAAGGAAAATAACTCTCTTGCTAAGTATTGCACTTCCAGAAATTGTGAGGTTTCTTGGTTTAGCTCTCAGTCACAGCATACATGTCCTGCCCACAGTACTATCCCTGTCTTGCACAGCTTCTTTTAAAATGACTTCACACATCTGTAACAAAAGCATGCCTTGGAAACAACTACCAAAAGAATTATCTAAGTGATTAGTTTCATAGACTATTACTAAAAGGCTCGTCTTTGCATTAATAGCAAAGAATGGAATAGGCCCAGAGCAGGATTTGAACTCAGTAATGTTCACATAAGACCTTTGTCTCCAAAATGGAGATGTTACCAATTTACACTGATGCAATCTATTAGACATCCCGTGGCAATCAGCACACCAGCAAGGGCAGTAATTTCATGGCACAAAGGCCTAGCAAATTAGTGCTTTTTTCTAATGAGAATTCCCTCATTAACACACAAACGTTAATTAATTCTGAAATCACTTCTCAGAAAAGGAAAAATTTTAAAAAAATATAGCTTACTTAAGTGACAACAGTCTGGTGATGCCAGTTATGGATTTGACCTGGAAGAAGAAAACAGTTTCCTCCCAACCTCCTGGATGGAGCAAAGCATTGTGCTTTCCGATCTATACTGATCATGATGGGGGGGAAATGACAGGTAGGTTTAAGTCATCTTCCAAATTAGCTGGTTTGAGTTGTTTGCACAAATCTAGGTTTAAATGAACGAAATGAGTGGGTGACTGCATTTCTTAATGATGCATCTATCAGACTGTGGAATAATCTCTGAGCAGGAGTGGTGGGAGCGGCATCAGGTGAATCATCTAAAACTGCAGCCAGAGGACTCGAGGGTAACGAAGGAACAGTCCTGCACTGCCATAGGGACCAACTAGATGATTTCATAAGGTCCCTCCCATCTCCAGCTTCTGTGGGGTATTCTTAAATGGGCAAAATCACACCCACTGGATGCAAGTGCAAGAGCAAAGGTGGATTGCGTAAATGGAAACGAAGGACTATGAATTTTACAGCAGAGGAAAGTAAAAGCAGGAAGTAAGTTCATTAGAACAGTTTTTGCCATTCACTGTTTAGCTCCTTATTTAGTTACTCCTGTAGTTTTCTGCACTATTTTTATGGGATGTAAGGAACTTAAAGAACTGGCAGCAACTTTCCAATTCAAGTCCCAACCTGCCAAGCTGAGGTATCTCTTACAGATAGGATGCATGGGTGAGGAGAGACAGCTGAAATATTTCAGCTTTTTCAACACTTCCCCCCCCCAACAAAACAAAAACAAAACCAAAAAAACAGAAGTTTAATCAGAGGGCAAGAGGCAGTCTGGTCAGAATCAGCTCTCTTGACGCTACATCTAGGTTAAGGAAATTTGTTAAAAAGTAATAGTAAGCCACCTGCATCTTCCAAGGTTCAAATTGTGCTCCCAGTTACAACAACAGAAGTTGATGCTTTGACTTAGTCTAGATTCAGAAGAACACTTACCCTAAAAAACTGAAAGCTTTTTTGGCTACAAACCAATATAAACACGTAATATCAGACCTATGAGATAACAGATAGCAAACAAAATCAAAACTTTCTTCGTGTGTAATTAGGCATCCTAGAATAAGCAGGCTAAGTAGGATGCTTTGAAGATAAGTCAAAGCAGTCTTTTGGAATAGAAAACTGTTAGTAGATCAGTATTTTCGCAGTTTATGGTGAACTGTTTGGTTCACTGAACAGATATCAATCTTCTACTTGTTAAATTAATAGCCGTTTACCCAAGTGGCATGAATCAGTCACTAGCCTCACAGACTTGGTGGGGCAGAAGCCGGAGATCTGGTACACTTCCCTCTTTGCAGGAGACTGCAGTTAACAAAACTTAGTAAACTTGGCTTTAATAACTCATTTCATATCATTTGATTTCTTCCTGTTACACATGATCGAGAAATCCCTGCATGCAAAAAGGCAGGGTAAAAATAGTGGATTTAAAATAGATATATTTGTTGAGCTCTGTGTCTTGGATTCTAGATCATGATATTTGTATTTCATGCCTTAACTACATCTAAATTGTTACACCATGATAAGTTCACTACTGCATGGTAATCTTACAG
>JAYKAV010000591.1:0-68975 GCA_035582835.1 Phoebastria nigripes | reverse complement strand
GTTTCAACAAGCCCAAGCCGTCATCGGCTGGGGCAGTCCAGGAGCTGGAGGCGAAAACACGCTGGAGCCACAGACAAGGTGGAACTGAAGACGAGCTGGAGCAGCAAACCAAGGTGGAGACAGAGCTGCACTGGAGATGAAAACGAGCCGCAGCCAACACTGAACTGGAGCCCTCCACGAGCTGGACCTGAAGAAAACAAGTGCTGAAACGAGCTGGAGCCGCAACGCAATGGAGCTGAACCTGAAGTTGCAAATGGGCTGGAGCTGCACACGAACTGGAGCTGTCCACAAGCTGGCCCTGAACCCAGAGCAGAAACAAACGGGAGCCGCAAATGAGCTGGAGCCATCCAGGAGCTGGACCTGAAACAAACGGGGGCCCAAACCAACAAACACAACAAACACACAAAACCAAACGGGGGCCCAAACAACCGAGCTGGAGCTGCGCAGTCCCCGCAGCGTCTCCGGGCGGGCGCAGGCAGGGCTGTCCCCAGCCAGGAGCGGGGCCACGCGCAGGGCAGGCGGCAGCGTCGGCCTCGGCGCAGGCAGCCCGGCTTCTTCCTGGGGCTCCACACCCCGTGGGGCTCCCGGCGTGGCTGGGGCTCCTCCGTCCGTCCGTCCATCCCTGCACAGGGAGAAACGTGGGGCAGTCAGCTCCCAGCAGCGCGGCACAGCCCAAAGAGCCCCGGAGCTGCTGCCCTGCAAACCCTGCTGCCRCCCGGGCACGGGCAGCTCTGCTCGGCCCCCTCAGCAGCAGCGACCCTGTGCTGCGCACCTGAGACGGGAGAGGAGGGAGAGACGGGGATGGGACACCAGAAATGTCCCGTTTCTCCCCAGAAGGGTGGGCGAGAGCAGGGATCTGCCTGAAAACCCACCTGCCCTGCGCAGCAGCGGCACAGAGCGACTCCAGCAGCCCCAGGCAGGGGACGGGGCTGGCACCACACCAGTGCCAGCGGGGTCTGGGCCGGACCCCGACGGCKCCCACTCCCACCTCCCCACACGCCCCTCGAAACGTGCGGCCCAGACCTGCCCGGCCCTGGCTCAGGGTGGGCTGCGGGGACAGGAGCCCCCAGGGCCCTGCCTGCGCCCACAAACAGCCTCTGGCCACGGGGGGACCCTGCCCGGGCAGGGGCAGGCCCTGGCCCTGCGGTGCTGAGCTCCTGTGCGCCCCAAGGGACACGCACTGGCACCCACACCAGCACTGCCCCGCCGCCGCCGGGACCCCTCCTTCCCCCCAAGGGCCCCTCCTGGGGAGCCCTGCCGGGGTACGGCGCCCGCCCTCCCCGTCCCTCGGGCACCCCACCAGCAGGACGGGGGGCAAAGCCAAAGTGCCCCCAGCACAAAACCGCTCCCCGGAGCTCCCGACTGCCCAACCCCCTGGGGCACGGCAGCCCCCGGCACCTACCCGCGAACCAGCACCCTGCTCCCACGGCCCGGGGGGAGCTTGGCACCCGCCCGACCCTCCGACCCTGGGGACCCCTGCGGCACCAGACCTCCCCACCGGCACAGCCAGCCCCAGTCCCACTGCGCAGCCGCCACATCGGGGCACTCACCTCACCGGGCACGTCCTCCCCGCCGGCGTATACCCCGGCGCTCGCCGCCTCGGGGCTGTGCTCCTCGCCCGGGCACCGGGATGAGCCTTCCCCACGCGTCGGCACAGCCACACGGCATCGCCTGGGTCCCCGACACCTCCCGAGGCAGCGGCAGCACCGGGACGGCCGTCGCTTCCCCTCCCTGGCCAGACCGGCTTCACTGACGGGGCTGCAGGAGCTGGGTGCGGATCCCTGGCGCGGCCTCTGCTCCCACTGCAGCACGTTTTGAGCTGAAAAAGAAGCTTTTCGGTAAAACCACGGCTTCAAACAGAGCTCAGAGCCACCCCAAGGCCCCGCCATGGGAGCGCCCCAACGCTGCCAGCTYCGGTCCTCGGGCATCTGCCTGCGAGGATGATGCCGGGCAGGGCTGAAGGGCTGAACCCCAGTGGAAACCAGTTCCCTCTGGTCCGAGCTCTCCCAGGCTCCGGCAGAGCCAGCGCCAGGACGGAGGGGTTTGTCCTCCCGGCAGCCGCTCTGGGAAAGAGCTGGGGAGCAGAAGCCAGCCGGTGCCTGCCCCAGGAGGAGGGAGCCCGGCGGCAGGAGGGGTCACCGGCCGCCCCGGGAGACCCCCAGGCCCCCTCCTCCCCCAGGGGACACCTCCCCCTGAGCAGTGCGAGCCCAGGGGTGCCGTGCTGCGGGGCGAGACGAGAGGCCCCGTGGCGCGTTACGGCGGAGCTGGCGGGGGACGGCAAGGCCGGCTGGGCTCCTGGCACAGCCCCGGGATGGGGACAGGGCCTCTCTCCTCCGCCCTGCTGGGAGCCGGGCCCAGGAGCCGCCGTGGGGGACGCCCCGGTGCGCGGGGAGCGCTCGTACTCGCCCCGGGCTGCGGGCAGGCCTGCGAGGTCTGCTGGCGGGCGTGCAAAGGCCCCTCTGCAGCTCCTCCACGGCCACAGCCGCGGCCAGCAGCGAGGGGCAGGAGCCGCCGGGCTCCTCCCGCAGCCCCTCTGCGGCAGTCCCTCTCGTCGGGGACGCGACTGGGCGGGAGACGCGGCGTGCGGCGCCCGTATGGCCGTTGCCAGTTCACGGTCTGAGCGGGGGTTGATCCCACGGCTGAAATCGGGAGCTGCCGGGGACCCCCAGCCCCACAGGCCCAGCCGCAGCCGCTGCCCCCAAGAGGGGACCCCAGAGGGTCGGTGCCGAAACCCGCTGGGAAAGTCACCGGGCCCTGCCGGGCACCCACGGGGGATCCCGCRCCGGGGGCGGGAAACAGACCACTCACCCGCGGCTGCCCCGCGTGCCTGCCCCGGAGCGGAGCAGGACCCAGCACCCGCCCATGAATTCGCAACGGGCCCGAGCCGACCGAGGAGAGAGGCTGGGACGCGGCGTACGGAATCACAAGAGGAAACACTCACTGATGCGCACGAGGCGTCCAGCCAAATCGCGGCACCCCAAACGTGGGTTCACCCGGGGTTCTAGCACACTTCAAACGTTCAGGTCCCGCACGCTTGACCGATCGCTGGCACCCGCGCTAACGATTACTGATCACAGAGAAACCYGGCAAAGCAACTCTGTTTCTGCAGCGTTCTCGCTGCTTGTCTGTCGATCCAGACGCCCCTGGAGTCCGTCTTGCCAGGGTCACTTCTCTGTGACGCCAGCCGACGCCGGGAGGGTTTCAAAGCTGCGCCAGAGGGGCTGGGATGCCGGCGTTACCTCGGATGTCGGGGGGGGTCCTCTATCCTTCAGGGACAGCTCTCGGCTCCCACCCAGCAAAGTCGTGATGTCCAGGGCCGGGCCGTCCGTCCGTTTGTTTTACTTCAGCACGAGCACTACCCACGTCTCCGGTAAAACTCCACCCCCTCATCACACTGCGGCGTAGAACGGGAACTACTACGGATCAGCAAAGTGAACGCACTTTCATACGATAAAGGCCGACTGATGTCATCGTTAGGGAAGGGCATTTTCTTAACGCACCCCGGGCAGGGGGCAGGCGCAGCACACGCCGCTGCCCGGAGCCGCCCCCGGGGCTCCCCYGAGGCCCCTCAGAGCGAGTCCTGCAGGGAGGCGTCAGCCCTCGGGGCTTCGGCCGAGGGGTCTGCGGCAGCCCCAGGCCCCCAGCAGCCCCGCTCCTCTCTCCCGCGCCCCGAGCAAAGCCACCGCAGCCGCCTCCAAAGTCCCCACTCACCAGCGGCGGGAGCAGCCGCAGCGTCAGCCGGTTCCCCCGAGCCGCGGCTGCCCCGACGCCAGAGGCCCTGCGAACAAGCGGCCCTCGTGCCCGGCACGCAGCAGAGCCCCGCGGAGCTGCCAGAGCGCAGGCAGYGCGGCGACGGCGGCTCCCGCAGCCGGGAAACGTCGCGGTCGGCAGCCGGCGCCGCGTCTGCCCACGGTCACGCGTGGGCTCCCGGCAAGAACCCAGCGGCCGAGGGACCGTGGGGTCAGGCACAGGGACGGGAAGGGCTCGGAGAGGGACGGGGGACAGCAAAACACTCCGTTTTCTGGGGGCGGGGGGAAGGAAAAGTGTGGTAAAAATCAACRCGCAAATACAACAACTGCTGTGCAAAGCCAAAACTTTAACCTTTCGTCTTAACCGTAACCCGTGGCTAGCAAGCACACGCAGGGGACTGGTAAACAGCTGCTTAAACACATCAGCTAATAAATGGCGATAACCAAAAGGAAAGAAAAATGCATTTAATTACRCCCTTGGGCTCATCCCGAACTCCTGCAGAAAGGCTGTTCTCGTTTGGGTGACCTGAAGAACCGCYGCAGCAGTTCCGGTCCCAGCCCTGCTGCCCTCCGCGGCCCAGGGGACGGGATCCCCCCAGCYCCAGCCCTGCTGGGAACCAGCTGCAGCTCTCGGGTTTCTGAAGGAAGGAACAAAAGCCATTCTTCAAAGTAACTGCCGACACCTGAAGCTGAGAACCAGAGGAACCTGTGGACAAAGCCAGGCACCAGAAGACAGCTGGAGCCAATTCAGGTGCCTCCAGCTCTCGGTGGCTCTCCTCCTGCCTCCTGCTCCTCGCTGCGACGAGGGCAGTAACGAGCATCTCTGCTTCCCCTCTTTGGAGAGCCCCAGGGAATTCCGACGGTCCACCAGTCATCCAGTCTGTGGGTTTGGGTGCCAAGACCGTGCCCTGGCGTCCAGGGAACGCCCCGCCTGCGCAGCCCAAACCATCCTGGCCTGTCCGGGGCTGGAAGTGGGCGCAGCCTGGAGCAATCAAGAGAAAATGTCTCGTTTTGGGACCTTGGCAAATCCAGCAGCGCTTGCGTCACGCGGGGACCATAAAACGCGCACCAAAAATGCCTTACCTCCGCCAAAGGAGACCTCAGACACGGCTCCCAGCATTGCCGCAGAGCCTGCGCCCACCCGCCCCCACCAGCCCCCGAGCCCCCCACGGCACGGCAGCACCCGCAGTCGCGGCCCCCGCCCCAAAGCCCCCCGTCCCCTGAGCCCGCACGGGGGGACGCCCGCGTCCAGGCCGCTTTGGCCCCCGGCRGGGACGTGCAACCCAAGGGGAACCGAAGGGGACGGCGAAGCGGCACCCGCGCGGCCCCGCCTTAGCGGCGCCCGAAACCCTGCCCCGCGAGCCGGGCGTGCGGGTGACGGTGCCGTACCAAACCTGGGCCGCCGCCGCAAAAGCGGAGGTGCAGCAAAGGGGTCTGTCCTGCCGATCCGCGGCGCGAAGGGCCCCGTGCCACAAAGCTGCCACAAACGTCCCACGCTTCCGACCCCCAAAACTGCGGTACGGTACGGGGATAGATGTTGCGTCCCCGCGTGCAGCTCGGGGATCCCACCAGAACGCGGGTCCCCCCGCCACCAGGCAGGTGTAGCGCCTCTCCTGCCGACGCGAGGAGGGTGACGCGTGAGCGGTGCCCGCAGACGTCACGCCTCGCCCACGGCACCATCCCGGTTGTACAACACGTAAAACAACACRCCAGGGCGAGCAGAGCACCAGGAGAGGAACCTCCGCAGACGTTCCCAACACGYGCAGCCAGGAACCGGAGCAGGGCTGCACGCCGGCCGGGAAGCTCCCCGTGGCCGGAGAGCAGCAGCAGCAGCAGCTCCCGGGATGAGGAGCGGGGCACGAGCCCCCCGGCCAGCGCCGCGGGGGTGTTCGCAGGGGGCGGTCACCCACCGCCGCCCCACCGCCGTCGCACCCAGGGTCGCTCCCCGCGCACCCTCCCCGCGAGGCGGCATCTGCGCACGGGGGCCCCGCACCCCCCGGCCGAGCCCCACGGGGCCCCTCCGGCACAGAGCTGCCCCCCACCCCCGCCCCAACCCGGGGGCCCAACCCCTCCCGGCCCCGGGCCCCACCGCCCCCAAGTCCCAGCCAGGCCCCGACACCCCCCCTCCACGCCCCAACCCGGGGGAGGGGGGCGAAACACCCCCAACCCCGGGCACCCCCTCAGACCCCGCCCGGGCCCGGGCACGCCCTCCCCAAACCGCGGCCGGGCCCAACCACCCCCGCGGCCCTGACCGGGCCCAGTCCCCCCTCACCACGGCCGGGCCCGGGGTTCGCCAGGGGCACTGCGGGGCGCCCAGGTCACCCGCAGACGGGCCCCGAGGGCCCCAGGCGCGGCAGGAGACCCCTCCTGCAGTCAGGGACCCCCCAACAGTAAGGGGGACCCCCCCCAAGCGCCCCGCAGCCCCCCCACCCCCGCCCGTACCTGCTCCCGCCGCGGCGTCCCACTCCGCTGGGCCCCCACCGGTGTGCCCCGCGATGACGCCCCCTGGCGGCGGCGGTGGGAACTGCAGCGGCGCTCGCCTCCCCCGGGGTTTCTTAAAGCCTCGGGGGGGACCGCGGCGCACCTGCCGCCGGGGCGGGGAAAGAGGCGGGGCCTGACTCCCGCTGTCCAATCAACTCTGCGATCGTCACACGAGAACCGCCAATCGTGAGACAGGGCGGGAGGCCATAACGGTCGCTGTCGGGAGGCGCGTGGCTGTTCGTGTCTTTGTAACGGTTTTTTTCAGCCGTTTAACCGTTCTTGTCTGTTGTTGCCTAGTGMTCCTAGTTGTTTTGGTTTGTTTTTTTTTAATTTTGGTGGTGGGAGCCGTGCTGGTATGAGTCATGTGCCAAAGAGCAGGTGGTGCCGGCTGAAGCTGTGGCTGGTGGGGTGGAGGGCGTGCTCGTTGTCCGGGGTTCGTCCGTGGGAAGGATTTACCTTTTCATMCTGAAGGTTATCGGTATGCAGGCTTGTGCCGTAAAAACTGTAGTAATTTTTATTTTTTTTTAATTATAGTTTTGGTTTTTTTGAGGYTTAAATAAGGCCATTCCCCTGTTATGTTTGAATTTCCAGTCTTAGTTGGACATGGAAGTTGTTTTGTGTGGGTATGTTAAGCGCTGGTGCTATGTGTGGTTATAGCTTTCCTTTTGGGAAGGCTGTGTGCTGAGCGTGACTGCTGTTGGGGAAGTAACTTCCTTGCTAAGCTTTTCTGTCCGCCATGAGTTTGGTAAGTTCTTAAGTTTGTATTTTAAACTGTAGGGCCGCTACTCAGCAAGCGGAATTGGGACTTGTTTGGCGGGCAGTGGGAGGCAGAGAGGTAATCTTGCTGTAGTTCCACAAGCTATTTATTTTTGTTCATCTCTAGTATTAACTTAATAAATGAGAGTTCTCTTACCATTGATAAGGATGATAATATCCAAGCTATTCTTTAGGTTTGGTAGCCCAACAGGGAACAGAAGTTGTGTGTTGTGTTAAAGCTGGTTTAAACACTAAATGTAATAAAAATACATAAAAATATCAATGTTTCACAATATAATATATAAAAAAGTATTATAAGCATATATATAAAAACTTGTTTATATTTCAATGAAGTGCTTATCACCATATTGATGACCATTCTTTGGAACCACTCTGATGGCAGAGTCTTTCCAAAACAGTTTGTTAAACCATTGTTTTCTACTAATTGGATAGGGTGTATACAATTGCTTGGTGCAGACTATGCAGTATCTATGAGGTGTAATGCTGATCTTAAGCGAGGTGGGATGCCTTTTAGGGAGCAAGCCCTCATATTAGTGGGATACTCAGCTTAATTTTCTCAGTGGGGCTCTCTGGCCCTGGTTGGAGTTCCTCATACGGCAGTATTGCCTGTATGGCCAGGTTAGTTTGCTCAGTGCTGACAGGGCTTAACTGCAAGTGCTGCGTTGTGCTCTGCAGATGCGCTGTGAGAGGTGCAGTGCAGCCTGTGAGGTCTATGTCCTTTACAAGTGGTAGTGGCCTCCACAAGCTGCAGTATCGTGCTTTTCTGCCCCATGTCTCTGGTGCTGCTGCTCTGTTGCACTCTAGTTATGAGACTAGTGCTTTTTAGTCCTGCTCTCAGATGCTGAGTTTTCTCTTCTGTTGTATCTGACCCAGGGAATGTTTTCCCAGGCCAGAGACAGGGCGTTTAAGACCTGGGAAATTAAATCTTGGATTCAATTTCAAATAAGAAAATGTGCTTAGCATGTAAAAATGCTATTACATGTGGTAGGAGCGTGTACTTAAAGTAGGTGCCTTTTTATACTGGTCTGCTTACATAGGTTTTCTTTTTTTGTTATGGAAGTTAGTAGCCGGAATGTGAGCTGTACTTATCTGGTGGAAGCAGATTGCCTGTGTCAAGGTAGGATGGAGCTGTGGTTCTCCTGTTCAGCTTGGGCTATTGTGTCTTGGAGCAGGAGCAGCCCTGATTTGACATCAAGTTCAAGTACCCGCTCAGTTGTTTAATCATTGATTTCTGCCAAATGTCTTCAGCAGCAGGTGCTCGAGGCATGAAGAACTGCATTTTGAGGGTTCTTCTCCCCTTAGTCTCAAAATAGAGCGTAAAACTTGTCCCTTAAAGGACTCCTTTAAGAGGGCACTTGATAGCCTTTTGCCGAGTGACTTGGCACAGCAGACTTTGTCCTGCTGCTGGTTCATGCGCTGGATGTGATCACAGGAGGCAGACAAGCTTGAGAGTGTGCCAGAGAATGGAGGGCACTAATAGGTGCCCTGAGCAGCCTCACCTGGTACCTTTACCCGCTTGTTCTGCCTGTTGACCCAGGAGTTACAATTAATCTTTGGCTTAAATGGCTGCCCAAACCTTGTCTGAGTCAGCTGGCTGGAAATGAACATAAGATGCAGTTATGCTTCTAAGTCCTTTAAGCTGGCAATGTCTTCAATAGGTACATGTAAACCCAGATTCACAGTCATGCAGTAAAACCAAGGTATCGGGTGCGACATTTCCAGCTGGTTTACTCTTGCCTGAGCTATGTTGAAGTCTCTACATGTTACATGCTACGTGGAGCTTGTTCCTTGTTTTCTGAGGTTGATGGTYGAACTCCTGATTTGACTTAAACAGCGTGGGACCAGATGGTGATGCAGAAGAGAGTTGGGTTGGAATTACTTATTTCACGAATGTGCTCTACAAAGCTCATATGGGAGCCTCTTATCCTTGACCATATTTGCTTCAGATGACTAAATTAAGATCACATGTGTTGTTTTGAACATTTATCTAATACCTAGATAATTCAGGGAACACTAATTAGAGTCGGTTCTTTGACATAATATAGTTTTTCTCACACAAAGACCAACTGAACTTACTGAGATAACACACAGAGATGATGCATGAGAACTTCTGGCTTAATATTAAGTCTTGCCAGATGGTTTTTGTTACGTTAAACTTAAGTGAAGTTATACCTAAAAAAGTTGGAACTGAAGTCCTGAAACATAATAAGCTATGCTGCAAAAAATGGTAGGCCTTGGTCTGCCCCTAACTGTAAATATTCAAGCTGTTCAGCTGATGTGGTATTAGTGCTGCCTGTCAGAGAAGTGGAGATGGGCAGATGGGAAAAGCTGTAGTTGAATCACTCAGAGGCATTTCAGAACAGATGTGGAGTACCAAGGTGGAGCTTCCTGTCTGTCTCCCAGTGGACTATTTAAACACCTGTGAAACTGGTCTGTAGGATACTTGTCTTGTGTGGTGCTTTTCAAACAGGTTGTGGCTGAGAGTGTGAATACATCATCCACTCGCGAAGGAGCGTAGCTGAAAAATAAACCACAGAGGCTAAGAGCTACTTTGCCGTTTTTGTCAGGTAAGATTTGTTCTGTGCACAGCTATCAGATATATTTGGGTTTTTTATCTGAGCCACCTCTCTGAATATTTGCTTTATGTCTCTCTTTTGTACTTTGCTGTTGTGTTTCACTGTGTAGCTGGGTTATGAGTGCTGTGTGATATGGGGAACCAGATTTTCAGGAAAACGTATGATCCCTGTGATGCGGAGAGCATCATGACTCAGGTAGAATTGTGATGTACGTAGTGTTATGCTTCCAAGGGTAAGGAGAGAGGTGAATTTCCTAGGCCTGTCCAAATAACACTTTCTGTTCATCACAAAACTATCTAAAACAAATTGACAACTTATTTTTATAACAAATGCTCTCAAGGTTATCTTAAATTAGGAATGTGCATCTTGTTTGGTTTTGTGTTTGGAACAGAAGTTAAGAAGCTCTGCCTCCTTTAAAGGATTTATCATTGGTCTTACATATATGCTCATGGAGGACACATGCATTTGTGAGGTTTTGGAGTGCTTTTTACGGATGGAAAGGAAAAGATGAAACACTTGGAGGTTAAGATGTCTGATCATCATAATGCTACTGAATTTTTCCTGTTAAAGCAGCTGTCCTTAGTAAGTCTTACCTATTTGCAGGTGGAAAAAATCAGCTTGGTGATTTGTTTCTGGTAACAGCAGTCAAAGGAACAGCTTTTTTTCTGATGGGAATCCTTGAAATACAAGTTATCACCTTAAAAAAATGAGAGGGTACTAAAGATGGTAGAGAGCTGGGAATGGCCACTCTATAGTGAATATTTTTTGGAGAATCTCTTGCTGTTCCTGATCTAATGCTGTTCTGTCACCAAGTAACCTCATTCTGATTTAAAATATTTTTCCATGTGGTGAAAGTACAAATTGGAGACTAGCAGACCAACACATGTGCTAAGTTCTGTCTTGTGAAGTGACTGCTTTAGTAGTGTGTAGTTACTGAAATATCCAAATATTTAAGGTTACCACAGAAAATCTGCTTGGGAGTAATTCTATGACAAGAGTGTAATAAAATCGGTGTCGTGGTTGGTAGTTTAATATTTTTTTTTTCCTTGAAGTGCTCAAGATTACAATGAAATAGTGTTCATGTACCACTTGAAAAACACTTAGCGAGAGAAATGCTATAATGAGTATTTTTTCTTGCTATTTGCATTCTCTCAATGA
The DNA here is from genome assembly GCA_035582835.1 of Phoebastria nigripes. Classification (NCBI taxonomy): domain Eukaryota; kingdom Metazoa; phylum Chordata; class Aves; order Procellariiformes; family Diomedeidae; genus Phoebastria; species Phoebastria nigripes. The sequence continues at coordinate 58,234 of JAYKAV010000591.1, read as the reverse complement.
TGTCCTTAAGTACTTGTCTGTGTGCAGCTAGGTCATTCACTAGATGTCTCGTGAAACAATTTACTGGGTGACACGAATTCAGGTGATTGCTGCAGACACTAAAAGTGTTACTGGTCACTGAAAGCAGGACTAGGGATTCCCCGATAGGGTCTAATACCCCTTCTCTTCTTCCTGACCTAGGCAGGAATGATAGCTGTTCTGGAAAGCACAAAGTGTTAGAGGGACAGCAGTCGAAAGCCAGACTGAAGACCATTTCCTGGCAGTTGAGGTAACCTGTGCTTGAAGTACCTTTAACTCCAGTGTGCTCAGCACCTTTTCCTTTAGGTTTTATGGACTGGGAACTGTATTTCAGGATCTGTCAGTTAATTCAGTTAATTGTACCAGCTAGAGACCTTTTTTGCAGACCTGAAGGTAGTTTTTTAAATCTTAGTACCACAGGGCTTGCAGTAGCTTACAGTAATAGAGTAAGGCATTATCTACTATACCTTTCAGGGACTGCAGCTGCCCATGAGGGCCAGGTCAGTTGGAAACAGTACTTGCTGTCAGCTCATTTTCCTCTCTTAGAGGGAAAAGGGGGGGAAAAAAAAAACCCCAAACATTTTGTTTTTACCATGCAGAGTTGACTGAGGCTGTTAATTGCAATACAGAGCATCTGTGAAGCTAATGTTGCTTGGGGATGTGCTGTTTGGTTTGCAGATGAAATCCCAGCCTGTTTTCTCCTGAGTTTGATATGCATTTACAGGAGTAACTTAGTCTGGGTATACCACCCTGTCAACACTTATTCTGCTGAAGACCCAGACCAGCAAGTCCCTGAAGCTTGAAGAAGAGAAGAAATGAGTTGAGGTAGAGGGAGAAAGATTAGGCAACACGTACTTACTGCTTAAATCTTTATCTACCACTAGTTGCAACTGTAAGGGGAAAAGACTGTATCCCTGCCGAGAGCTGTTTTTCAAGTGGGCAGTGAACAGGAGTCTACTGGTAGCTTGTCTGATGGTACTGCTGTTAAGTTGCCATCACCAGCTTCACCACCAGGTGTCTGCACTGAACAGAAATGAAATGCAGCTTGAGATAAACGCTTCCAAAAATGGTAACAGAGCCAAGTGGCAGGGAGGGGAAAGGCTAAGAGGGTGGGTAAGGCTTCATCCCAGGCCTGGACACCCTTGAGGCAGGGAGGATCTTTAGGTGTTTCTTGTCTATCTCTTGTTTCACGGTCCAGGACTATGTCTGTGTTAGCTGAACTGGATGCTGAAGTGAGGAGGTCTCAGTGTTTGGAGAGTGGGAGAAATGTTCCTTTTGGTTGGGATATCCTTGGTGTATGACTTTGTGGGCGGAGAAGTTTAATATTGGCATTGTGGGTTTATTGTTAATTAATCCATAGGTGGGAACACGTCTCTACAGTTTACAATGGTTCAGGGCAGAGGACAGTAGTGTGTTCAAGACATTTGCATTTGAATGTTTGGTCATGATGGGAAATGAGCAGATGGACCAAAACGAAGGCTTGCTGTGATGTGTGCAGATTTGGGTCCTGTCTGGCCACAGGTCCATGCAGCAGCTACAGACTCTGAAGTTTTTGGTGCTGTGGTGTCCCAGCTTGCATGTAGCTGGCACAGGTACCTTTGAGCTGTGCCCCTTAGTTTCAGTTTGTGACTTAGTCTCCATCTCTGGGTCTTTGTTCATTGGCTGTTGCATCAGAGCAGGTTGTGCTTAATCCAGGAGTTCGCTCATCAGATCAGAGAATGCAGTCAGGCCCTGCATCCCATGCGGGGATGTTGCATTGGGTCTGCAGCTCCCTCATGGCCTATGCCTTGCAGAGGATAACGGCTGTATCATTGGGAACTTCATTTCCACTTTATATCCTGCAGTAGTACCATCTAGGATCAAGAGTCCTTCATACTTCTCATTATTTCTTCCTACTTCTTAATTTTTTTGTCTTTTTGTTTCCTTTTAGTGGAAAAGTATGCCTGTTTGAATGTTTCTTGGCCTGCAAATATAAGAACATAGCCCTAAGATGTCTCAGCATCGGTGTGAGCCCCACCGTTCTATTAGTGTCATCTGCTCTTGGTGTAGACACCACTCCTCCATTTGCCATCCACTTGCTGAAGTATGGGTGCTGTACAGAACCAGGAGGATCAAGGTGAAACTTGATTTTTTTTTTTTTTTTTTATTTTTTTTTATTTTAAAGGCGTTAAGAGGTGAGGGTGCAGGCAGCTGGAAAGAGTGCTTCCCAGGCAATAAGGCGGAGGTAGCAGGGAGAGAGAATTTCAGTGCTCTAGATCCCAACAGCCTTGTAGAGTGCTTGCTTGATTTAATTGTAAGAAAAATAGCCCATTGGCATGGCTATAAGCGGCCACTGACCTAGTACAGACTTTGCAAGGCTTCAGGACTGCCACGTACAACATCTCTACTCTAACTTGTCTTGGTCTGTGGAGGTGGTTTCAGTTCAAGTAAAAAGAAAGAAAAGTAAAGAAGGAAGTAAAAGAAGTAAAAAAACTGTAGCGTTTTCTAAGGACAGGGTGCTGTTGCCAAAGCTGATGAAATTTGGTTTTACCTTTATATAGCCTAAGCGTAACTAACTTTTATCTAGGTTGCAGTGAAGTGCTTTGCTACTGTGTGAAGGGAGATATTTTTGGTGTTTCTTAATGCTATAGTGCACAAGACAAGTCTGGTGCGGTAGCAGAGGCCTTGAAATACAAGATAGATGAAGCCGTGTGGAGTACGGGGCTGATAAGGAAGGGGCACAGGGTGACGCCAGAAACCCTGGGGCAATAAAAAAAATCAAATAGTCAAAGAAATGAACACTTGGGAGTTGGGCAAAATAACATTAGTACTTCCACAGAGAACCAGGAAGAAACATCTAATATCCCATTTTACTATATGTTTTTACATCTTGTGGGCTGGAAGATAACTGAGGAGCGAGACATGACTTAAATGTACGCAGATTGCCCAAAGTGCACAGGGAGAAGGGGAAGAGTCTGCCTACATCGTATTTTCCTGGCAAAGGATTGAAGACTGATAACTTGGGATAACCTGTTTCCCAATGCAAGTCAATGACATCAGAACCCAGAGGGCTGGTTGAAGTGGAAGCTTAACAGCAGAGGAAGGGGTGGAAAGTAAGTAACTTCTATGTAGCTATTTAGCTAGTGCCCCCAGGATTTGTCTGGATTAGAGGGAAAGATGGTGCCCTGCACCGCAGGTAGCTCATGTGTGGGCTCCCTGGCCTACCCAGGCTCACTAATGTCCCGGGGTAATCCTGGTGACACACTGGTGTCTGGCACAAACACAGCCCTGAAGAAACAGCTAATGGCTGTGTGCTGTCTTTCTAGTCACAGACATGCTGTGTAAGTTGCTGGTACAAGGCTCACTCGGAATTGTTAATGTTTACACTGCGGGGGCTTAGTATTTACAGTATAATTTCATTTTCTATTTGGATAAGCATAAGAGCTTGTTTCTTATCCATTAGATATTTGGTGTATAGTGTCAAGCGGTGTATTGGCTCTGGTCCTTTCTTGTAATTTAGTTTTTAATATTACAGTACCTAGTCTTTCATCTACAGGTATGGAACTTGAACTTAAAAATGCTTACATTGATGAGTTTTATGTTATCTTCGTGTTCACAAGACCTGATGAAGTGACAAGCTGCAGGCAACCTACTCGTATTTGTTGTCTGTAGAACTAGCTCTAATGCTAGCACTTATGTGCAAGTTCAGAAGGGAAATGAACATCAGGAGGCTGGAAACAAGTCCCAGAATTTTGTTGAAATGAAGAGGGGTGAACTTATGCAATGTGTTGGAGAAGCTTTTTTAGTTTTCCTTTAAAAAAAAAAAAAAAAAATTCAAAAATGAAGTGCTTCTAAAGGTGTTAGCATTTCTTTTAATGTAGTTTTGGTGAGGTGTTTAGTCTACCTCTATCTGAGCTGCTGTTGGATGAATAGGTGTCCTTAACTTACCTGTAAGGTCATAGTTTTGTTAACTGCTTCTCACAACTTCTATTGTAGATACAATCCCAGTGATATCTTATAGACGACTTGTGATGTTCCTACAACTAGCATTTCTTCCTGCAATGCCCGTTCACCGGTGGATGCAGGGTTTGTCATGTGTTCTGTGACAGAAGCAATTTCTCAGCTCTGTAACCTCCACAAGGCAGAGTCTTCAACTGGGCTGTCCGTGGCTGTGCTTAAGTGATGTTGCTGGTCTGCCAGATATTGTCCTCTTACACAATGAATCCCTTGCAGTTTGACCTGTTCTCAGAAACGAAGTGTTAACAGTGATGGGCTTGGAATCCTCTTCACGTTGCACTGACAGGACGATGATTTTTGATTCCCTGGTTGACACTTGCAGAGCACTGAAAGGGCTTTAGTTGCATAGGTCATAAAATAGTTAATGGAAAAGCAAGGCCAGGGATGTTTTGGCTTCAGAAAGACTATTTAGTAATCCTTTTCATTATAAGGTATGCTGACTTAAACAACAGGCCATAGTGCTCAAGTTAATGTATTGTTCGTTCTCAAAGGATAGTAAAGTAGTCCAACTTGCGCAGAAAAGAGAAAATTGGATGCTAAGGCTTGGGGCAGTTTCTGAGGTTCTGCTTGCCAAAAGGAGCATGGCAAGCGTAGCACCAGAAATGTCGATGTTAAGTTTGAGAACAAAAAGATGAACCGGTTCTCATGAAAAAGCAAACTTAGTTCAGTGGAACAAAGGCTATTGGGTGTGTGTGTGGTGTGGTAGTGTTTGCTTCAGCTGTCTTAGATGCCTTAATTCACCCTTTCTGAGGCACCAGTGCAGTGAAGTCTTGAGCATTAATACTTGCTGAATGACACTGTTTGATACACAGCAGCACAACAGATCCAACTACAGTTATGTTTGGCTGAGATTACATGATGCAGGCATTAAAATGAAGAATGAAGCTTTTTTCCTGACATAGAGAGGCATGGGAAGAAGCAAAAATGATAGAACAAGGGCAATAGTAGAAACTATTTGTTAAGTTAACTTGTGAACTTGTTGGCCAACCCAGGAGGTACAGCCACTTCTGTAGCAGAAGGCCTGGCGTGAGTTGTACAGCCTTACAAATCGAACAGGCGCAGGCGAATTCAGGCTTACTGCCTGTGCTTGCTGGCTGAAGGCCTGGAGCTACACAAATCTTCTACTGCGGTGCTATGCCTGCTATTTCAAGTCTTCCTCTCAGCACCAAATGAGTATGACTCCTGGACTGGGTCAGCTTGTGACAGAGGCAATGCCAGTTCCCATGTGTTTGTACTGGATGTTTGGAGGAGGAAGGGACGGGTTAAAAAATTGGGCGCAGGGAGATAACTTCCCCAGAGTTTAAGCTTTGAGATGATGAAATGCTTGGTGCTCTTCCAGGCACTGTAGAGACCAGTGAAATAGTTGGGTATGTAACTCTGAATGTTTTGAGAGAGCACAGTTGCTAGCTTAACTAAGCTTTCAACATATCCTCTGACTCCGCCTGGTAGTGGATGTAATAAAATACTGCCATGACTAACTAGTGCTGATAAGCTTTCCTTTCCGCTCTGCTTGTTAAACTTGAAGTATTGCATATAACTAAGCGTGTGTCCTGTCCTCCACATTTCTGAAGTACGTTGGCTGTGGGGCTTTATGTGCGGAATATCAATGCTTGTAACAGCTGCCTACCAAGAAATCCTGCACGATTGCATGTTTTAACACTTGACTTAGCCACGTGGTATGTATGTGAGTTTGTAACCTGTCTTCGTGAACTGTACTCGGAAGGCTTTGCTTGTGCAATTGTAGTATAGTTCAAGAACTGAATTTGAATGTGTCTTTCTGAGGAAAATGAATAGGCTTTGGCTTCAGATGAATAATTTGGTATTAACCAATGACTTGGAAAACATCAGAAAAGAAGCAATTCCTGGTATTTTAAAAAGTTGTCATGCCAAAATTTAGGCATCCCTCCAAGAATATATGGGACTATTGCCTTTTTTGCTCTACTTCTATCTAGTTTAAATTATTCTATATTGCTTTAATCGTATTACTTGTACCCTGAATCAGAGTCCATCCTCTAATGTAAGCCTGCATTTCAAGTTAACGCTAGTAACCACTTCTAGTTAAAAACCTGGTAACGTGCACAGGCTGATGCAGGGTGACTGTACAGATCGTATCCTCGCTCTTCTAATCGGCTCCTCGGCGGTGATGGGACTGGTATGTTACTGTCACCACATCGATGGCTCAGAAGTTACCAATGCAGTGGAGAGGGCTGGTTCATTCCTGCCTATCTGTCTAATCTTCATTGGGTACTTTGTGTCCTGCCTTAGGGGAATCTGCAGAGTCTCTGAGTCTCTTGCATGTCACAGGTCTGTAAGTGTATCCTGGTTTCTATTTCCAGTTGAATACACCTGAGTTCAAGAAAACTTTGCTTTTCACGTTTACGAGTATGACCTGACTGCTGGTCACGGCTACCTCCACCTTGCCCGTGAACACTATGCCTTTGGGAGGGGAGAAATGAATCTGGACTAATTTAGTTGGTTGGCACAGTATGATTCCACCAAGTTTTCATCCTTCACTTCTGAGAGCTAGTTGATGAGCTCTGTAGTCTGAAATGAAGCAATGGAAGGAGGCTGACATTTTCGTGGCCGAAAGGTTTTCTGTTTGTTTTGAAGCACTTACCCTTCATATTCTTCTCCAGAACCTGTATGGATGAACAGATAACTTAGCTGTGCGATCGGGTTGTTCTGCTCTTTCTGAATGAATTACCGAGGAGCTAATTTCTCTCCCCTAAATTTAAGAGAAGCAGCCTTGCTTACTTGAGTTAAGTTTAAAATATTAGCAAACTTCATTTTTAACACATCAAACATGGAAGTCCTGTTGCAAATTGCAAGTCTCAGGGAAGTAACCCTTATTTATGTTGTGGGTATTCTTTATACATCAGACCTAACTTGTGTTAAACACTTAATGGTTTAGGATCATATCTGTTTCTCTAAATGGTGGTTACAGTTAATACTAACTCAACTTTGCTAGAAATTTTTTCAAGATAAAAAATACAGGAATAAGCTTGGCAGAGAAGAACCTGTGAAACAAAGCCCAAGTAAAACACACGTAAGCAGAAACCCAAAGAACAATTGCCGCTGTATGTTGGCGTCCTTGTCTTAAGATAGGTTTTGTAATGATTTCAAGGCTGTTTTCCTGCCTCTGGTGAAGGGCACATACATATTACCTGGAGAAGAAAATGTACAGAGAGCAGCAGGCAGGAAGACAGGTTTTTAGACCTACCCTTTGATTCCAATTTCTCCTGGTGGGTCTGTAGTACTTGAAGTACAAAGAAAATAAATCTTGGACCACCAGTTTGTTTGTTTGTTCACCTGTTGTTTAGCTTGAAAGAGACATACTTGACATGAAATTCCAGGAAAGCTCCACTTGCTGTAGTGGCCAGAGGGACAAGCAGCTGAAGCTGTTTACTGCCCTTTTGTTTACAACCTTAACCTCAGTTGCTTGTGACTCCAAATAATCATACATCACACTTGCATTTTCTAGGTCCTTCCTTAAGGTTTTCTGTAGTTAAATGTGGAGGATCCGTTCCAGGAAATACTTTGCCGTTGTATAGACTTGTTGAAGAGTTCCCTTGCCAGAGTAATTGCAGTGAAAGAATGAAATTAAGAAAATAGCGTTGACTAGGATGCAAGTATGCCTGTGCCAAGCAGAGTGGTTGCTTCTTGGTGTTACCTCTCCAGAGGGCTGGTCCAGTACTGTCTGCTCTTTGTTGCTGCCGGTGGCTCGTTCTTCAATGTTCAGCCTGGCTGGTAGCCAGACGGGCGTGTGTTGGTCAGGTTTGGTAAAAAGTTGAGCAGGGAGTCTTCATTGATGGGATTGGGGCAGAGGGTGGTGGTGATGCAGGACCTTGGTGTTCAACTTAAGCTTCAGCCCTCAATGATCTTTGAGTAAGAGGTGGAAAATCCCACTCCTGCTGTTAATAAATTGTGTGAATTCAGTTGCTGGCTGAGCAGGAGTTCTTGTTGCTAACAGGACTTCCTGTTAGCTCTGATGTATGGATCCTTTCCAGTCAGCAAGGCCTTGTTTCCAAATGTCATTCCCTGCCTCTGTGACAGGATAAGATTTTACCCTTACAAGCCCCAGATGCTATTTCTATAGCCCTGTGTTCAACTCCTGCAATTGCGTACTGTGAACATCTTTGTGTTGCAGCTCAATAAAGTCAATATCGGTGTTCGTTGTGTGATTTCTGTATCTAATAAAACTATTTGCTTCCCCACTATGTCTATTTCTCGAAACTATTCCCCTGCACATACTCTGTTATCACTTTAGTATGTTTTGGTCAAAAAATGGGTTTAAACCACAACCCTTCCTTCTTAGTGGAGAGTAAGTGATCCCCACAGGGGATCTGCATAAGATTTCCATTAGATAACAGGCTCTTGACTGTAACCTCAATCCTGTTTAACAAGACAGGTGGAAACCAGTGCTTGTCTAGTCTGTCTGAAGGGCTAAGGCATTTAGCTGTAGAATGAGGCTTTTTTAAGTGAGTAACTAGTACTATACCACATGACAGCCCACAGAGAAAAGAAAAACAGGAGGGAGGACTGTTTCACTTGACTAGCCAGCAGCTTGACAAATGAGCCTGTAGTTGAAACATTTCACAAGACGCAAGAGATTAAAAGTAGTAGTTGTGGTTTAATATTAAGTCAAAACAAAGGATGATTAGATTTCTTGTTTTTGTTGTTGTTTAGTAGTATCTGTGTGTGGAGATCAACTGTGCTGCAGCAAATTTGACTACTGAACAAAAGCACCAGCTGTCAGAAAGGTTGGCTTAGGACTTGCCTACCTGTCTCCTTAGCACCGGACAAGATGCTAGAACTTGGACCGCTCCTTAAGCACTAAGGGAGAGCATGTGAGGATGGAAGTCTTCTGCTTGCCAGCTGTTGCCTCTTCCCACAGTTGTTCCTTTTGTTGCTGTTTTTTAATAGTTATTACATTTAAGGCTTAATTGTGAAACACCAAGGCACACAAATAATCTTCTCTTGCTTCATGTTCTCACTGAACTCTGAAACCATTCACAGAATTAAAGGTGTTTACGAGCCAGTGTGTTCACACCTTATATCTTCTTTTCTGTGATGTTCTTCAACTGCATCTGGAGATAGGCGTGTGGGTTTTTTTGTTGTCGTCATCTTTTCTTTCTTTCAAAGAATGGTGTGTAGCTGCCCAGGATCTCCACTAAAAATCTCAGGCCTGTATTTTATTAGATGCAACCAGCACAAGACGGGAAAGAGATGGTGAGCCAAAAAGGTAACAGCGAGGTAGATACAGCGCCTTAGCGCATTATGCATCCTATTAGGTGAGGTATGAGGGGAGAGTTGGAGGATGTTAGTGAATACGTATTGTTTTTTCCAGATTGCTCTATGTTGGAATAAGAAGAAAGCAAGAATGTACTACTTGTCCAGTTTCATTAGTTATGTGAACTTTGAAAATATGCAATGCTAAACGTATCCGGGGCACGATCACTGTCCTTGTTTTGATAAATCGTTTTCTCCTTTTTTCACGGGCCTTAGTACCATCCTCTTTTGAGACAAGCAAAGAACTACTTCAGTATAATAGCTAAGTGTAATTTCATCGCAACGCAGTGATGAATCAATTCAATGAGGGGAAAAGTGCTAAGAGCGTCCAACTGTAGAGAAGTCTTTACGAAATAAGTGCCAATAACTGACTGTGTTTACATGCGTTTCCTTTAGTTATCCTTCCTGTTATCAGCTGGGCTGGAGAGATGTGCATAGTTATCATACAAAAGTGCTGTTATTAAATTTGTCCAAAATTTCTGAAAGCCTAATCATAAACACTCATTTTCTAACAGGAAAGGTAATTTTAATTTTGCATTTTAAAAGTTCTTTATAGGTGCTGTCCGGGATTAGCATCCATGTGGTTATACGGTATTTACGCTAGAGGAAGTTGAGCATTTGCCTTATGCGCACAGGTCAGATGTGTTTGACGTAACAGAATTGGTGTGGACTGGCAAGGCATGAACATGTTTCTTTTTTCTGAAATATCCTAAAACCTTTCTTTGTCATGTTTTTGAGGTTTTTCTCTTCATGATTTCTCCCTATAATCTATGTTGGTGGATTCTATCACAGGGTTGGTTTTGTATTTTTTTTTCTCAGCCTTGCGGTCTTGAATGGTTCGGACAGAAAAGGTTCAAACAGAAAAGTCTGGGATGTTTATTAAATGGAGTTGGTTGTAAAGAGATGCGTCTTCATCAGTTTCACTGCGAAAGTGCTTTTGTTCCCTTACTGCCATATGATGTGGAAACTCCCTGACTGAACAATCTCTGCAGAAGAAGGGGAAAATGCTTCGACTCTGATTCTTGTAGCACAGCTCAGTGACCAATCAGAATTCAAATAGGGGTGTTTTAAAGGACTTGAAAGCATTCGCAGAAAGTTTTTGTCGTCTTTTAGCAGAGGGAGAATTTTTGACTCATGTTTTGCTCATTGATTTTGTCTTCCCTTCTTTCTGATGGGTTAGATTATTGCAGCATGCTGCCCAAGCACTGCACCTGGTGGATGCTCTTGTTTCTGTTTGTTTCTGGTTCAGTTCTCATTAGGCATTTCTTGTGGTCCAGCGTACTAGATATCTGTTACTCCGTCCAAAGTAAAATGGCGAAGGATTGAATAACTAACGAGGTGGGGTATATAATGAAAATAGTTCTGTTAAAATTAGGCTAAAAATACAATAATAAAATTTAGCATACTTTTTATGCCTGAAAGAGGTAGGAATAAAAATGATGAAATAGGGTGCTTTTGTATTTTATTTGGCTGTCATCTCTTTTTTTTTATGGAAAAACCCTATAGTGAGAAATCAGAACAGAAGTGTGAAACCCAGGATCCTTTGACTTCCACAGTGTACTTAATTTTATTTTTCTTTTTCCCCTTAAGTCGGCACAGCTATGCTGAATACTTTGGTGTTTAATCAGCAAAAACCAACATCCTCCCTGCCCCAGCCGCCTGCACGGAAATGGCATCTAGTTCTAACAATGGTATGGGTTAACTTAGAGTTAAGCTTTTGCTGGATACGTTTCTATTTTCCTTCCTGCTTGGGATTAACTCAATATGAAGATGACGTTTTTAAAACTCCAATTTGGTCGTACGCGTGTCTTCTGAAAAATGGTAGAAATTAAGAGGCTTATGACTAAGTTAATTTTGGGATTAATGTTATTGGAATAGTTCTACAGAAAAGTATGCTTCATTCAAAGTCAATAAAAATATTGTAGATATGGTATATTGTACGTGTTTGCAATTCAGAAACAGAGGGATAGAATCAGACCCTTTGGTCCTGTAAATTTTTGTAGGCTCGTTATCTTAATGGGGTTGAGATCATTTTATGTGAGCTGATCAACCTCAAAAATGTTCAAGGGGACTTTACGACACTCTAAATGAGCGTTTGTCTCCTCTCCGCTTCCTTTCACATCTCGCTCGCATCACAACTAACGTTTTCAATTTCTCTGCCTTTTTCCCTTCGCTGCCTACAGCTGAGAATTGGAAAAAACTTCCAAAATGTATAAAGCGAGTGATACAGCACAGCTTGTTCCAAACCACTGCTTGGAGGCAGATTTAAAGGCATCAGAAAGAGCAGCTATGAAAAAAACTTCTCGGAGACACCACGGAGTAATGAGGTCAGAACTGCCCTGTTTTTTGCATTTTGATAGAGGCTGCTYATTTATGGATGAAGGATTCGGTAGCAACAGAATTTGCATTACAGCTTGCCTGACTGTATCGCATCCCTGTAGAGGATGACTCTGGGTGGAAAGCTTTCAAGAGCATAATGACTTTAGAACTTCTGTGTGTATTTTACATGAAAGAAAACTTTAGGAGTTAAATTTAAGTAACGTTACGTGGATTTATCTGTCCGACACATTAAGAAGCAGTCATTGTTTTTAATATCCATGGTACTTGTTTGCATAACGGCAGGAATACGCTTCCTTTTTGTGTATGCTCGGCATGTGTCCGCTTTAACAGATTTCCGTATATCTGTACGTATCGATAATGGAGCTTTACCTACTGTGGCGATGTAGGAATTTTAGCTAATTGCTTTTCTGCCTCTTCGGTTCTGCAGAGCCCTTTTGGCCTGAGGTGCGGTCTGCTTTGCACCAGTCTCACAGGACGATTCATTTTTTTTTTGGTTTCTCGGTGGGTCAAATTCAGCAACACGGGTCATTAGTCATGAGACGATGAAGGGTCGTACTGAAATTAGTGGTAGCGTCACACTACTTTGCTCCCTAGTGGTGATGATTATATTCTGTGATACCTTCTTGAATCAGGTCAACTGTCTACGGCTCGTGTACAACCTTGCTGGCTCAGAACATCCTCTCTTTTCCTGCTTTGTTAGACTCGGGACTTCCAGCATCCCCCTGACGTGTCCATCTCTGACAGGTATACCCACAGGTCGCTCACTGAACCTACGCTGTCTGTCCTCCAGCCAAACCTTTCTGAGGGGCAAACCCTGCTGGCTGAACCTTCAGATATCCCCTGCTGCTGGCAAGGGGGGCATAAGTTTTGAGGCAAGTACCGATCGCTGAACAGCAAGGAAGGGTGATGGCTGAGATTAGGGTTACGATCAGATGGAGATGAGTCTTGCAGAGCCTCCAGGAGTAGACTATAAGCCTTAGTCAGACAGGGATAAGTGCCTTCTCGTGAGCTGTGCTAAGAGGTATAGGTTGCTATTTGTTTGTGAAAGAGAGTCTAAGAATTGGTTTGAAGATATAGGACAGCAGGAACCCAAGTTCTCTGTTTATTTTCAGATCTTACAAGGATGACAGCTAATGCAAGAATGGTTGACAGCCTCTGAGTTGGGCTTGACGCAAGCACCGGTCACGGGAAAACAGATGCGCTTAAGGTTTGGGGAGGATCTGGGGTTAGCCTCTGGAAAGAAGCAAGACAGAAGAATACCATTGTTTGTTAGACCACTGAAGACTTATTGGAGGAAAATGAGTGATGGTGCTGGATGAAGTGATTGGCTTGTGCTCGTTTTAATGTAGGTTTACAGGTTACCGGGATCTCGTTAAAACTCAAGTTAGCCTTGTGTTTAGCAGCTCTATTCAGGGATGCAGGGTCTGAGGAATTGTGTTTATCTCTCTGTTTCCATGACACCAGAAATAAGAGAAAATTTGGTGCCAGAACTGTGTCATATCAGGTTGCATTTTCCTTTGAAAATCCTTCCACAGAGGTCTCTAGACTGTTGTCAAGATTGCTCTGAGTTTTTTGATGAGCAATCAAGATAACAGGGAACTCTTAATTCCAGGTGCTGATTGGAACAATTGCCTTAGGTTAGTTTAGTTTGTGTCTGTGAGAAATTGGATTTGGGCTGCAGAGAGGTTGTTTGGGAACAAAGGATGGAGTAAATGTGCTCCRTGACTTTGTAATGCCTCTGGGAGAAGAATCAGTGCTGGTCACGTAAGGCAAGCGGCTTGTAACTCAGTAGCATTTGCTTCATCGGATTATGGTTGGTGTTAAATTTAAAACTGGCGTTGTGGTTTCATTCTTGCATGGCGGGTACTCGGGATGTCTGCAATTGCCTCAGTTTGTGAAATACGTACAGTGAGGATGAGAGTTATTCGAAGGAGAGTCTGACTGCAATTAATTTTGTGGCACGCAGGAATCTGAGGGCATTAGAGCTACGGTTATTTTAGGATTAATTTTTTAGTGTTAACTATGGACTTGTGTTATATTAGATCTACTTTGGTCAGTTACTTTATCACCGAGCGAGTCTGTAGGTACGTGAAGATGTTGGCTATACAGCAGCATTACGGTGACGCGCTGGAGGGACTGACACTCCAAGTGTGTTTCAGAAGCTTTACAGCGTAGTTTTCTCTTAATTTTTAATTTTACTGGTGAAGCTTCTTTCCTGACAGGGTCACAATCACAGGGAAATGACAAGAGCCATTGTCACTCAACGCATTCCATGCTAGGGAAGCAGGCTGCGTCCAGAGAAGCAATAAGCACAGTTGTTACCCAGCTGTCTGGTGTAGGTGCTTCCCTGATGAATGACTTGGTATGGGTTCTACTGAGAATGTGCTGTTGTCAGGCGAGGCTGGTCCTGCTGATGAACCCGCTTCTCTGCTTTTCCTGTCTGTTGGCCTTGGAGCAATTGAACTGTGTGCAGCTCCTGTGCGAGAAGGTATGCAGGAGCCAAACCATTTCATTTAGCAGCAGCCACCTGAGCTCAACCACTTCTGCAAAGGACTTACGTGGGGGTCTCCTGCATTGAAAGATGGGAGCACAAAGAAAAGGGGGGTGGGAATAGTGAGAAAGGCCTGAACAGCCAACTATGGGATATCTCACGTGCTCTACTGTAGGTATAAGCAAGAGCTGCAAAAGTCAAAAATAAAGCTTGTAAAGGTTTGAAAATAAAGGTAACGTATTAAGCCAAGAGGAGAAGAAAAAAATGAAGTTGTGCAATAAGGACTGAATAGCATGAAAGGGGAGTATTTATAAAACTATATAAATATTTTGCCCAAATTTGCTGTGGAGCAGTGATGTTGGTGGTTGGGTTTGGTCTAGGCCTGTTGGTATTAGCCAAAAAACCCCCACCAAACCCCCRAAACCTAAATGGATGTGTCAAACACTTCAACAGAAACTAAAGTCATTAATTTAAAAAAAAAGAGGAAATTATTAGTAATTGCTTATGATACATAGTTAATTTCCATTGTAATTATCAACAAGAAAGTGTTTCAACACAGCACATTTGAGTCAACTTATAAAAGGAGCTGTTAAGAAGAGAGTCTGTGGCAAAATAACTCATGTCTGTTGTTTTCTTGGGGTGTTCTGTTTAACTGTTTTTTCCCTGCCATTTCTTTTTGCTTTTTTTCTGGTTTGTAAATGCCTCTCTGGCTTAAATTAGTAAATTAGCGTAAATTGTGGGGTTTTTTTGTTTGTTGCTCCCCCACCCCCCAACTGAATCAGGACTTTGGGGGTTGTGGAAGTCTGAGGCATTTATAAGTGGTCAAAAATCCCCTATTCCTATGACTGTCTGGATTTATCATTCAAGATACCCTGTTGAACACGATTTTGTACAAGAAGGTTCAGTGTCCTGCACGTGGTAAGTTTCAGCAGCTCCGTTGCAGGTGACAGTGACACATTGAGTAGTCTTACAGGTAGCAGACTTTGCACCCGCTTCATTAGCGTTTGATTAGCATTGTCAGCTCCTGCCAGGTGACTGCTTCCCGTTTGTCAGACTAGCTTGAACCGAGCGTGGCAGTTGGAACATCAGCTTGTATCAGTGGCTGCTTTGTGCGCTTTCATGTCACTTTTCATTTTTTATTTTTTTCTAAATGGCAAGTGATAACATTTTCCCAGATTTTCATAATAGCCCTCGCTCTGAAAAGGTAATTTGTGTTGTTTTCAGTGGATTTATGCTGGTTTATGCAGGTTGATGTTCTGCCCTTTACTTTCTAAACATTATTGCCCATCCTTAATGTGGCCTTCTATGAACAGTCCATGTTGTTCTATGTGACTGCTTGCATTAGGGGTCAGGCAGAGATAAGTGAAATTACTTTTTATTATCTTGAATCTTTCCAAACAAAAGTGGGCCATTGCCTTGCTCCTCCCGATAATCACTCAAGACACATGCGAGTAGCTCAGTGCTAGCACGGTTCTCCGAATAATAAAAATGTTTGAGAGACTTAAGTATTCATAATAACTCTATTGTCACTTGATTGCAAAGATTCGGTCCTACAGGTTGAGACTTAGGAGGAAAGAAAGGAAGAGAAGCTGACCGAGGAAGAAAGAAAACGAATGCACTGAAACTGTGAGAGGAGGTGTGCGGCTAGGGCTCTAAGAAGACACAAAATAGCAGATCTAGCTATCTCATTAAAATCATCAATTACCTCCTGCCAGTCTCTTGGCACTGCTGTTCTATTTGTAATTTTGCCACCTGCTTCCTTTCAGCAGGAAAAACAATCGTCTCTTCGTATCTTTTGGAGGTTGTGAAGGGAAGGAAGGATTTTTCACTAGTCRGCCACTTGTCCGTTTTCCGTTATTTTGTGACCCTCGCGCTCGCACGCCAAAGCATTTGGAAACGACTCGGGGAGCTTTAGCCGTGTCTAGTTTCATGGCAGTAGTCCTGTTAATTCAATATAGTCAGTGGTGCCCTGGAGCACCTGAGGGTTTGTTAATTCTTCTGAAATTGTTAAGTCTGAAGCAGAAAGCTGCTGAAAGGTCTCGTGGACTGTTTGAACAAAGCTTCTTTCTTCCTTTTCTCCCACTTGAGTCTGAGATGAGTATTTGCTCACAGGCTCCAGTGCAATTTCTGCTCCCCTTGCACTTRGAAAAATAGCAACAGGACACTGACTGTGTGGGAAAGATAGCTGGTTTAGTGCCTTTCACCGATGCATTCACAAACACAGTAACAGCTCCAAAGCTTGGAGGGCGGTAAAATTTAGGAACTTATTGTCGAAAATGTAATGAGTTAAATCTGTGTATTTTCTGGGGCAACGAGAAAACCCTCATTTCTCCAACCGTCCTCGCTCTCTTATATGCAACATGGTATCACTACCTATTAGAGAACTGTTATTCTCATATTCAAAATTTGTATTTTTTCTGTTTTAAGGTAAGCCAATTAATTGCCGTGGAAAAACTGCTGTTATTCATTGCGCAGTCTTTCAATGATGTTGTATGATTTACTGTCAAGATTCTTTCGTTAACATGTCTTTGTTTTCTTTTCAAGCTGTCTTTGGCATGTCTCTCTGGTGGCATGGTAAGAAATCTTTCTGGCCAAAAACTCTCACAATAGCTGCTGCTTCTTGATTTGTTCCGCTTAATTAGTTGAAGTGACATTAAATAATGGGGGGGGGGGGGGGAGGAATTGAATTAACCTGAATGTTGAGGTGAAACCCTTTCTCTCTATTAATTGTTTCAACTTATTTTGAAGTCTTACAAGAGAACAGTTGAAACAGTATTGCAAGCATGCTTTGTCTAACCGTATAAAAAATACCCACCAACATTCAAAAGTGTTAGGGCTAGAAAGGGAGCGGTGTTTCTTGCAAAGATTTAAGACCAAGGACCGAGATCRGGGCGTGTTGTGACGCAGATGACGGACATGTTTCCCGGTATCGATTCATCACTGCTCTGTGGTCCCTGTTAAAGCTAGACTCGGAGGTTGGGAAAAAGTGAATTAGAGCTGATGCGGGCATAGAGATCTAGAGGAAGGACTAATTTTGCATTAGCTAGTAACATATTCTAGAATTGTGAATTAGAGGCTCTGTGGCAAGCTAAAAACTAGAGTTCACGGTTGGTTTGTGGGGGCAATGGGTGATCATTGCTTATCGCTGAAAATATCAYGCTGTAGGTAGGTAGGATGAGATCTGGTGCTTTGCACAGCTAATGGACACGGTCAGAATACAGATAAAGAGGCCTAAAGAGCACAGTTATTTCTTAATACGTCAATTATGGCAGCAAAAGGAAGAGACACCTCTGGTAATGCTAGATTTATTGCAAGCTTTGCAGAAGGCAAGGATTAGAGTTAGAATGTGGTAAGGAAAGAAAAGATGAGCTCTAACTACACAGCATTTTAAAGAGCTGACAGATGCTGATGGAGTAAGTATTAGAACGAGTGAATGACTATTGCTGTGGATGAAGATTTGGGAATGACAGTCTCTCTTCTTTGCTACATCTTGGGAAGCTTCAGGACTCTGATGAAGAATTTGTTCTCAGCAATGACTCTCGTTAATGACGGGAAAAAATATTCATATTGGGGTTTGGTGTGTTTGCGCTCACCTAGACTGCTGAGGAGGCCACGGGAAAGTGGGATTGTGAGGTTTGTTTGCAAGGACCATAACCCTTCAGTAAAGGCTGGTCCCCACAAAGATCTCTGGTTCACAGCAAGATTTGACCTCTCCCTGTATCTCCAGACTCTGCAGGAAACTTGACCTAGGGGTAGATTTTGTAAAACCAACAAGTGAAGATCTCTGTTTACTGGTGCATCTTGTAATGCCTGTAGTGCTAGGAGGAGGGACTCTGGGCCGTGCCAAAGTTCCGTCTACTCTGCTATCATTGGATCTTGTTTTAGAATTGGAGTTAGTGGCTGCGAGTCCTAGAACTTGGGAGCCCTCTTTTCCGGTACCTCCTGCAAAGTCTGCGTCACTAAAATGAGTGCCTATTTTTGTGATGTTATGTAATTCGTGACAAATTATGGGGTACATGTATATTGCTAAACTTGGTAGAAATTTAGATTTCGGATTAGAATTTGGGGCTTGGAAATTTGGGGCTGTTTACTACGAAAGTTTGCAAAGCCTAAAGGACTGGAGTGATGACTGCTCTCAGCAAAGGTTATTTATTAATATTATGTCAGATTTTCCTGCGGCTATGGGCAAGAAAGGCAAGGCTTTGGGTTAGGAATTCTGAAAGCAAGGACTGTATGACCATTCATTTATTTAAGAGTGTGTATGTAAGTCTTCCAGGACTGGGACAAGGACTCTCGCAGTTACCAAGCTGTAATTGGAGTTGTTGGAGTTTTGAACCATCTTGTTATTTTAAAGGTATGACTGTAGAAAATTTTCGAGGATGTTTCAAGAGCTCCATTTGTAGCTGGATCTCGCTCAAATTGCAGCAATCAGGTGAGGGTTCTTACTAGTAAAGCCTAATGCCTTCTGGTCAGCCTAGCTGCAGCTGTAACTGTCGCATATTGTGGCTGGGGTAGGTTTTCCAGGAAACCGGAGGTAACTAATGGCTGGCATTCTGGAAAGCAGGGACCGTGAAGTTATGACTTTTTGCAAAGGTCAGATGAAGGCTTGTAAAAGTAGCACAAAATTATTATTCTTGTGTTTTTTGTTGAGTACGTGTTAGTCATCGTGATGGATGCGCAGCAAGGTTGTTGGTGGGTGTTTGCTGTTCCTAAAGGAGGAGGTTTGTTCTGTAGTCATAGAGCTTTCCAATCTACGGGCTCTCTTTTTTCTAGCTTTGCTGTGAGTATTTCGGCACTGTTCTCATTTGGATAAAATTCTAGGATCACACTTGGGGTCAGAACTAGCTTTCATGGTAAGAGGGACTCAGGAGCTGCATTGCTAAATTTTGCATGATCTATGTCATTAAAATGAAGTAGTAGCCACAGAGGCTGATGGTTTCTCATAACTTTTTTTTTTCCCCAGTTGTAACTGGCATATTGCTAATACAGGGTTTCACTTCAGAGATTTGTTCTGGTTTCAGGCTATACGTGCTGAAGCGCCTTGGTTGCCGCAGTCCGTAAAGCCTACAGAGAAAGGGATAGCATTTACCAAAGTGGCCTTTACAGCCTTCTAATGACTTTGGTGTAACCCCTTGGACCATCATTAAGATCAGAATTAGGGCTGCAATTATGGTGAGGGATTGGTGTGTTACGTTTTTCCTCTTTCTGGCTTGGGATGGAACCGAGTGGTTTCTGGTGGGCTGTGTGCAGACTGGCCAGGTTTTAAGCCCAGGATTAGTTTAAGGGATAGGCTTAGGTTTTATTCAAGCAGGAATTGAGGTACCATGTTTAGGCACATGAGGACTTCCTAATGCTGGTACTAGAAGAAATATGTGGCTCTTGTGGGTTTTGTGCTAATAAGTAAGTAAAGGTTCATGTTGATAGGAGTGACTGTGCTGTATTTAAGACTGATTCAGGTAAGGGTCAATGTTTAACTTTAGGTTTAAGGTTTGGGTCCACACGCTGATTTGAAACAGTATTAGGATGAGCGGTATTAACCAAATAATTGCTTTGTAAATTAGAAAATCACGAACAACAAAATGAGGAAATAACAAAGGTTTTCTACATCGGAAGCCAAGGACAGACACTGCTTCTCATTTGACTTAGCGCATAATAAATGCGTAGTTCACAGACTAGACTTCAACTAATGTGTGATAGCGCATTGGCACAGAGGGGTCGGCTCCTTGCTCTGCAAGGTATCAGCAAGGTTCCCTTGGTTTGGATTGCGGTGGTGCAAGGGCGTTGCATGGTATGCCTTAGCAGTCAGGCTGCTGTTTACGCTCTTTCCAAACTGTAGGTTTCATAAAGATATGTTTCTTCCCCCTCTCTCCCCTCCCCCCCCCCCCCCTTATGCTGTTGAGGCTAAGAATGGGAATTTGTTTCATCTGCTGGATGCGTTTGGGGTTGTTTTTTAATGGAGAAGCCGAGTCAGACGGCTGCGTTTTGTTGCATCCTGAGATTTTATATCTCCCCTTGAGATTTTCTCCCAGTATATAGCTGTTGTGGAGGATGATGTTTGCATCTAAGTGAACAGAGGTAGACCTGGATGTTGTGTGGGCATTGCTGGTGTTTTTCTCTCTTGTTTTGCCATCTGTGGGTGATTTGCTCTGGAAAAAATTGCAAAAAGTACTGCTGGAAAATAAAGAAGTTAAAAACAGCTATCAAAAGAAATAATGATATTTTTTAGAGGAAAATCAAAACGGTCTGAAACAAAGAAAATTCTTTCCTCTGTACAGAAATCTTTAACATGACGCATCCACATGACAGGCCAATTTCAGGTCGGTCTGTGTTAAAGAGGATTGGGAAGAAGGGTTGGCTGCCGGATAAAAAAAAATCTCTGCTACAGAACAAGGGATTTGGGCAACTTTCTCAGCATTCAAATCCTCTTCCAAATGCAGTTCCAAATTGCAATTTCCAGCCCCAGCACCCAAACCCCCAAGTTTTTTTGGACTTTACGGAAGATGCAAAAGTCAGGCAATGCAGTCGAACTTTAGCTTCTACCGAACGACAGCTTAGCAGGGAAGTTGAATTTCTTAATTGTGAGCGGGGTTGCTGACGGGCTCTTAGCAGAAAAAAATGCCCTAGAAGGAGTCTGTATCTTTTCCTATCTATAATTCCTCCATAGGAAAAGCTCCTAGTAAAATTTTACAGGGGATGAAAAGAACAAATCTCTTCTTTAAATCTTCCTAGCACGGGGGAAAAAAGGAGGAATTGTAAAGTTTCCTCTGCCAGTAAATTGGATACTTTGGGATTTCCTATGGTCACGCTTAGCATCCGTGTGAGGCGGTTTGCTTTAAACAAGCCTTGAAACGCTAAAAAAGATGTGGAAACAGCAATGCTTTATTATGCAAAAGAAAAGTGGAAGTTAGCGTATTCCCTGAGTATCGTGAGACTTGCTTTTAACTCTCACCAGCTTAATGGGGTTTAAACAATATGGGGGAAAGAACTAGATTTGGGGGTTGGAACTAGATGATCTTTAAGGTCCTTTCCAACCCAAACCGTTCTATGATTCTAAAGATGGCAGAGGGAATCTTGTTATGTCCAGTTACACATGTGAAGAAAGCAAATCCCAGTTGTCTTACGCTTGATAAACAGGGAAAGGGAAATAGATGTCCTCTCACACTTAGGATGTACGTTTTCACTGTCCCAGAAGAGGCACTATTTGAGGCTCTAATGCGATTTAACTGGGTCAGTCATTAACTGCACTGGCCTGCAACCAGCCCTTTATTTTCCCAGTTATAGGTTACATCAGGCATCTGGGCAGTCTGGGATGTAACCTGGGCAGTGTGGCAAGATACGCTCCAGCCCTGCTGTAGGTGTGTGCTGCCCATCCCCAGCTCAGACTGACAAACGAGCCCTCTCCTGTTGAACTACGTAATCCTAGGCTTGCCCTTTATGCTTGCGGTTTCAGAAACGGAGACTTTTGACCAGCGTGAAGGGGTCAGAGCAGAGCTATCTGATGTACTGCACCTCTGTCTGCCACCGAGCCAGCCCTGGTGTGAGCAGTGACGCAGCCGTGGCTTCTCTCTCTGCATCTGAAGGTCCGGGTATCTTAGGCACAGATTTAAGGGATGCTCTTCAGTGCATCAGCTGACACAGTAAAATGAAGTGAAACACTGGGAAATCCAGACACTGACTTCTGTTCATGTTCCATTAGAGAAACCTCTGCAGGTGAGACTAGTAAGGAAGCGGCGGATGTTGAGAGGTAGCTACTGCCATGGCAGGGCAAAAGGTGCAAGCTAGCATCGGTAGATGTGACAAAGACACGTACGTGTCGGATAGCTTTGGTCCGTGCTAGGCAGCGATGTGCGTTTTTATCTCACAAGAAAAATACTGTTTTGCAGTTGATGCTGCTAGTGATTGTGAGTAAAGATGCTTTGAATCACTATATTTTTCCCTTACAACTTTTCAACTGTAATTGTGCAAGTAGGGAAGAGGAAAATATTTGTAGTCTGAAAGCTGCCAGGTTCCTCTTGGCTATTGTGTTGGAAATCAAATGTCTGCTCTGTGGTAATGAGTGCAGTAGATGGTGTGCCAATTACCGTGTCAGCTGAGGTTACCAAAAACCAGCTGATGATCTGCTTTTCGAGAACTAATGCTTTTTCTCAGGGCATCTTTCAAGGTATCACTTTGAAGACTTAGTGCAATCGCTTTCATCAAACCATTTATAAGTTCCTTAATGTGTGCGTGGGTGCCTGTAAGCACAAGAACCTATGTTAAAAATAAATGCCACCAGAGAATGTCCTAACAGAAAAAAGGCGGTAAAAATCTGAGTGAGAAAGCAAGCTATGGAGAGAAATAGCCCAAATGATATGAAGGCAGCCACGCAAAACTTGGCTTTTGCTCCCTGTGGGTGAAAGGGTGTTCTGAAGCTGTTCCCAAACCAGCGTGCCTTGTTCTTATAGAAAGCAGAAGCTGATCGGGATGAAAAAATAGACCTGTTCTTGCTGTAACCTTTATCTGATGTTGGGCAAATCTTGCTAATTTTGCAGATATTCAGTGGCAACACACTTGTCATTTGCCAGGTGTCTGGGCAAATATTCCATGGTCTGATTGACAGCTGTGAAGAGCGGTCACAGCTAAAAGTCACTGGATACGCTCTGAGCTGCTAAGAGAGTAATAGGGAGTCCTCTAAAGAAAAAGACCACAGGCGCTTCTCTCCGGATGCTTCAACTAGTGTGCGTATGTAATGCTGCTACTGCTGTGCTTTGGCTCCTAGGCTATAAAATAATTCTGTGAGGTGAAATGAGTAACGCTTATGGACCAGTTGGATGGTGCGGTGTTCGCTATCAGAAAGCTGGCAGAAAAATGGATGCGTCCTTATTCAAAGCAGGATTTTCATGGTGGGCAGAAAAGTTGATCTGACCGCATGTACTGCAAAAACGGCAATAAGAAAAAAAGAATAATTAGGTATTAATGGGGAATTATTCAGTGCACCAAAAGTGATAGAGAAAATAAGCTTGACTTGTGTCAGTAGGCAGGGTTATGGCGCGTATAGCTAGAGAGAGACCATGTGGAGTTATCTGGGGTTGGCTGTGCCGTTGCCACCTCCCCTGATTTTTCTGACTTAGCGTGCTTCCGACAAAAAGGGGAAGAGCAGGCTGTGAAGCGAGTGCCGGTTAGGTAGGAGCAAATGAAAGCTTTTGCCTGAAATGCAGGATATTAAACGCAGTTAGGTGCACCCTATAACAATTTTCATTACAAATTGTGATGCCTCTTCTTTTTACTCCCAGACCTGCTCATAAATCCTAGGTGTATTTCCTTCCCCTTCGCCCTGGTTTTGGCCGGTGAGCTGCAGAGACGTTATGTGCGCGAGTCCACGTGTCAGGAGGGCGAAGGCTTTGCCATAGCCAGGTGTGTGGGCCTATTTTCTTCTCCCTTCTTTCTGAACGCATCCGGGAAGCATTCCTTTCGCTGTGGGAGAATCGCTCTACGGGAACTGCTCCCTCTGTTCATTGACAGAATAAGCCAAAGCCCATCCCTGATATCTACGTAAGCCTGAGGCTTAAACAGAAACCCTTACCACCTTTATTCTGGAGGATAGGGCAGCCCAACTTCCATAACCTCAAGTGGGGTGGAATAGCAGGCCTGAGTGCAGGTCAGCACTCTTCAAAGCACCATGATACCGTATGCTGAATGCTGCAACCCACGGTCTGTTGGAGGGTGGTAGAATGTTTCCATTTTCTTTTGAAGGAAAATTGATGGCTTAAGCGTTGAAATCTTGAAGGCAGTCTTTCGATGAGTTCAAAAGGTAAACTCTTCCTAGAAACTTTGTCAGAAGTTGAACAGATGCTGCAGTGACTCTAGTTTTGGAGGTTGTTGCTACTGTGAAACTCTGGGAAAATTCCTTCTGCTGCCTCCCTTCTTAGCGTTCCCTCAGCCACTATTGCCCCGAGGGGGATTTATCTGCTCGGTAATTTGCTGTTGGAAGCAGAGCGTCATCACGGAATCTTTTGAATAAAGCTAGCTCTCATTAACTTGTCTGAAATTCATGCCCACTAACGTGTTTTTTTTTTTTTTTCTTAAGCTGTTACCTTAAGGTCTAATGTAGAGCGTCATTAAGAGAAGACAGTATCATATCAGTCAGTTTGAAAAATACATTGCATGCAGATCGCCCTTCTTTTAAATGCTTGATGTGAAAATAGAAAATAATTAGCATTTCGCAAACATCTGAACCTTTGGGCTATTGAGCACAAAGCAGCGCAAAAGCATTAGTATGTGTTTGAAGCCAATGAGAATTTCATTATTCAAAGCATAGGCTTTCTTTAGGGCCTCTTACTGAGGGGATAAATATTTACATCGTTTGTAAGGAAAGTAGGAAAAAAGTGTACAGAATACATATTTCATTTGCAGAGTAAGGAAGTAGGCGTATTAAAACTGTGCTAATTTATGTGCTTGCTTATTCTTTGCAAATGAATTTGTCTGAAACGTTTGGGAAGACACGACGGAAGAGATCAGTCTTGCTGCTCAGCCCTGGCTGTCATGACAGGAACACCTGCAGCTCAGCTACTCTGCAACACCCTGACTGAGTTTCACAAACCACTTCCCAGGCTGTGGGAGGGTAATTATGTTTCCAGCTGAGGCAAAAACTCCAACTGAGATCAGTGGTCTCTCTGCATGTTCTCACATTGGAGAGACATTGTGTAGGCACTGTGTGTTCGTTGACTTGAAACTAGCCCCTGTTCTGAGGATCCTGCAGTTCAAACTAACAAAACGGGACGAGCGTGTGAATCGCTGACGCAGGCAAGCCTGGAAGGCTGGGAGTTGAAGCAAGCTGTCTTAGCTTGCCTGTCCATCGTTGTCCGCCTTGCGACGATCGGGGGATTGTCACCTACGAGAGTGTCTCACATGCTATGAATTTCGGTGGAAACAGGACTGAGACAAGCCAAGCTTTTCACAGCTGTCAGACGGGAGAAAAGTTCAGCTTTCTTCAGACCGCACGGGCTTGAAACCTGTTGCCTAGATGAGAGAGGCCCTGAACTCAAAGTCGCGTTGCAGGCGTCAAGGCATGTCAGCTCTGGCTAAACCCCTCCCTCGCGCTGGGAGAAGGTTCTGGGTTTTGTGCATGGAGCCAGCAGTGTTAGAGCCACGCTGAGCTGACTTTGTGCACAGAAGTGCAGTATGTTGAGTCCTATCTCATGTTCTGCGTGCCTGTGTGGTACAAGACTCCTCTGTGATACTGCCGGGCTACAGCTGAACAGCCTGGATCAGGCGAAGACATTTTAGAATGAGCAACCATAGAGTTTGGCAGGGACCGCAGAGGTGATTAATACTACGTTGGACATTTTCCCCCTGAAACAGACTTTCTGCTCTCCTCTACCTTCTCCTTTTTCCTGTCCTTCCAAGAAAGGTTTGTCATGGAAGGTCGGGTGTTGCGTAGCTTTTGTTCTTGTTCTGGTGTGGATGTCGGTGTGTTCACATTAGCATTCAGCACTTGAGTTCTCCATCACTAAAACTGAGACGGTGATTATTTCTGCCTTTTCACAGTGATTCTAAACGACTTTTGAAATTTCAAACGCACCTTGCAGTAAAAATAAGTATTTAAAGCGCACAGCGTTGACTTAGAGCCTGCGGTCTCTGGATACCTGGAGATTTGTGAGATCCTTGCGCAAGCTTCGTGAAAGGTAACTAAGGAAAGGCAGTGTCTTGTCAGTAGGTTCAGTTGGACATTAGGAGAGAGGCACCTCCACCGTAGGGTCCACAAACCAAGAAATTTTAAAGTGTTTGGACTTAGCGGTGGATGCACCATCTTTGAATTTGATCATTATGTATCTTGTGCGCGTTTGTATGTATGAGGATTACTCTCTTTCTCATATTTCTGTCTTTAGCAATGCCCGCTACAGAATAATGGTTGTATTAAAAAGGTTTTTGTGATTGCTTCCAGGTGATGGTGGAAATTCTGGCTAATGAGAAGCACAGGGTTTTACAGACAAAGAAAGAATAAAAGATGAGTCGGGGAGGGTGGAAACTATGCACAAAGCCAGGAACGGATGGAGTCAGATGGGTTCTGAACCCTCAAGGCTTGCGCGCATGGGACGGGGTGTTTGGGCTCCCCTTAGATTGCATAGGCCAAAGTGCTTTGCAAAGTGTGTGTGTGTCTGTCTGCCTTTGGGAAGACAATAAAGGAGCTGTCTACAGCCAGGTCCCATACTCTGTGTCTGGCAGCGGCTAGTTCAGTTGCTGTAGAGGAGAGGCTGTAAACCTTACTGCGGTAGACCAAAGGCAGCCTTCCCGCAACAGCATGCTCTCTCTCCACAGAATGCAGGGAAGGTGAAACATGCCAAGTCGATGACTCGTGCGATGAAAGGCTTAGCGGAGCTGGCTCTGCTCCTCGCTAATGCGATTGTTATGCTGTGGATTAGACTGCTCGTTGATGAATGGTGTCCGTGCAACAGTATTGCTCGGTGCCATCAGTATTTCAGTAGTTTGAATAGCAAGTACCAGGAGTTCCAGTGGGACTGGATTGCCGAAAGTAAGCAGTGAGTAAAAAGCAATGCAGAGTTTACTAACGTGTTCTGTGTGTCGTCTTAGAAATGGAGAGKCCAGAAGGGAATTAGCGCGTGAGCTGTTAGCTGGGTAGGAGACTAGCTCTCATGTGTTAGTTATGTCCCTGGCKTGGCTCGCGATTTCAGCATTCAGGATCAATTCTCATTGACTCCCGTCAAGAACGGAGCATAGCTCTTCAGGTGATGAATGTGACCCTTAGCTGCAAAACAATCTTTGTGAAAAATGATCTACCATTTATTCAGTATTTTAGAAGGAGTATTAACTTTTCAGGAGCTGTTAAATTCACACTGATATTGTAGYGTGCAGTTCTGAATAACAGTGTCTATTTGGTTTTCTACTTTGGGCTGTTAACGTGCTCAGCGTGTTTCTCGTTAATGGATTTTCTTTTTTTTTTCCTAGCTGTATTTACATTCTTATTTGCCCGCTATCTGCATGACAAGTTTGTTAACCACCCACAGGGTGGTGATAGGAATTGGCTTCTTTATTACTGTTTCTTGTCAGGGCTCTGTGGGCTTACGGGGCTTGTTAGGTTATGYGTTTTTCTCTTTGCGAGGAAACGGTCGTTGGTACCTTTTGCCATGTGCAGCGAGCGGATAAAACTAGCGTAAAGAGGAGGATATGCCATGGGTCTATAGACTGCTGCAGGGCGTACTGAACTGCGGGGAAAAAAGCACAGAGGAAAAATTGAGGGTGGTGGGGAGAGGAGGGTTAAACTTCCCATGATGTTGTGTAGCTCCAGCAACGGCAGGACGGGACGGGTGAGCCTCAGGGCTGCGTTCGCATGGGGGTCAGAGAAGTGGCTCTGGCAGAGACAAAAGACTTCTTGCGTCCAAGATGACACAGGCCTCGTTCCTAGCAGGGGTTTGTGTGGCGTAATGAAGCGTGGAGGCATGCTTCCTTTTACTGGTGAGGGGCAAGGTGCCTTGCATAGTCTTCCCGCAGTCCCTCTGCACTGCTGGTGTGTCACGGTAGCCAGCTGTTTGCCTGTCACAGCACCTCCAGAAATTATATTGTTCCCGCTCTCTGGTGCCCTGGCAGCACGTTGCTAATCCTGTGCTGCTTCCCAGCACTGCCATGGATATAGCACCAATTCCTGCCTGCACAGCTCATTTCCTAAGGCTCAGGTTGCTGAAGAGTGCACTGGTGAAAGCCGAGTTGAGAACTAGTTTTAGAGCTTGATGGTATCTTTTCTCACCTGAGAAGGAGAATCTTGTGCCCTGTCTGTATCTCTCTATGTTCTTGTCTTTCTCCTTTTTTCCAGATTGTTTGGCTGGCAATACAGGATAATGCATCAGCTGCCATTGGAAACAATATATAGTTTATCCAATATACTGGTGTGTGAGAGCAGGGAAAGGGGAAGCGGGAAGCAGCATGATTTTCTCCATGTCTTAAGCCTGAAAGGGTAGTATCTTTTTTTCTGTGTTGTTCACTTAAAGAAATATGTGCTGTGACATGTAATCCTATCTGCCTAACTTTGCCTTGTAACAGTAGCAACTATAAACGCAGAGGAAATGAGTGCTACAGCTTTTATCAGAGAAATCTCTCTGGATTTGTTAAGTAATACAAGGAAGAGGTATCTGTGAGGCAGATAAATAAAGACCTGTTCCAAAGCCTGGGAGGCAGTGGGAAGGCTCAACTGTTTCTTAGAGGCTTAGCATCTGCTGCTAAGCCTGCAGAGCAGCAAAATTTATTGGATTTTGTGGTTTATTTGTAATTACTGTATCAAGGCACTTTGACTTGAATGCGTTATTATCTGTGTAGTTGGAAAGTGCCRAAAATACCCTGGTTGTTCTGTGGCACGTGACCAGCTCGCGTCCAAGAATCGCCTAAGTCTTCATTTMATTGAGTTTATGGAGGGCTGATAATTCCTTGCTAAATAAGGCTGGGAATGTTGGGGCAGTTTTCTGTTACCAAATTCTGTTGCAGCTGCTGAAGTATATATATAAAAAAATATCAGGGAATGCAATTTCCCGTCCTCCCGTGAAATTATATTGTTCATGTGAACGTGTAACAAATATGAGAAATATAAACAGTGTCATAATAAACRTAATTTTTGTTGTAGTCCTCGTGGTACTGTACAATCAGTTGTGAGGAACAGTAAACGTACTTGTTCTTTCTTCAGTGGTTAGGCTACTTGTGACCTTAGGTAAAGTACTGCTCTTACTACGTGCCTTAGGGCATTGGTAGGCAAGAGCCGTGTTCTCCGTTTGGAGGGCATCTGGGCAGTGGCTGCTGTTACGGCTTGTGTTGGGATTTTTCTGGAGCAGAACCTTCTCTCTCTGCTCTGACTCAAGGCATTTGAGATAGAGCCAGTACCACTTAAGAAAGTGGCCTGGTAGGAACGTTATGAATACTTTGTCTTCAGACATCTTTATGACTATGAATATTTAGCTTTTTTTTTTNCCCCCCCCCCCCCCCCGCCCTGCCCCACCCCGAAATTAGCAAGGTTTTTCAGTTGAGAAGGAAGAATTAAACCTTTGGATGCAAAAGCTCACAGCCAAAGACTTTTTTTTTTTTTTGCTTTTTTTTAACCAGCCTTCACAAATCATGTGAGGCTTCCAAAAGCCTCCTACGAGGGAAAGCTCCTTTTGCCATCTCTGTTCTTTGTCCTTGCGGGACAAAGGGTAAAATAGAATGGGCCATATTGATATGTATCTACTTCATGACTATAGATACAGTCAAATATGCAATTGAGTTTAATTGTGCATTCCTGAACTGTCTAAGTGTATAAAAATAATAAGCCTACTGCATCCAGAACAGAACTGTCCTGCTGTGCAGTCATTATCTTTTTCCAGATAAATTGTGGCTTTGTCAGAAATGAGGTGGACTTGATTTTAGGCTTCAGAATAACCTTAGCAACAAGGTATTCTGCTATTCAGAATCCCATGTGGAACACAATTAATCTCTGGTAGGACTTCACTGATTTTTGTAGATTTAAAGCAGGAATTAATTGGCCTCCCAATATTTTAAACCAGGTAGGAGGTCAGCAGTCCAATGAAAAATTGGATTACGTGGTAAAGCACATTAAAATATATATACAGTTCTAGTGCCTTTGGTTTTCTTCCCCGAAAAATACTTCCGTCTATGCCACTTAATTTCATGGGATCATTGTTACTGTGGATGTGAACAGCACAGTGCAATATAGGCAGAAAGATCCCATGCATGTGATTTCCACGGAAGAATTTGGTATATATTTTATAACCCAGTAACAAACAATACTTATCCAGTCACAAGTCCAGTGTCCTGCATTCTCTCCTGGCTGTTGAACCGGCAGAAAATACTTACTCCAAGTACAACTTATTGTAGTTGCAGGAAAGAGGACAACGCTATTCCCTGGATGCCTTTGAGCATCTTAGTATGCCTTGTCTGTGACCCTTACTGACACCACGAAGTCCGAGTAGCTTGGCCTACCCTGGCCTTTCTGCGTCTAGCGCTTCGGAAAACCAAGCGGAGCAGTTGAAGTAGGTCGAATAGTGGAGGAGGAGTGAGGGAGAGGGTGCCTTGCGTGTGCAGGCGGAGGCTAGCTCGGGCATCACGTGAGGGAGGCTCTCCCGCACACGTGCCAGCGGCGCCGAATTGGCTGTTCCTTGGTGTGTATCCTGCGTGGGGGTCAATATGGGTCACAACTGCCTTTTCTCCTGGTGATGAAGGACACGGTGTTTTGAAACCAAATCAGTGCTTGAAGCCTGTCACGATGGTTGTCCAAAATAAGGCTTTTTTTGCTGCGTATATGCAAAAGCAGCAACCGTCACCCTTGAAACTCCCCAACTTGCCCAGTTTAAAAGTACAAGTAAGTTATGAAACAATACTATCCTGTAACAAATATCTACAACTGAAAGTCTGTCTTAGGGAATGTGGGGAGCCTATTTAGTCACTGAAACGCTACCTTAACACATAGGGCTTTTTCTCCTGCTCGTTTTTTCACCGCCGTGTGAATCTAAAACACAGAGACTATTTCCAGAGCTGCGTTGCACCTTCAGATGAGCTGGATCAACGCGGTATAAATATTTCCTTTTCCTTTTTCCAGAGTTAGAGTTCAAGAAATCGATAGGTTAATCATCAAGCTCAAATCTCATGGATTAATTGAGTGTACTGTGTACAAGCTCACTTAGCTCATTGCTCACCCAGAGACTTAAGAAGCGAAGGCCACGCTGTGTATTATACCTAGATTAAAGCCTTTCTCATTGCCCATACTAAAATGAAGCTGATCATGCTACAGTTTTACACCACGCTCTCGCTTATTATTAGAGTCGTGTCTACTATTCTGCTGGAAAACGGTATTAGACGAATGTAACCTTTTATTTCCCAAGGAAGGTAAGTGCATCAGTCTAATTTGATTAGTTGCATCCGGTACCTGATTAGTCAGCTGAAGAGGCGTGATTTTCTATTCACAAGTCTGGCAGCGGTTATTTTGAAGAGTAGCAAAACAGTCCCCGATGTTGCCCTTCCGGCCTGGAATTCTGTCTTTGTAAGCATGACATGTAAGGCCACGGAAAACGTAAATGCTCTGCGTGCTCTGCTCATGCTGCTTAATACTTTCTGGCTCGCAGACAAGCTGAGCTGCCATCGCTGCAAATGCCACCTCACCTGGGGAGTTGTGTACTTCTTGCAGCTATTTACAGCCTGAAACACAAGCCTACGTTTGTGCCTTCTATACTGCCTCTGAGTGTTTTCCGGAAATGTGCTTTAAATGCATCATCTGTGTGAATATTCTCTTTGTTCCAGGCTGGCGGGACAGAGCATTGTTGAAAGTTTAGGCTTGTCAGCTTAAAAGTTTGATTTGAAAAGTCACTTAAAAAGGAAAAAAAAATCGGGTTGTCAAACTGGTGCTTTCATACACCTCTTGACAGTCTTTGTTTTCTCTTTGAGGTTCTCATCTGTTTGCAGTGCAGATAATTTAACTACTAAATTCAGCCCAGCAGATCACAAAGGCTATTAGGTGAATATTTGTTCTTTACTTTCCTTTGTGATAGCTTAATCTCCAAACTTCCATGAGCAATGTCCTAATTTCTCTTTGAGAAAACCAAATTACACGGGCAGTTTGAAAAGGAGACCGTAATTCTGTTTTGAGAAGACAGTGCTAACAGAGTAGTCTGCCTGTGCAACCTAAGTATTGCAATATCCGCATAGCCTACGAGAAGACTAGTCAAATATTATTACGTGAAACAAAATTAATTCATTGAAGAGGTTTTCCGATTTGCAAATCGGTCACCAAATGTCAGAGTTTTGCTTCAAATCTTTTCACGGTTTTCTGATGATTGTTTGGATTATTTTGAAAGTATAAATAGCTGGCTTTTTCTAACTGGTGTTTTAAATTTTTGTAGAGTGACAAGTGGGAAAATTGGGAAAAAACCCCACAATTGTTATTTGCAAATACTTTTAAGATCAGCAGATCATTAACACACCCATGGACCAGGCCTATATTTTCCACTTGGTAACAACTTCTCAATTTTTGTAATCTGCTTTTGAATTGCATCAGAATGAAAATGTTMTTTTCTATACTTAATGAAATGAAGTCTTTGATGAAGTCAAAGATTTTCCCTGATTAAGGACTTCCCTTACAGTGATATTCTCCAAGCCTTTTCTCCTTCCTGTTGCGGTCTTTTAGACTTTTTTTGAGTCTGTTCTCAGCTTTCTGAAATTGCAGTGCCCAACTCAAATCTACTAGTGCTGAAAGGAGTAGAATGACGTCAGAATCCTGTCTTTGAGCAGGGATATTGTACCATCTCCTAAAGCTTGTGTTGTCTAAAATAATTTTCATTACTTGCTCTTAAAAACTGCCAAATGATTTCAGGACTAAATCACTTCTATAGCGAAGAGGATGTTTTTCATGATAGATGTAATTTGTAAAAATATTTCAGTAAATTTGACCTTGGACAGACCTTTGTGCGATCACAGATTGAAGCATCCGCCACTGAGAATGAACAACTGATACGTAAGTTTTGAATACTGTTTTTGAGTCAGCGTACAGTGTCACTGAGTTAAAGTGATTTCCTTCATACCGCCGTTCCTTAGTCCATTAGACAGAAAGCACRGTAAAATTGCATACTCTTCTCAATACAGTTTGTACGTAACTGTTTTCTTTTCCTTTTATCATGCAGTGAGGAGCAGGGGCAGGCTGCGCCACAAGCGAGGCAAGCCGGAACGCAAGGCTGACAGCGGGGCAGGGGCCTCCCACGCGAGGGCGCAGCCCCGCAGCGTCCAAACGAGAAGAGCAGAGCTGCTCCTCTCCAGGGTCAGCCACGGTCCAGGGATTGCCAGAGCAGCCTGTAGCGATGAGGAAGGTCGGTAAAGCCAGGTACGACATAGCACACCCACGGCATCGCTCAGGCAAGGGCCCGGGCCTGMGTTTACGTGCGATTTCAGCGTTGTTAGCTTGAGGCGATTCGTTCTTCACAAATCCCCGCTAGCTCTTTGGGAGGACGGTTTTCTGGGGTTTTGTCACCCGATGCTCTGGGGACAGGCAGGTTCTTTTAAGGATCCTTGGTAGAATGAGAACAACTGGCCACAGGACTGTAGTTACAATTAGAGTTTTATTATTATATAAAGATTTTAGCAAGCAGCGTAGCTTATCATTACACAGAATTTCTAGCCATTAGTATAGCTTTCCTATTACATAAAATTTCAGTTACCTCGACTTTTCAGTCACCTGGACCCTCTACAGATCAGGTCAAATTCATCATAATCAGCATGCGATAAAATAATCATAATTTAGACACTGATGTTAAAAAGTACACGGGTCACTCAATCCGCAGAGGAAGAAGAGCGATGGGAGGCGGTCTCACGGTAGTCTAGCTCACGGTGTTACCTATATCACTGGGGAAGCGTGAAGGCCTTAGCAGTTCRGCTGCTGTTGGATCCGCTTGAAAAACCTTTTGGATAAGCTGACGGATTTATACCTCTCAGTTTGGGAGTTTGGTCTTTGCCATCTCCGTAAGTTTAGTGGATTCTGAAGAGGCTGCCAGACAAACAATATGTGAGTATTTTGGCTGCAGGAGACAGCAAGCTGCAGGTGGTAATGGCTGCGTAATGATCTTTATCTCTTCACGTCTATTGTGTGCTGTCTGAGGACAGGCTTCATCTTTTTCTTAAAAATAGAAACTGAGGCAACACAATATATTGAGGGTTTTAACCATATCCCTGTCATCTATGTACTTTACTTTGCTATTTAATAATGTGCCTCAGCTTCCAAACCAATCTTGATTTTAACACTATCTTTTTCCTATTCTGGGCAATTTCTTGTTGATGTCGATAAAGAGCTCGTTGCAACCAGTATTGGTTTCATATTATTTGCAACCCTGTTTCAGCTGCTCTGAGAGATTCACAGAAGAAAATGAATGAATGTTCTCCTCTTCATCAGTGAGTATCCGGTGTAATTGTATCTGAGTCAATAATCATAGTTCTCTTTTTCTGTTATGTCACAATAAATGGAAAGTAATCCCATTTTAATCGCATCTTTGCTCTAGCCCAGTTCAAGAGCAGTGAGTCATCGCTGACTGCAGGGGAGTCGCCACTGGTTTAAGCTGGTAATACAAAGGGATGAATTTGGTTTCCTACTTATATCAAATGTTCAGATATTATGCAAATTGCGTATCTCCTTCAAAACAGAAACATCTGGACGTTTTTGTCAGAAGGGGCTTACAGAAGGTGAGTTTCACAACACAATAAATAAACTCTGCTAGGCGTAAATCATTTAGGTAGTTCATAGCATGTTTCACTTAATCCCATCGTTGCAGGGCTCTTCTAGATCCTCCATTATCAAATCCTGCTGGTTATTCACCCAATTTCCTTTCTTAACTCTCTTCCCCTCCTCCTTAGCATTATGACAAGCTTGATCCTGGGGTGTTTGGTAGTAGGCATCTGGCAAAATGGCATTGCTTTGGCCTCGCTGAGAATAGACCTCCCTGTGAACGATCTCCCTGGAGCACAGCTGAAGTTTAAAGGCTGCCTGAAAGCCTCGGCGGAAGTTTTCGTTAAAGAAACCGTAGATGATGGGGTTGACGCTGCTGTTGAAAAACGCCAGCCAGTGAGCAAAGGGATAGATATAAATGTTGATGATCTGCAACTGGATATCTGAAAGGTTGGTGTAGTCTGAGAGCATCATCAGAGTCCACAAGGGAAGCCAGGACAGGGTGAAAAGCAAAGCCACGATAATGAGCATTTTGATGACCCTTTGTTTCTTCTTAGACACACTGTGCCGCTGCTCCTGGCTGTGTTTTCCCACCACGGGCGTTGCCGTGTTGAAGAGAGCAATGCTTATCCTAGCGTACATGATAATAATGAGCAACAGGGGAGCCAGATAGATGTTGGCAAACAGAATCGTCGTATAGATCTTTCTCATTCCCGGGTTAGGCCAGTCCTCCTGGCACCAGTATACAGGGCGGGTTTCATTGCCATAGCCAAGGATCACCCTGAAATGCTTCTCCTCTTGTACCTGCAGCATGACTGCAGAAGGACACATGATTGCGACGGCCAGAATCCAGATGACCGCTATAATGGCGACTGCAGTTGAAATGGTCAGCTTCTGCTTAAACGGATAAACGATGCATCGAAACCTGTGGCAAAGACACCCGGGGACATATGCGGAGAAGCCATTTAAGGAATGCTTAATCAAACAGGCAAGCGTACGCACGCATTTTAAACTGTATGTTTTTAAAAAGTATCGAGGGAATCATCTCCTCGTCCTGCATAAACCAGTGGAGTTGCATTTAGTTGCTCGGTTTAAGAGCTGTGTTGGTAGAAACAATCTTAAAAAAAAAAAAAAAAAATCACATCTGCTGTCAAAATTTCCTCATTTTGATCTGTCCCCATATCAGCCTGCTGCTTTTGCTACTTCATTTAACCAAAGCAGATACTAGTGCCTCTATCTAGCTTAATAGTTAAGGTACAAACCAATTCTAGGCAGCCAGGTGTAGCCCAGCTATACCATCTTTAAGAGATACCAGGGGAGAAGCAAATTGCTATGGCTGCTCTTTAGACCCAGCCACATTTTGTTTTGCTTAATAGCCTTAGGAGCAAAATAGATCTAATTTATTGCAGCGTTGTGTGGATTAATCAATCGGCCTCAGCACGGTCAGGTGGCCAGACGGAGATGAAAGCGACAGTTTACAGTCTCTGCATCACCTTACCTGTCTACGGCAATAGCAACTAGAGTGAAGACAGAGGCAGAAACAGAGATTCCTTGGACCATCCCRCTCATCTTGCAAACCAGGCTCCCAAACGGCCACCCTGGAAGGAAACGGGCAATGGAAATTGCTGCCATCTCACTGCAGCACTAGGCTTATACACATAAGAGGAAATTTCCACCCCGGAACTAATAAATTTCTTTTGCTTTGTCAGGCCATAGCAGGGGTTAGGGAGGCAGAGGTTATGTAAATAAATGCTTTGCCAAATGCCTTGGGTGAGTTTCTGATGTTCCAAAAAACCAGCAAAGCAAGCATTTGTAATTTAACATCCCGTTAAAACAAGATCTCAAGAGAAGAAAGGGAATGGACCGCTACAGTTGGTTGTTCCCTGCATCTGGCTCATAGCATCCGCCAAGTCTTCCTAAACATATAACCTGGTAGCGGGAGAATCCCTTCCTAAAGACGAGGGATGTGGAAGTCAGCAAGGACAGCCCCGGTCAGAAGGTGGATTAGAGGCTCGTCTTCCTCACCTCGGACCTCCAGTGACTTGAAATGCCTATAGAGCCCGCTCAGAAATATGCACCCGGCTCTCAGGGCCCCTAGGGAGGCCAGCACTCAGAAATGCAGGCGAGTCCCCCTCGAGTTCTTTCTGCCACGTGGTGCGACCCAGCCTACCTGCAATGATGTTGTCCAGGAGGGTGGTGGGCATGCAGAAGATTCCCACCAGTAAATCGCTGACAGCCAGGTTTAAGATGAAAAGGTTTGTGACTGTACGCATATGTTTGCTCCTCAGGACGATAAAGCAAACCACTCCGTTGCCAACCATACAGAGCAGGAAGATTAGGAGGTAAGAGACGATGAAGACAGCTGCCACTGAAGGCTGATGAAGGTAGAAGTCCACGTAGGAGACGTTGCCTTCTACGTAGAGGTGCTTGTACGTCCCATTATAATTCAGCGCGTGAGGCCCATCGAATGAAGAGTTTGAGTCCATTTCCTTACTCATGTTGTAATGTGCCTTAAAAGATATTTTTGAAAAGGTCATTTTGGTATGCTTGAAATCGATCTGAAGAAATGTGACTAGTTTGGATATAGTGTGTGCTGAGATACATGCAAAGCTTATGGATACTCATCCCTCCGTGGCTTATTTTAACAGTCCGTGTTCTGAGCCTCCCCAGATAGGAGAAGCAACAAATACTATTTGTTTGATTTTACAACGCGGGCGTACAAAAGTGACCAGTAAGACTGCTAAAGGATTTCTTCCTTCTTCAGGCTCTCTAAATTAAGTCCTTCCTTTCCCAAAGGAGAGGAAAGCCAGACAGGATGTAAACCGGCCTATTGTGTTGTGTCAGGTAAACAAACCAACAACCCGAATGGTTTACTTTGAGAAAAAAAATAATCACAATTCTTGAGAAATCCATTTACAATCCACTTAGGACAGCTTGAGTAATATGGCACTTGGGCAACAGTGAGATTGCTGAGCCATGAACAGTGATTAAATTAAAGCTTTCTGAAGCGGCACACACCTTCTGCCTGAATGTATCCAAATCCAATCCCATTTCATTGAAAATTAAATATTTTTGTGTACAGTTGGTATTAGACCACAGTTGATTTCGCTTCCTGCTTACAAACTACATAGGTCAGGAGATGAGTCTGCAAACAAGAAGGACTATGCTGTTTAAAACATGCTGAAATATAAGATAGCTGGATTAATTTCCTAGCTCCGCTACTGAATTCCCGTGTGACCTAGGGAATTTGTAATCTCTCCATGTCGCGGTTTTCCTGCTATCAAATGTGAGTAATGCTTTTCCCACGTGGTTTATTCACACTGTAAACTCAACTCTCCCATTTTATATTTTATTAGATTACTGTTGGCAAAAACTACAAGCTTTCTAAGAGAGTCTCTTCTGAGAGAGACTTTTTTCAAGTCTGAACTTTATTTGATATTGTATCATCTCCGTTTCAAGCTATAAGTATCTATGCCTGCTGTGTTGTAGTAGCAATGCTTTTGCTGGTGTGATGGCTTGAACATAAGGGATGCAAGACTTTTTATTCGACCGCTTGATGGGGCTGAAAGAATCAATTTAAGTCAGGTAAAGAATTTGTATGCCCCAAACTTACTTACTTTAAAATTTAACTGATCGAGATTAACTTTGTAGGCCACAATCTGTTTTCTTCCGCTGTAGAACCTACAYGAGTTATATGAGACACTGCAGCGAAATTCTAAATCAAATCTTAACCGTGACAAACTTCTAACATGTATATTATAGAACTCGCGTAGAAATGGTATCAGTCTACGTAACAGGCCAACGCTGGCATCTTGACATTTACAGCTGACACCAGATAACTTGACGTGGAAGCAGCCTTCAAAATTTTTTTCCAAATTTATTTTATCTACCAGATGGAGACGCCTAAGAGGCAGGGGGATGGAGGTGTTCCTAACTTAAAAGAACAGCAAAATTAATTGGTGGCAGACGGCATAAAGTTAATGTATGGGTGCAGGTGCCTTGAGGACACTTCCAAATTCCTTAGTATAAATGGAATTTAAATTAAGGCACAAGTAGCCAAATCCTGATGAGCTTGTATGTGAGGGAAGGAGAGTGCTGGCTACACCTCTTTCCTTATGAAAGAAAACTCGGAGCGGGCCCTTTTTTGTGCAGCTAAGGTTTCAGCTGCCTCCCCAGATACCTGATGATGAGGCGTGCGCTGGTTTTCGCGTATCTGTGGAATAACGACGGAAGGTGACGTTCTGCTGTCACTCCGCGTAGGGCAGCCCTCTCCCCGGGAAAAGAAAATGAGTGTTAGGTACGAACGCTAAAAGGGCAGGTGTTTTTTCTTCATTCTTCTTGYTGGGTTTCACTTAAAAGAGTTTCGAATTTACCTTCTGTCTCTGCCTGTTGTTCCCTGATATATTTACTCGCACCCAATTCTCAGGAAAGCATTGCAGCTCAGGTTTGGAACAAGCAGAGTAGTGAAAAAAATGTCACGTTCTGGCGTCTTCTGCCTTKTTAGAAGTCAACAGCAGTCCAGTGTTTGTAATGGGTCTGTATTTTTACATATTGACTAAAATGTCTGCATATTAAGGTAGGTAGACAAGAATCTGAAATCTCTCGCAAAAAAATGGCTGCTTGTATGTTTTAACAAAGCAGTATACACAAGCAAGCTGTAATAGTTGTATATTGGTTTTGGCTGTCCTTACGGAGAAAGGCTATTTATSTTTATTGGTTTTATTCAACATATTTTCAAAATGATTGAAAATATTTTTATTCWAATGTATTACGTGCCAAATGCTTTAACTAGCCAGAGATCAGAGTCAACYGCTGCGGGAAGTGTTTTAATGCCCATGTTACTGTTCACTCAAGATAGCAGGCACTGATGCGTTTCCGTACAAACATGCCCGAGACGAAGAGTGTYGGCAGAATTCAAATATACATATTTGACAATAGTGGTTTACACTGTTCCTTTAATCACAGATCTGGAGCTGTGCWTACAAATCCCAGGAGATGCCGCGCCACTAAAACCCCATTTAAAGCTCGGGGTCTCTCGCGCTCCCTTTTGGCCCCTGATGAGAAATAGACTTATTGTTGCTCGCTTTCCTCGTCTTCCGCCAGCCGGTTTCTCGGGGTAGTAAGGAGCAGGAGCCCAAGCTCTCCCTGCCCAGGGAGATGACCATCTAGATGAGAAGCAGAGCTTACCGCAGGAGCTTCCTTCACTGGGAAAGGCAGCGGGGTGCCCAGCTTGGCGTGGCCATGCTGGATGAGGCCCAAATGTGTAACAAGGAATCTAACACGCCAGTGTTCGCTCTGTAGCTCTGAGTCACTTCTGAGGCTGCCAACCAGTGGTATTAATCAAGTGAGAAATGCGAGGGCTCTGGTGTTTAAGACTTCTTTTCCTGAGGCCTAGTGATGAGAGTAAGCAGGGAGCTTGGTTTA
This sequence comes from Phoebastria nigripes, assembly GCA_035582835.1. Lineage (NCBI taxonomy): Eukaryota > Metazoa > Chordata > Aves > Procellariiformes > Diomedeidae > Phoebastria > Phoebastria nigripes. The sequence continues at coordinate 18,500 of JAYKAV010000591.1, read as the reverse complement.
ACACAGGGGAATTGAAATAGCAAGAAATGGAGCAGACGGTGCCAGTAATCTGATGCTTGTTACATGTTTGGAGCAAAGGGAGCAAGGGATGGAGCTACCCTAGACTAACTGCTGCATTTCAGACAGTAAACGCAGCTGTGTGAGAAAATGGGAGTTCTGCTCTGTGCAGAGTAAGCGCAAGACTTGTGCTCCCGGTAGGTCTCCTATCTGGTTTTGAAAATTTTGGCAAAGAGTGGCAACACACCCAATGCCAAGAGTTTGGAAAAAGTCGGGCCCTCGGTGCCGTCTCATCCTCTAACAAAAATAAACATGTATTTGGCTCCTTTGTTTTGGCTTCTCTGAGGTTCCACCGAAGTTCATGTTCTCCAATGTTTCTCTGCAAATAGGACAGCCACAAATGTATTCTTTTTTATTATTATTACTGTAAATTAACACTAATTTTCTTCTGTAATCCTTCACTTTGCAGAGGTGGTGCTTTAAGAAAGACACTCCGGCTTGGGGAAGATGGCTTTCGCCTCGCGCTGTGTTCCCAGGCCCCRTGACCAGCAGGACCTGTGCTGTCACGAAGCAGCCCTGCAGGTGAGAGAGAGGTGGCTTTCCTTCCTGGCCTCCTGTTGTTTGGCTTTTTGAGGGGTCTCTGTTATGAGGGAGAAGTTTTTTGTCATTCCGTGACAGAGGAGCATTGTTCCCCTGTGCAAGAACAGAGAAGGAATACCTATGGTTCAGATTTTATTCCTGCTTTGCACCTTATATACACAACTCTTCATGGGCTACTCGGGCTTTTGCTAGGCTTTTTACAAGTACAAATGGTTATGCAGGTAGTACGAATACGAGGCTTTGGTCCCAGGAGTACAAACCCTTGTGGGTCATTCCTGTGCAATGGCAGTATTCTAGTGAATTAATTACTTAAAATTCTGTTCATTAAGACAACTGAAATGATACCTTATCACACTAAAAGCAGGAGGAATAATTTTATAATTATTTTTTGGATACATATCTTGTATCTTCTCTCTCTTTTTCTGACAATGTATTGTAAAGCAACAGCTTTTGCTCTTTTCAGTAATGAACTCTGGCATAGCTTTTGTTTCTAACTGATAAACAAGAAGTTGCAAACAGCCTCAAGGCAAAACTGGAGCTCTGTCTGTCTTACGTAGTCTGATCACACTTGCGCTCATGAAATTTTGTATCATCATGGCTGTAGCCAACGCAGTGAATTTGCCATACAAATACCGTAGCTTACAGGAAATGGAACACAGATTTTTATTATACTGACACTGAGGTGGAAAAGGATTGGCTGGAAGAATAAATGAAGTCAGCACCTTGTGTTTTCACAAGGTACTTGCCAGCTAAAACAGACAGTGATAAATAATCACGAGAGGCACACAAGTCAGAAACGTAAGTCATCTAAGAAAAGGGAAAAAATAATGCAATGCCTAAATATTACAAGATGATAAATAAAAGTAATTTTCTTCCACATGGTAATGTGATAAGGGCATGGCCCCCCTCCTTCATTTAATATACCAGAGGAAAATCTGCAAAGAAGTAAAGCAAGAGCCTCCACTAGTGAAAAACGGCCCAGTCCCACAAACTGGGTTTTTAAACACACGAGGCTTTAACGCTGTTGAAATCCCAGTAACAGCACCCATACACAAATATGCAGTATAAAGTCTCATAGCAGAACCAGGACAATCTCATGCCACTCGATATGGAAAATCGATTTTCCATTTTTACAATAACAGTTCAAGGTAATTATGAAGTGAATGCAATTATTTTATGTTGGCCACATGGCGGAAATCTAGTAACCACTGGAGCCAGCCAATGCTCCTTTACCTTTGTGCACAACCATGTGTTTTTGTTATCTTGATTTTTGTGTGTGTGAAATCTCATCACAGCATCCTCTGAGGCTTTAGAAGCTCAAACAAAGATAAGGAACCTCCAGAGACATCAAGAACAGAAGCATGTTGTCATGGAGAAAGAAAATTTAATGTGGCAAGTGATAAAAAATTGGTTCTTGCTTTGTCCTGAGCTCTATACTCAGTAATGGGTCAACTACAGAAATTTCATGGAGACGTTGGAAAAGGATAGCATCTCTGGTCTGCTGACAAGTTAGAAAATCCTGCTTGCAAAATGCAGCCACTGAGGTATGGCAAAAATAGCAGTACCTCATACTGTAAGTGTCTTAAAAATAAGAAAAGAGACAAATGCATGGATTATCCTATGACTCAGATCAGAAAAAGCCACTGACCAAGAGAAACAAATTGTTCTTGCCTAAAAAAAAAAAAAATCTAAAAAATCAACTGTGAACATTCCGAWCTCAGTGAAGTGCTATTAGCAGCTATTTTTAAGAATTAAGTAGGGCACGGAAAGCGGTCACGAGTGATCTCTGCCTTAATGAAAAGTAATGTTTCTGGAGGAAGCAACAGCAGGGAAAGCGGTCCGATTGCCAGCCAGGCAGTTTGGTTGCAAAAGACCATTTCCTGTGGAAACCAGCTTAAAAGCAAAATGCTATTCAACAGGGACACACTGCACAGCAGTGAGACAGGAAAAAAATCAGGGGAACCACTGACCGTGTGGTAGTACTGTGGACAAGGTCTGGGGTCGGTACCAAGTTACCAGCTGAACGGGAGGCAACAGCGGCATGACATGAAAAAAACGGCGCGTACCCTCATAGCACGTAAGCAGGACAGTAGCTTACAGAACACATTAAATACCTCCACGCTGTTCAGTACTCAGGACTCAGTTCATTTGTTGCATTTAGTTCTGGTCGATTTAACTCAATGCAGATTTGGATCTAGTGCAGGAAGCCTAGAGAAAGTCACAGGAAAGATCAGAGGGCACAAAAGTGTGACCCACAGGGAAATATTGCCAGATAAGGGGTCATTTAATCTAAAAAGGTAAAATGTGGCAATATGTTCTCCCTTTTTGCTGTAAACTTCAGCAATACTTTATCATAGCATCGTGCATTTCAGTAGGTTAGACATGAAGGATGTATGTCTGCAGTTCATTGCAAGCAGGGCTCATCTTTGCTTTCTCTTCCAGAGAAAGAGTGAGGCTTCAGCAACAGCCAAACACCAAGTTCCAGACTGAGGCTCAAGTACGTGACAGGCAGAAGTACAGAAACCGTCGCTAACAAACTGGAGCACCTGGGTTCTCCAAGATAAATGCCACAGGCAAGACAGCCTTTTTCCCAAGTCAAGATTTCATTACAGTATCATTAACTTCTTGGAAATTGTTTTTAAGGTATGTTTTAACTTCATTTTGCACTTAATTTCAGTTTCCCATATAAGCAAAAGTGTTCAGTCTGTATAATACAAGACTTGAACTGCAAAGTACAAACTCTGAGGATATTTATGAATTAAGGTAGTAGAACTTACTCTTAAAGTATTTTATTTACTTTTCCGTACATCAGAATTCCCATGATATTTTATATGAAATACCTTGGAGTGTCTTATCTCAAAATAAGCACTGTATATCACATGSAAAGGGTAGGCTTTCCGCTAGGAAAAAAGAGCTGTGAAAGTAAAGCCACACTAAAAATAGCAAGTTGCAATAAAAAATTTTTTTCTTACTGACACTTACTTCCATGAAGAAAAACAAGTCTATAATGAGAAGCAAATTTCTCATTTTTAAATGGGCAATCCCAGGGAGACGTACCAATCTTTGAATTTGCATGCAGAGCTCTTATGAATGGACTTCAACTGTTTATCGTCCCCTAACAGTCATTTATCTGGGTGGTCTGAGCTGGGTCCATAGAAAATATTTTGTCAAAGTTTTTTTTGTGTTTTTTTTTTTAAAGATCTTAAACTTTTCCTATCCTGTCTAATTATAAAGAAAAACACTATCAGTAGGATTGCTATAATAAACAAAACAAAACTTAGTTGCAGGTTACTCGCCACTTGAGCTAGGAATATAAAACATTTCGCCAAAAAGCCAAAACTCAAATTGGCTTGTGTCAGCCAATTGACTTCAGTATGTCAGAAGATACTAACGGCAGGTGAGGCATTCACAGCAAGTTTGTTAAGTTTCTCTAGAAGATAACATTTTTTCCATGCTGCTTCATTCTTCTGACATTCAAATAATATTACACAGTTTTCATGTCAAACGTTGATTATTACCACACTAAATGAGGAAGAGTAAAGCTGAAAATTTACCATAGCAAAACCTTGCTATAGCCAAGCATTTTCTGCCATGTGCTATTAGTTGAGCTTAAGATGCCAATGGATGAATTTTATCCTTTCAAGCACATACATGGCTCCTACCAATTTGCCCAGAAACATTCAAAATCTGGAGTATCCCATTTGGCTAATAGTTGAATATGAGGTGGAAGTTTGTCAGTTACTTGTTTTGCCTTGTTATCCACCATGAGGCTGTATGACATAGTGCACAAGGAGAACGGGGATTAGATAGCATAAACAGATACAGTGACAGTGTTTTTAACATAAGCTGAGCAAGTCCTTGGTTATACAGTAAAATGAAAGTTACCTAACACTGTGGTAGCAAAGAAACACAGAGAAAATGTTTTCTGCCTGCATGTTATGATAGCTGTAACATAACGTCACATGAATTCTTGGAGAATTAGAGCTTCGGCTGCTTACCTACTGCTTGTCATTATACTCCTATTTTTTTGCTTACTGCTTAGTCAACCTTTAAGCTTCCGAATTTAAAGTTTTTCTATTTCGATGTGTCACAGGCTGTTTTATATTTCCGCCAACTGTTCCCTGAAATAAGGTTAAAGTAAGATTTCCACATACAGGCACATTTATCCAGCTACTTCATTAAGAAGCCTAGCAAGTCATAAGATTTTAGCTCCCCTATACTTAGCAATGGCTTTTTGTCATCTTCACGAGTATTCCCCAAGACCATTCACAATCCAAGTCTCAAAGTTTCACATCTATTTGTGGCCTTTTTGCAACTGGAATCTAAGGAGTGTTTTTAGCTTGTCCTCTCGGCCAGCAGCAGGGTGAGAAACAAGGATGGTACTACTGCTAATGTCAGCAGCATAGGGGAAAATGATCTTAAGGCACTCAGTTGAGTAGAGCGCAAGGAAATTATACAACACGTTCAGTACAGGGCTTGGTCTGGTCATGATAAYAGAGACTTACACCCATGCCTTAAATTAGTAGCTGCTGAGTCAGAAACCTAGCAGATGTGTGAGAGAAGATATGTTAAAGAGTTGCACAATACCCAATCGAAAGCTACAGTAATTCTTACTGAGGCTAAGCTAAGGTATTAAAACACGCTTCCTGTGTTTTCTGCTATGCCACCTGATAGTGTTCTCGTCCTCTTGATGTAGTATTATATTGAAAGCACAAGGACTCTGAGAAATATCCTTTTGTAAGTTAGTGCAATTTACCTGGTGCTTAGGACGCAAAGATATTAATACCTAGCGTATCTTCCCTTTAGAGGGTTCACCCACGCGCACCCCCCACTGCATAATCTCRCACTATCAGGAAGAGTACGGGGCTTGCTACAATAAAGGAATCAATGTTGTACAAGCCAGAACTGTGCGGAAAGCTAAGTGGGCTCATTTCATCTTGCCTTTGCTATTCAGGCATGCATTCAGCAGAGAAGTGATGAGTTTCTCATTAAATTAAGTGGGTCTTTGTGGCTGAGCAGTAGAATGTGAAAGAAAGCGCTGTAGAAAAAAGCTAATACAGCAAGAGCAGCGTTGTCCCTGTTCACCAGTACACGCATAGCCACCAAGYGCAGCAGCATTAGCAGTGCTTTGAAAGTAGGCTAGCAAACCTGTCAGATGTCTCTTCTCCTTCGCTAACGTTGGCTTATCAACCAGGTCCACTACTCCTGTGAGCTAGACACGGAGCGTGACATTCTTGGTGCCCTCTGCTATGCCCTCATACCTTGCTTGTATTTGTCCATTTTAATACGTTACTTGAATTCAGAAGGAGAAACAAGTTCCTACTTGAAAAGCTTTCAGTAGAGTTCCACTATTTCAATTAAGTTCTCCTGAGATCCAATCTGCAGGTAGCAGCTTCCCCTCCATCATGGGAAATTGGCCAGGGACTCCACTAAATATCATCTTAACTGGTCTGAGCTTTTTTCACTCAGGAGAGAATGAGTGAGCACTTAGCAGTAAGTGTTGTAGATTAAGCTATAGGAACAGTTAAATGGCCGCTGCCAGGCTTTTTGCAGCACTAAATTCCCCACTAATGGGAGATGAGCTTCCTCAATTGCCACCTTCCAGCACAGCAGCTGATTTTTACAATCCCCAGTCCTTCAGTAGTGGCTGGATGGTAGGCACAGAACTGAATCATCTGGTCTTATGTGCAGGTTAAGGCTCTGCCAGAGCTCTTGTCAGAGCACTCAGGTGGAGGTGACAGCCATGTCATTTGGAGTACTGAAAGTGAACAGAGTAATTGGGAGAATAGGTAGAAGGAGGAAGCACGTATAATCGTAGCGTAGGAAGAAGCTGGAAGGTGACAACTATGAGATAGTCCCAGTGGAGAATAAAATTGGCAAACAAAACAAGCAATTTAGGAGCCCAGTGGTCAGGTTGCAAGCTAATTCACTAGGCACAGAGAAGCAGGCACTGTCATGATGTAGTTTATGCCCCGCCCCCCCCCCCCCCCCGCAAACTGGGAGGGGGGGACAGAGGATCCTGTAATCACTGCCGAGTGAATGACCAGAACTCAACCCACGGTTCACTGACACCGAATTGTTAGTCCATACAGAAACATGGCATGGACATAATAGTTTTTAGTCCGCTACAGAGCTGCAAACTGCCAGGAGATACGGCAAACAAATCTGCACGGTGTTGTGTCTTCTGCAGTAAGCCTCTAAGGAAGCAGTTAAGTGCTTTCTCATGAAGCATGTACGTGTCCCTACAGAAAGTACCCTTCTGTGACATGGCGTGATGCTGTTGGGAAGATAGGGGCCTTAGTAACTAACTAATTAGGCAGATTAGCCTACTTAGCCACCCATCCTTTCCCTGCTGTCAACTGCTCAAGGTAGCTGAAGAGCCATCGTTGCCTTACATGCAAACCCCCAAACAGAGCTGGGAGCGATGCAATAGTTCAGGTCCCAAAACAGAACAATTTGCTCAGACTGTCACTGCGCTCCTTGGATCAAACACCGGCACAACTGAAACATGACTTCTGTTTTGACAGTCACACTAAAAAAAAAAACTGTCCGATTTGAAGTCTTAATTCATGTTGGTTTGGGTCCAAGTTAAAATTGTATTTTATGGTAACTACAGCACCTACTGTCACACAGGTACTGCTGTGCGGGCAACAAAGGACAACAAGATTCATGCCGGCAGAACAGTAATTGGAAATGCAAATGCAGGTAGAGATTATTGCAGCCATCCCTCCAGGTGGAGTTCAGCATTAAAAACTCAGGAGATCTGATTGGCTATCAAAAAGCTACCCTGACTATGGCAAACTGAGTACAAAACCAGCATTAAGTCAAAAAAATAACTCTGTACAAGGATAAATTAAGAGAACTAAACTTAAGAAATAGCACTTCAGGAAGCTGTCACAAGCATGCTCTCCTCAGCCCAGTCATCAACATCCTAACATTTCAAGCCAAACAGGATAGCGTTTTTTCCTGAAATTGAGGGCTTGGACAACAGAATTTCACAGTATTTATGACATAACCTCCTTTATGGCTTTCTAAATATTTTAAAAACTAAACTTGAAAGATATATGGATTTTTTAATTTATTTTACCGAGAAAATTGGTTTCTGTCTAAACTTATTCAAGTGACTGAAGATTTTGTCTTGTCCGTCCCAGCCTCCGTTCTCCTACCTAAGAACATGTGAGCTGCCAGCAGCCTGAACCAAAACAATACCAATGCAAATAGTACATCACAAGGGTTCTTTACACTAGATTATACCTACGCTTTCATGAAAAATGAGCAAGAGCCATTTAATTATTTGATTTAAATGTATTTTAGCGTGGAAGTGTTTTTGCCAAATATGAGATAAGCATGAAAGCAAACCAAGCCCATGATCTGGAGTCCATTCTTTTCTTCTCCTTAGCTGGAAGGCCCACCTCAATACAATACTCAAGTGGAGAATCTCTATTTGGTCTACATACAAGATAACGCAAGTATTTCCTTTAAAAATCAAGGGGAAAGAGGACTAAATATATCAAAACCAGATGAAGCTACCCAATAAGCATCCTTTTTTAACGAACATCACAGTAACAGCTCCAGAGTTACGAGACCAACACCCTCCTTGCAGATACTTGCTGTGTTTACACACAAATAAAGGTGTGTGAACTACCATTGGAAAAGAGCAAGATGTTTCCCCCACACCAAAAAAAAAAAAACCAGCCTACTCCAAGTAGAAGTCAGTCTTAGACTAAACAGCTACAAGCCCTGCTTGTTCTCAGCCAGGGCTTGAGCTAGTGTTGCTTTTGGGGTGACTTACTGTCACATGCAATTAACACCTTAAGCTTAATAATACTGACATTGTTTTGGGGAATGTAGCTCGAAAGTATGTCCTTTTACCCCCTCTATACCACGTAGCATATACTAGTTCAAACCCAGCCAGCTGCACACTTAACATGAAAGTAACTGTAGGGTTTACATGGTTTGCATTTTACATCAGGGATCGCTACTTACAGCCTATTATAATTCAAAGGCATTTTACCTCCTCACCCAAGTTGCCAGGTAGTGCAGTATCTGCTTATGCTTCACCAGAAATTAAGCAGAACAGTCTGCCTTGACAAAGGGTAGAATAGGTGGACTACCTGTGCAGCAAGTCAGTGTTGAATCCTTCACGCTTAGCCACAACCAAAGGTCAGTTTTGTCCAGAGGCAACACCTTTAATGTTACATAGCAGTATAGACTGAACAGACGAAAAAATTGTCTGTTAAGGTTATAGCAAGGGTTTAACCTGCATAGTATCAACTCTCTAGGAAGAGCTTATAGTTTGTAGGAGGACTGTATAACAGCAAAGCAGAGTGAATTCTTCCTATACCTTCCTCCTTGCTAACTGTTCACTTCCGCTGACTTGGCATACCAGCATCTACACAGTTACTTTAAATACTCACTTAAAAATTAATCCACTGATTCTTTCCATGAGTTGCTCTCATCATTTGAATCCATTTAGTACTCTTGAATTCGCATTTACTGCCTCAGTGAGTTGATTTTCATTATGCACCAAGCCACTAACACAACTCAAATTTAAGCCTCACCTGGATAACATTGATAGGTACGTCTAATAGAGGTCAGAAATGTTACATACTCCTATCACGCTGAAAGGTTTACCTCTCAATAACCTGTGGAGTTCAAGCTGTCAAGTTTGAGGTGGTTTTCTGTCTAGACATAGGCTGTTCCCCACATAGTCATCCATGTCCCCTTTCCTGTGTTTTTCCAGGTACACTGCATCCTCTCAGGGATTAAGGGGAGAGCAGCATGCAGCGCTAGCAACATCAATGAACCCAGCGGTTCCAGTGACATGGTAAGCTGTCCTGCTTGGTCATCTCCTCTTTCCTCATGATCCCTTTTGTCACTGATCATTGCATTATTTCACCCGGTTATCACCACTCCAAGACCTCAATTAAAATAGCTACTGGAAACTACCATTGCATGTACCTATTGCAAGTTAACTATGCATATGTATTTCAGCTCTGAAAAGGTTTATTCCATTTCACACCTGCGCTCTGAGGTGTCCATCACAATGAACCTGAGTTGACACGTTGAACCAAGCTGTCTCCACTCACTTAAAGCCAATTCTGTTCAACAAGTGATAGATGAAACTCGTGTGCCACAATTGTTCCCAATAGCATTTGCTACTGTACTCAAAGCAGCTTATGCTGAAAAGGGTAGTATATTTGATGGGTCGTTAAGCTGTCTTCAGCTGTTAGTTTGATTACGTACCTTAAATAACATAACCTCTACCAGCCATATAGTAACATTGCTACCAGCAAGTTGCTCTAACAAGGTAGGTTTATCCACTGGAAGGCAACAGCTAAACAAGCATCCTCTAACCATATTGCCTAGGGTCACCTGATGACTAGTAGCATTTTAATGAAACCCTCAGCCTCAGGATTTTAGGCTTCAATTTTAGTGACAGTTGAAAATAAACAGTACACTAACTCTTCCCTTCTAAAGGCAGAGTTAATGATTTCCTTCAAGAGAGACAATTGCTTTTCTGTTAATGCAGTGCTCTTGATACCTTTCATTTACCATGTCAGAAGGCTAGAATTAGTCAACAGGTTTGAGATACATAATCCTGCTACAAGGAGATGTCAGGCCAAGATATTCCAAAAACCTTACCCTTAGATTTTAATGCCACGTGGGAAATTCTTTTAGTCTATCAAGTCATCTATCACTATACAATTAAATAATCACCTCTCCTGGTTTAAGGGCATTCATGCATCAAATACTGGCATCAGCTACTACCAGACTACCAACTGTTAAACTAACATATAAATAATGCATTTCTTCACCAGTATACATGAAGTCCTGCCTTCAGTTCGCAGGAGTTCAGGGCGTTCAGCCAGTCAGTGACTCAGGGCACAGATGTCCTGTTAGACTCATCCTACATTGTTTACCCTTGAGGTACCTCAATCCCATGAGCACTGACAGCCAGTGCAGACAGTCCCATTCTATTTCTTCAGTGGCAATGGCTGTGCTATACATACATACTCATCTAACGAGGAACTGAAAGTTCAGGGTCAGTTTTCTCATGCACTGTGATTCACATGGAAACTACCCATTGATATGGCTTGATGAGGTCAGATCACAGGTCACAAGGTGACTAGAGCAATGCTGTTTAAGCGGTTGACCCAGCTCAATTAACTTGCAGCTTTGTACCGGTCTTCTCCCCATCTTCTTGTTCCTCCTTTACGGAACTCTGCAAGCTCATACAGCAGCAATAGCCACGCCACCCTAGGGCATTTGCTACCCGCTTGTCTCTCCGCAGCCCTCTTAACAAGCCTGCGAGTACCTTTGCCTTTAGCGCTGCTGTACATCGCTGTACCTCAGCCACAGTGGATTCAGCAAAAGCGTAAGTCCAGAAGCAAACAAAATGAATGAGGGTGACGGAAGCTCGTCATATGAGGATTGGCAGGATGTACGCTTTAGTCCGAGGTCTACGCAATTAGATTGCTTACCAAATCACATGGTACATAAATTCTACTTTTAACCCTCAGGATACTTAGATTTCTGTGGAAGCAAATAAGTTTTACTGAGATGCTCATTAAAAAGGAGATGAACGTAAACCTGACACAGGATTTAGGATGTGCAATAGGCATAAGATAAACTAAGCGAGGATTTGGAATATGCGGTAGCCATAAGGGAAAATATCAGATCGCTGCTGTATCTCAAGCAGCAAGGACTGGAAGCACATTTTCCTTGCGAAGACTTTCCTGTTGAGAAAAGCAGCAGCACGTGTCCATTCCTTTGGTTTGAGACGCCATCTTACAGGTCCCTAATTGCAAGCCTCAAGAAATGGTTCTCTCTTGCAGACAGTTACATTCAATCAATTACCCTTTCTCCAGCAAAACACTTCAAACTGATCCCACGGCATTTTATACTTTGCAGTCCCCGAGTATGGTTCTGATTTAAAGAACAAGGCGCTACTCTTGTGTAGATATAGTTAGATAACTAAAGGTACATCAACTCCAGATACTTTTCTCCTACTGGAGATAGTCTGCTATTGATATAAAAGCAAATTAAGAGCATGTAAGACTTTTCTTCATCACTGAGGAAAAAATGACGACACCACCCCTTGGAGAGACGTTCTGATTAAAAAGATTAGTTGACTGGCCTAAAAGGGGTTGTACTTAACATAAAACGTCTCAAATGTATCTTTAGTGAGAGTTTTCATGTTGATTCCCTTCAAAAAACCATGGAAATTCAGGTTGAACTCTCTCCTGTACACCTGGGCACATTTGGTGGTTGATCTGAACACACTTACACTGCTAGCATTAACAGAAATACTGTGTGGACTATTAGAGGTAGGGCCAACACAAAACTTGCTCTAAAACACTGTACTAGGCTTTCTGCACCTTCATTCACAGCAAAATTATCATAACTCTCATTCGTGGCATATAAGTTTCCCAGACTCAGCAGGGCATCTGTGTTAACTAGCAGCATTTGACAACTGACCCTTAAAACRTGATTTCAGCCCTTTTAAATTGACAGCCATTTGTAGTCAATCAGGAAAAAGCAAAGCAAGTTACACAAATGGCTCTACTCTCCCCTCTTCCACAGCAGCGCTCTCAGTAGCAAGAGGCTTTTCTTTATAAAAACCTAGAGCTCTGCACAGAGATTAAGCAGCCAGCCCATTTAGATTGGCACTATCAGCAGCAGCAACACAGATGCTTTCCCCCATCACACACAGTGGTCCTTGCTGGCCATACAGCTGCCTTGTCCTTGTTGGTGGGGGAAGTGTTGTTGCGTGTGTCCCCCAGCTTTTGAACCACAAAGCCATTTGGGTCAGAGGCATCTACTGCCACCCCCTATCCGCCCCAGCGCATGAACTCGTCAGTACTGGAGCCTTGCACTCCCTGGGACCAACTTAAGCAGCACGCAGGGGGGGCTTGCTTACCAGAAGGCAGATGCCTGGCATCACCAGGAGCCCCATGCAGGCAGTGTTATGTCCCCAAGGAAGTTGGGACACCCCCCCCACATACCTCAGAGCAGCAGGATCAGCATCCCACCTCACACACACAAAAACCTGTTGCTAACAAAGCACCTGCAGTTTTACCTCAGCTCCCAGCTACAGCAGACAGGGAGGAACAGCCCAACCCAAGTGAAAAGCAGCCCCCCACCCCACTCACACAGGGTACCCCCACTTMCAGGYRCCWGAGCTCCSCAGCAGCCSCTTGYTCAGCGCRGCGAGGAGGAAGGCTGCAGCCCCRGRCRCAGYAGAGAGGGAMGAGMSCCYGCAGCTCCYGCCTGAYGCCGGGAGGAGGGAGAGGAGGCAGGAGGGGCTGGAGAGAAGAGCCCACAGCCAAGCCTTGGGGCTCGAGGGCTGTCTCCTGCAGCCACCGCTGTCCTGGGGTGGAGGGGGACGCCTGGTTAGCACATCAGGGCTGGGTTTCTTGCATATGTTTCATTGTAGAGCCTCCCCCTTCTGCTCTTTCTGAGGCATCTCTTTGCTTTAAGATGCTTGTTGTCAGGGTCTGACTGTTACCTCCGCAGATGCCAGCCCTCTGGCACACAGCCCCAGCCATGACAGCTGGGGGGAGCAGCAGTCCAGAGCCATCCCCAAAGCACTGAGTGCTACCCAGCACAGCATGCAACCCTCAGGCTCTTGTCCTGCATGCTGAGCTACAGCATTTAGATCAAGCCTCTCTGGAGAGAAGGCGAGGGCAGCTTTTAAATCACCAGCAGGAACCAGGGGAAAAAGAACAGTCTGTATGGACCCGGTTAAATTAGTTGGCCCTTGGATCTGAGATGACAGCTTTTGTCTTACCTGTTTCTGCCTCCCCAAAACCCAACTCCCACCCAGACCCCATAGCCAAAGTTGGTAATATTCATCCCACCAAGATCACTAGGAGCTTTCTCCCTCCTCATATGGCTAAAGGGTACAGGAAGGGAATCTCAGGAAGGCCAATGAGTGCCGCAGCCCCAACTTACATCTCCACATGCAGAGCAAGAGAAGAAGCTCCAGGGCTCTGATCTAAACAAGAAGAAGGGTTGCTTCTCTCAGGGGGTTCCCCACAGTACCACTCCATGGGTACAGGTTACCTAACAGACCTTTTACCTGAACAAAACTTAAACAGATTAAGGAGACCTTGCCAGAGATCAGGAGAACAATGAGTTCTGCCGTAACGCTGCAACCAGAATGTGCATTTCTAGGTGTACGCAATAAGACTAAAGTTAACAAGCATGCTTTAAGAAGAACATGCTCCAGCCTTATTTTGTCAGACAATGGAAGTAAAAAAAAAAAAAAACATTAAATCACATACTGCCACTAAGGCAGGTAATGCAGACAGATTACAATAAAACTCAAAGACAAACAAACTGAAACGTAAAGACAGCAGCAAACCAGAGCTCCCCTGGTGCACATGCAGAGCCCCACAGTACCTATAGAGGAGCCAAAGTCAATCCCAGAACACTACCCAAATAAAAGCAGAAAATAAGGACAGCAATAAAATATCAAGACTAACAAGAAAAAAAAGGCTTTACAACACAGCTACCACTGAAATGAGAAATAAGCTCCCTGGCCTGAGCTTAAATGCAGAGCTGGGGCCAATGGGGAAGGGTGTGTGGGTGGTGGAGGCTCCAGGTGAGGGCATCAGGGTGATGGGGACCTGCTGGGGCCCTCTGAATGCCTCCATCAGCAGCCAAAACCGAGCAGCTCTGACATCTCCGCTGACATCTCCAGCGCTGGCTTTCCAGCAAGGCTGTCGGCATCCTTCGGAGTGAGGGGTGAGGCAGAAACATCACCTCAATTTAGGATGCGTCAAAGTGTCTTCTCTGCAGTGAYGCACAGCGAGGGCAAGCCGTGAGAAGCGTGTGTGTGGCGCACGTGCTGCTAACCGAGTTACCCCACCCGCAGTGGTCTTTGTGATCCGTACCCTTAGATCTGACTATGTGGTGAGTTCAGTCCTTTTTTTCCTCATAATAGTAGGAAAACAATTGATGGGCACAGGCTATGAACTGCATGTTTACTACTTGATTTGCCTACTGTCCTTCAAATCAATCAACAACAGTTGAAATTAGAAAGACCCATTTAAAATAATAAAYGTGGGGACAGACAGACAAGGGAGAAACATTTCCAGCTTTTCCAGATCCCAGAGCCATCCCACGCGCATTAAGCGCAAGTACCAGGCTGTCACGATTTGCGGCCAGCAGCACGGATGGCTGTAGCAGAAGCGAGGAGGTCTCTATGGATTCTGTATAGGGAAGGGAGCATCAATCTCACATTTAGATTAGGTATGTACGTTTTGTTGTACGCCTCAGAATGCATCGTGAGGCTTGTAACGGTCCCATCTGGCCTGATGAAGAAAAAAAAAAACCTGAAATTTGAAACACCTCACTCAAAAGAAGCCTTTTCTGCCAGGAAAAAATTGAAATGTCCCTGTTCAGCTGGAAGTGCTGTTTTTGTGTGTGTGCGTACACGGAGATGTGCTGCTGCCTTGAGCACGGGAGTCTGCAACCAGCAGAGCAGGATTCAGATTTGCGTCCCGGGTGAGTTGCTCACGGATGTGACGGTGTGAATATTTGCTTTCTTTTCCTTAGAATGGCTCACAGAGCGTTGATGCATTGTGGGGCTATCTTGTGCTCTAATTTCTTCTGCCAATTTGAAAGTCTTTTAGTTGTTAAAGGGGAAGTTGCTGTGCAGGAGATGAACTATGCTTGGCCTTGTGGTTATAGACTTGGTTTTGTTCTTGTAGGTCCTGAAGCGGACCGTGACGTTGCTGTTGCAATATGGGATGTCATTGTAGACGCTTGCGATAGCCTCAGAGAACAATGATCCCCTCTCCTCTGTACACCGGAGCAATCGTTCCCAAAATATATCTAGCTCAGGGTGGGAGCTTTTGTTTTTATCTTCAAATAACGCGTGTGTGAGTTGCAGCTTGCCTGCTTTCTGTCTGCCGCTACACCTATTAGAGGGGGTTACCTGTCCTCTCAAGCGCAGTGTCACAGGCACGTGTGCCATCATTRCGTACTGCGTGAGGGCTGGCTGAGAAGGTAGGATGGCCTTGGCAGGTACGATAATAAAAACGGTATCAAACTTCATACTGAGTGTAAGGCCGTGATTTATGTCCCAGCAATGATTTCYGGCTGTTAAGTCTGGGAGCTCATCAGTAAGAAATACCAGGGAAGAAGGAAGCTCTGGGTTTATTAACCCAAGGAAAGTCAGAGTGAGTTAGTAACTCAGTGGGATCTTAGCACAGCACGACATGAAGTATTTCTGATGGAGGCGGTGGTTTTGAAAGCTCCCCCAAGTATTAGAAAGCCTTCACCTGGAATAGTCTGTATTAGTCAAAGCCCACGCGCTCAGGAAAAGTTAATTTAAAACAAATTCACAGAGATGCTGCTGAAGGACTGGAAGAGGACGCCCTTTGTAGGAGAGAAATTGCAAAGAGCTCCCCATTGTGTGTAGCCCTTACAGCACATGCTGAGGCAGGATCTCATTTTTCGCCRTTCTTGAATCTCAGAAGTACCAGGAAACAAAACCAACACGTTTAGCTACAAGAAAGTATTGAAAGGGCACCTATTGGGTATAAGCTGGCAATGAGCAAATTTAGGTAGGAAATTAGAAAGCTTTTTCATAGGAGAAATATAAGCAAAAAGTACCCCCAAATATTTTTAATACGGGATTTTTTCAGCTTGAAATAAATGCTCCCTTGCGAATTCTGAACTCTCAGTGAAGCCGGTGAGATTCCTGGGCAGCCACCCTGACATGGTGATATTCGGTGGGTGTGAGCAAATACGCTGTGACCTGTGCAGGCGAGAAAAGAGCGAACGCTGGAACAGGTTTCTTGAATGGCATTTCAAAAACTGAAACGGCCAGCTTTTACACTTCATGCTCTCCTTCCCCCTGGTGCGGCATAACTGTCCTTTCTCTCCATCTTTTATCAGATGAGAATTTAAAAGGAAACTATTTTTGGCTATGGTATTTTTCGACAGCCAGTAACAATAGCTGTAACTGGAGATTCATTTTGAGTCGGATGGGTTGCTCAGGGTCGGGAGGAAAATGGGCCTGGGATGACTTTGTTGGTGTCTGGGGAGTACGGACTTTTTTAGGGGGGGAAAGAAGTGAGGGAAGCAGTACTTCTAGAAACAGAGTTCAGAAGCTTAGGCGGGCTCAGCAGTGCACGTATACATGCATTTAGGATGTAAGATGTAGTGCGACTGCAGAAGAGCAGAGGAGTTCGATCTGAGACGCTCGAGACCTTCGGCGTTTGATTTCTTTACCCAAATGTGACATGATGCTGGACAGCCATGAAAACTGCATTTCAGCTACAGGGAGACGACATCAGAGGTGCAGGTAAGTCCTGGGTGCTTCTCAGCACATTTCTAAGCATAACATCTTAAAAAAACAGCTGGGCTTCAGTCTGAACAGACAAGGGAGGACTGCTGTTGCTGGAAATCCGGCTGGAATGGCTTTCAGGCAGGCATTCGTTCCTGCCTTCATTTCTCACTATGAAAGATGTTTTACTGACTTGCTGTGGCTTAGAAGGAATGACCACATACAAAGCTGAAGCGTGMTACAATTGCAAACCTGTCTTTTGGGTTCATTTCTGTGCTTAACCTCACTTGTGGCAGACTGACGCCAATCTGTAGATTGTCTTTTTTATCGGTTTTCTCTTATTTGCAGGATGGACACATCYACCTCCGAGGAATACGTATCTTGTTCTCCCTTAGTACAAACCTGACTTCTGTGTATCTCTTTCTGCTGCTACGCCGTTGCTGGAGGGCGAGGGTTACTCCGTTTTCATCAAAACTAACAGCAATTGGGCTTCCAGGTCCTCTGGGCAGCACTGAAATGATTTTCTCACAGTACCTCACTCCCGGTAGAGCACTTGTTTTCTCTGCAAATTCTYGCTGGCTCCCCCATTGCCCCTGTAATAGAGGCAGGCAGTGCAGTCTAGTTGACTGCCCTGGGATGTTATTAATGCTCTGCGGGGTTGGACTAGTGCRTCCTCAGTCCTGCCACCCAGTAAAGGCTGCTTGGTCCTGACAGCTTGCTCTGGTTGAAGTGGAAGCTTGGGTCTCCTTTGCTCTCCACTCCCAAGTGTTTTGTCTTCTCCCTCCAGCTCGCTGCCRTATGTTATTCCTTCTGCGAGAAACGTGCGTTGAAAATGGGTGCGCAGAAGGGATCTGTCTGTCAGGTCTCTTTGCAGCAACCTCAGAGGTCCCTCCCACAAGGGGTGGTTAACTAAAGGCTGTCAGGTTTGAAACCCCAATCCTTATTCTGCTTTTGTGTTCGCTGACGACAAGTTAGACTCCATTACAAGGATTTGCACRTGCCGGGTTGGTTCTTYGGGACGCTCATGGCCCGTGCATTTTCAGGCTGTTGGGTGCCCTCCCCCGGATGGAGAGGCTGGACGGCCTTCCTGCCACAAATCCAGAGCCTTGGAGAACTTTTGGGAGAGGGCCTGCCGTGCGCTGCAGCCCAGCGGGCCGGTACAGCCGGCGGGCAGGAGGAATCGCCCCGAGGGAGGCCCGGGGAAGGCAGCGGTGCTCCCTGCCTTCCGGGGGCAGGTTTTGATGTACGCAGGGTCAGAGGGGGCACTGGTCACGTTTGGGAAATGGCGTTACTTATCAAAGCGACGCCGATGGAGCCCGCCCAGCCCGGGCCGCCGGCACCGCGCCCGCCCCGGGGCGGCCCCGCGGCGGCTCCGGGGGCCGGGGCGGGTGCTGCGGGTAGCGCTGGTTTTCCTCCGCTAGGCGGCGCCAACACGGGGGACTGCTCCCGCCCCGCCTCGCTATTGGCTGTTCCCCGGAGGCTCCGGCACCGCTGATTGGTGAGCGCGGGTCGGGCCGCCCCCCGCTCGGCAGGGGCGTGCCGACCCCCGAGGCTTTAACAAGCCCCGGGGCGCAGTACCGCTCGCCGCCGCCAGGGGGCG
>JAYKAV010000590.1:41180-69245 GCA_035582835.1 Phoebastria nigripes | reverse complement strand
AAGAAGTGGGCCCGTGTGAACTTCATGAGGTTCAACAAGGCCAAGTGCAAGGTCCTGCACCTGGGTCAGGGCAACCCCCAGTATCAATACAGGCTRGGCGATGAAGGGATTGAGAGCAGCCCTGCCGAGAAGGACTTGGGGGTACTGGTGGATGAAAAGCTGGACGTGAGCCGACAATGTGCGCTCGCAGCCCAGAAGGTCTACCGTCTCCTGGGCTGCATCAAAAGAAGCGCGGCCAGCAGGTCGAGGGAGGTGATTCTGCCCCTCTGCTCTGGTGAGACCCCACCTGCAGTACTGCATCCAGCTCTGGAGCCCTCAGCACAAGAAAGACAGGGACCTGTTGGAGCGGGTCCAGAGGAGGGCCACAAAAACGATCAGGGGGATGGAATGCCTCTCCTATGAAGAAAGGCTGATGGAGTTGGGGTGGTTCAGCCTGGAGAAGAGAAGGCTTCGGGGAGACCTTATAGCAGCCTTTCAGTACTTAAAGGGGGCTTATAAGAAAGATGGGGACAGACTTTTTAGCAGGGCCTGCTGCGACAGGACAAGGGGGAATGGCTTTAAACTAGAAGAGGGTAGATTTGGACTAGATACAAGGAAGAAATTTTTTACAATGAGGGTGGTGAGACACTGGAATAGGTTGCCCAGAGAGGCGGTAGATGCCCCATCCCTGGAAGCATTCAAGGCCAGGGTGGACGGGGCTCTGAGCAACCTGATCTCGTTGAAGATGTCCCTGCCCAGGGCAGGGGGGTTGGACTAGATGACCTTTAAAGGTCCCTTCCAACCCAAACTATTCTATGACTCTGTGCTCTGTCTTCCCTTCCACTGCTCCTGCTCTTGTAATATTGATCCCCCTCATTCCTTATAGCCCATCCCTTCTAGCTCTGTAGCCCCTCCGTCTGCTCTGATTTTACATGGGCTGAGAATCATGGGACTTTCTTTTTGTTTTTTTTTAATGGATGCAGATTATTATCAAGGCAGGGGTTATATGCACCTTTTTTTCATCTGTAGAAAATCTATGCAGCTTGTATTCTTTTTATATTATAGAAACTTCATGGGGATCCCCCCAGTGTCAGCCATCGACATAAATGATGCTTGGATTTGCTAAAACATTCTGACTGTTAGAAACAGATAAGAGATTCTTCCCATTTCCTTCACCCTTTCTTATCAAGGCCAAAGTTGATTTTTAAAGGCACCCTGAGCAATCATCTAAATCAAGGTTTAATTCAAATACATTTTGAAGTGCTCTGTTTAGCAGGTACCTCAAAAATCAATCTTGAATTGCAGAGAAGGTCAGGAGACTCATCTGTTCCTCCACAATAGCATCTGCAATGGCAGATCAGGGTTGAAGTGCACAATTGCTCCAAACTACAGGCAAGATCCACCTTTTGCTCTGAAGGACATCATGAAAGAGGTTTGAAAACAGTGTGTGAGAAGCGTGTGTAAAGGTATTGTTAAGAAACCATTGAGGCAAACGTCTTTGGAAATAGAGGGGTCCCATATCCCTCAGCCTCAAGGAACAGGCTCTCCYGGTCCTCATCTCTTATCATCTACTAAAAATGTTGACATTAAAACTAACTTAAACAAACAAAAAGAATGCTCATAGACTGGCAGGTATATCCATCTTGGCAACATGGCATGAGAACAGAAATTGTTCCTACAATATCTTGATGCCAGCTTAGGAAGAGCTATGTATTTACACAGCACTGGATACTGGATCTGAACAAGCTGAAGGTCTTCTAACAGCCCAGCTAATTACAAATAGCCAAATATTTTGGAATTGACCGAAAGTCAGTGTTTTTCACATGGAAGTATTCCCTAATCCTGGCAATCAGAAATCAACTATGGTAAACTAGTTCCCCCATAAGTTAAACACACAAAGAAGTTCAGAGATGATAACCCATAAGGCAGGAAGTATCTGGAGTAAATTTTACAAGCACGTTGCTGGATATTACATGTTCCTCTCAAAGCACCTTTCACATACTTACAATTCACAGAACGTATTAAAAAAAAAAAAAAATCTTCTAAATTATAACAGGAGATTCAGAAAAATCTCCTATTTTTGCATTTGGAGTTCAGTATTTGCTTTCTTACTATATTGAATGTATCGAGTCATAAAACACTGATTAGGTTAAAAAGAAGTCATACAGAACTCTCTTTTTTTGGTTACACTTCTAACACTAGTCATTTGGAAACATCTCATTTGAACTTACTGGACTGTRAAGTATCACTGCTTTCCAAGATCTGAAAAGATGACAGAATAGGTGGTTTCTGGAAGCTCAATTACAATCTTTATTTGAATGTCAAGCCATTTAACTATATTGTAGTTATTTCAAGATTTAGTGTATTTAAACAATTATGAGACTACTGTATTGTCTATGTTTTTAAGAGGAAAAGAAGTGGGTTACAGTTTGTATATTTAAGAAATGAAGATTGAAAACATGAAAGGAACAATATTCAGATTTCAGTAGGTAGTATACATCATACTAGTCCAAATGTGCAACAGACTTTTAAGCGTGTTCATAAAACTGATGTACTTTTTAAAGATAAATGTTATGGTAAACACCACATTCAAACTAATTAGTTACAAGTGAACCTCTACAGTGGCAACTTTTCTGTGATCTCTTATACTTCTTTCTTGCTGATATATTTATACATAAAACCACAACAAACAAATGTACCAGAAATCAACATCCTACAGCATAAGTTTGCAGAAAATTTTGCATTTCTACAGCTGTTTTGTGTAACAATAATAAAAATACACATTGAGTTTAGTAATTTATAGAAATTAGTAATGTGAAGAACTCCTAATCTGCATCCAAACCCTCTGTTACCATTGGCTATCTAACAACTGTTACGTTTCACCTTGGAAGTCCTTCCAACGTTGTACATGGCAGAGCAAATGAGATCTGTTTTGTTTCTACAGAAATAGTGCAAATTTTGGATCCAAATCCAATTTTAGAGGAGAAAAAGTGTTACTATAAAAGTTTAAGATGTCTTTATACATTTGGTTGGGTGAGGTCAAGAAAGCTTTTAACGCAAGTTTCTCTGCAGAGTAGACCTTTGATACCTACACATAAGGAGGAAACTGACCACAGCTGAAGAAAGTAGAGGTAAAAGCCAGGCTGTGCTGGTTGAACACTAAGAGTATTGCCATTAGGAGCATTTCTATAAATCCGCATTATTCATTACACTGCGAAACAATCTTTATTTTCATGGTTAAAGACAAACCAAACCCACAACACCTTTAGAACTGAAAGGCCTACTACATATCTGAATGCTTTTGAAACTCACATTCTGTATGATATTGCCAAATAAAACTTTACTGCTTAGTTTGGCTAAAATCAATAAATAAAACAATTCATAAATCAGTCACATAACTTCTGAATGATGAGCAAATAACGTTTAAATAATCTTCCAAAAAGCCTTTCCAGCAAATGCCGTCAAGAATTTAAAGTTCCCCTTTTGCCACTGTTCCAGCTGACATCCTCACCACAGAACAGTGGGATTATACAGAGTTGCATTTTGTTTGGCAGAATCTGTTTTCTGAAAGAGAAAGGGGAGAAAAATATTCACTACACTTACTTTCTCCCATAAATGTTAATGTCCCATATGTTTGGTGAAAGCATGTGCTTGAACAATCCACGTGCTGGAACAATCCACGTGCTGGAACATCAACATGAAGAATTCTACAGCATAGCTCCACTACACAAATTATTTTTAATACCAGAAGAAAAAGGAAAAGCTTTTCCCAGAGAATGCTACATTCTCAAAGGCAGTTCAAGGTCACATTCCTTACATTGTATTTACTGTCACATAGTTTCATATTATTTAATATAACAATCCAGTATCTATTTAAGATATGACATCCTCAAAGGCTCTGAAAGAACTCTATCCTCGGAGGTAGGAAAGGGTAAATAATCCTATTTACAGCCAGACTTCCAAAAGTCTTCAACCTATTCCTCTATCAGATGACTAGGCTACAGGGCTTCAAGTTTTTCCTCCAGATTTTACATGTTTAAGAAAATAGAAAACACTGTTCCATCAAGCATACTCTTTCAGCCTGTAATCAAACAGCCTTGTTACTTCCAGGGAATTTTAACTGACACTATAAATAGAAGCAGATTTTATGCTTTCTTTGTACATAAAACACTGCAGGTGCTACTAAAAGCAGATACATTAGAAATAATTCCTTTTATTTGATAGTTCTTAGTTTGCACAAGAGCTAATTTTTAAAGGTCTTTACAGCATAATTGGTGCTACTCTATTGTAACCTTCACTATATCCATTTCCCACCAAAGAAAGTAATTTCTTGATGATRAGAACTCTGTACATCCCAACACAGAAGAAAAAAGTGGAAGAAGAAAGTGGACTCCACCATTCAAGCAAACGGTGCCTGAATTTCAGGGACCCTTTTATGCTGCTGAGTAATACAGCAAGCCCAGCTGACACTACTTCAGCTTTTATGGTTTCAGCCACCTGGTCAGTGCAGACATCCCATGAGAAAGTTTGAAGAGTCAAGATCAATTCTGAGATGCTATCTGATGCCACCACACCTGAAGTGATCAAAATAACATGAACAAAATGAATTTTATTGGCCACCTTAGAGTCACAGCTTTCATGGCAAGCAGGAGTTCAGCCTGAAGAAGCTCTCCACCCCAGTATGCATCCATCTCATTATGAGCCCTGTGTTTTGGTTATGTTCTGCAACAGTCAAGTGACCCTATCTGTTCCAGGCTGCATGTACACAACTAGAAACAACATTTGAGAAAGGCGCCATGTCCTGTTGAACAGCAGTTAACACAAGGGCCATGCTTCTGTCATCTGTATTCAGAGGTCTACAATATGCAGAACCATTACAGGTTTGTGGTAATTATGTTTTTCTCTACCAATCCCTCATATGGTCAGCTTGAACAGAAGCTATGATAACATTATTAATAGTTTGGAAATGAGTCAATTGCTAAGGAGTTACCAAAGTTCTGTTTCTACAGCATTTTGCTCCTTACCATGTGCGTATATTGCTCATATGTAGTATTTGCCTGCACTGCTAGCTTCACAGACTTGTTCCACGTTACCACATCACTAACTTTTTACATTTTTTTAATCTGTCATTCCCTTGTACTGAATCTTAAATTGCACTGATTTCCTTCGCCAGAAATCATAACAGGGACAACAACAAAATCAGACTTCACTGTGAACGGACTTAAATTGATTTTTCAAAGTGATTTAGACAAGTAATTCCCCTGGCACCTAGTACAAATCCTTGCCAATAATTAGGGCTGTAATAAGAATAGAGTGTTCTCTTCACGGCACTATCAAAAAGAGCAAAACACCTGCCTTCGGAAGGCCTGATCCAAACCCGGCTGTGCGCGTCCCTTCGCCAGGACCCAACAGAAGTACTTTTTGTTTACCTAGTCCCACTCCCCCACCCAGCAGACAGCAGGATCCCGAAGGGAAGTGAAGGAGGGGTGTCCCACAAATAGCACCACAGCTCACTGCAACTCTGCAAATGCTACTGTCAAGACCTTCCCTTAAACATAAAAACTTCAGAAGCATGTGTTCTCCCACATACATTCCAAACCATTGTTCATTTACATTTTAAGTCAACTTTCATTTACTTATGTGATACAACAGGTTCCTTTATTACCTTGGTATTACGGTATGTTTCATCATTTCTGTTAACAATTGCTTTCAAGCCATATTATATTAATTGTGTGTTCTGGCTGGCTAATAATTTAATCACTAATAGCCAGTAAACAAGTGATTTTCCACCGGTGCAATGTTCTAGCAACAAGTTATAAAAACAGGAAAGGAACTGCAACACAAATCAGACTGCCAAGCATATACTTAGGAGTGGGAATAACTCCAGAATGAGATCCTTACTGACTAATACATGCTCATTCAGAATATTAACACCTTTCAGGATCACCTTAATTAGAAGAGAAGATTGTTTAAAATACAATCTCTCTAAGAATTTTTCAATTTAATGAAAATATCAAAATGTTTTTTTCCCCTCTTTAAATGTAAGCATTCATTACCAATTTTGTGTAGAATAGTTCAGTTTTTAGCTGTAAATAGGAAAAGTCCTGGAAGGATCATCTCATTAACTACTTAACCACACAAAAACAAAATAATAAAAAAATCCCATTACTTAACAGAGATCTTTACTAGAAAACTGTTGGCTATTGAGAGCATGCAACAATACTGAGCTGTATTTCACAACTTTAAGTTGCTTGGGTTGAAACATTATGATTTTAAGACTTCTGTCACTAAAAACATCACCTGGGAGCCATTGCTCTACATACCTACTACTGAATTAGAACATCTGTGACAAAAAATGCAATTGTTTATTACCTAACAGACACAGTCAGTGTGTGTGTGTGTACATCTTAAAGTTACCTATTTTTTATTTTTTTTAACAATGGCACATTTCATTTGTGCTTGGTCTAAGTTTATCTGTATAAAGTATAAAAGGTTTACTTACAAGAGTTCGAGACTAAGAAACTAAAATAGCCACTAGGAACTGTAAAAGAAAAGCGTTAGTTCCTTTCAAGGACGTAAGAGTGGCATTTGAAGCACATCAATGCTGCTGAGGCACAACTGTGATGGAAGTAATCTGAGAAGAAACACAATAGACTCTCTTACTACTGTTCCTCTATAGTTAGATTCACTTTACCAATAAATCTCGAGCTCCAGATACCTACATTTACAGTGCTTTCCACATGGAGGAACTTCTGTTATCAACTGTCATTATAACACAGCTTTCTAAAGACCGTTCAACGTGATGTTAAAACTGGGGCTTTACTGTACGACTGAGTGACATTTGAATTGCAGCACCTGTAACTAAGTACTACGTGCAGCATAAATCTTCCATGGCAAATGCTCTTAAGCACGTGAATATATTTGCTTCTACAAATGATTTAGTTTAGTTGTTTTGTTTCAGCAACACTTCCAGCTGTACAGCTGCTGTCTCTAAACACAACCAGTATGATCATTCTGTCAGTTCTACCACTACCTCACTCACCAGCTACTATAGCATAGGAAATGTTACTGCTTTAAAGCAGGATAACATTTCTTTCCAAAAGATCTGTTAGAAATTTCTGACTACAGCCACAGAGGCAAGTAGGAACTTTCTCTTTTACCATCAAACCCCAAATAGTTAGTTCCCCATTTTGGAGCAACTGATGCAAACTTGGGGTGGGGAGCGCATCTGCGCCTCTTTCAATTGTCAGAAACTGAGCAAATCTTGTCTAAAAGTGGAGGGATTTTTGTCTGTTATGAACAGAAGCAATCCAAATTTTTTTTCTTACATATATTTTTCATTTGACTTTTTCCCTGAAACGGGTTTCTGCAGCAATGCAGTGGCTCTTGTCTCATCACTAGGGCATGGATACACAAATTTATTGGAGAGGGGAAAAGGAGAAAGCACAACCTGGAAAATGTCTTCAACTCAAGCAGCAACGCAATCGACCCTACTTATTTGGGGGCTGCAAGTATAGCTAGAGCACAAAGTGATACAGATTTTGCATTTTAAATTCTTCCTTGAGAAATGATTATTGATACTACAAATACAGACATGTTCTATGGTTTGCTCCACAACAATCTCATGGACAACCAACACGGTTAGTTTTCCCATGGTTGAAACAAGCCAAATAGCATCAATAAAAACCATTTAAGACATCAATGGACATGCCAGGTCTCAGAGAGACAGTATTCACAGGTGAAAATATTCAGCAATCCAAGTAGAGGTAAACTAAATCCTGACAAACTACTAAGGAGATGAAAAACCAGTGCACTCCTAACTGTAGCACCACTAGAGGAATTACATCCCCTAAATGCTTTCTAGTATAAAATAATTAAGGTTTCTGTTATCTGTTAACTCTTGTGACTGCTACTTGCTGATCCCTGGAAAATGAGCTGAAAAGGACACTCAATGTATTCTAATCTTTAGATAATGCCCCAAAGCATTTGGTCTGGGGTCCAGGAAGGTTTCTGTAGTATTCCTGGCTTTCTCACTAACCTGCTGGGTAACCTGGGACAAGTCACCTAACGTGAAGATGTCTTTGAGAACACCTGTACCCATCATGAAGTGATGTGCAAACACCTACAACTGTCCCACCTGGTAGTATCATGTGCTGGATACATGGCCTTTCAGTGACAAAAGCACTCTTCTCGTGCAAACCAGAAGCCAGTTAACATACCAATCCCAGACCTAGGAGATAACACAGTACTTGGCAGGGGAAGGTGTCACATCACAGCAGCAGTGTTGGTCCTTATTGATATTATTCCCACACAGGTCAAGCAGGGGTTCATTGGCATTCCTGGTAGAAATTTTCCTTGTGGAGGCCCCGACAGAAATCCCTTTGTGGGAAGAAGAGGGCTAGGAGCTCATGAGACTTAAAATTCAAATATCACCACCCCAATAGGGAGTGATTCATCAGCCACTTTACCTCATTCCCCCCCTCCAACTCCAGCAGAAAACCCTCTTTGGTGCCGTAAGGGTATTAGATTTTAACAAGGGCAGATACTGCAATGGGATTTAGAGTATGCAAGAGTTCAGTAGTTTCAGCTTTTTTATTGGTGGATATTATAACAAGATACTGTCAGGACAGATCATCTACCTGCAAGGGAAGAGATTGGAAGAATTCCAAGATTTCAAGGTAACAAAGGAGAGGAGGGTTATAAACATAGTTGGAAAAAAAAAAAAAAAAAAAAAAAGGATGAGATGAGGGGGGAAGAAATGCATAAGAATAACGACTCCAAAATTTTTTTATGGGTCTGTACTTCCCTGTTCAGAGAGGCACAGCTGAGACAATGCAGCTGGCTCTGTGACAAATGTGAAAAAATAAGCCAATCTGAGCTGGTTGTTAGCAGTCGGAGCACAGCATCTCAGATAAATGAGTGTCTGCCTCAGGTATGGCAGCAGATCTTCCTGAACCATTCCCGAGAGACTTGCCAGGATTGCAGAAGCCCTTAGCCATCAAAAGCAGCAAGAAAGTTCTCTTCAGTCTCCCATCCCTGTGGTAAAAGGTGACCTTGGAGCAGGATCTTCTTCTTCGTGCCCTCTGCTCCTCATACCAACTCCATCCTTCCTCCTGTCTTAGAGCTAGACRTGTTGTCTTATTTAACAGTAGATAAAACCAACACTTTCCCTAGCACAGTTGCTCAAACTGATCTGTGTGGGCTGTCACACCTCCAACTCTATCACTGTCTCTAACTTGAAGTGGTATTTTCAGCCTGATCTGATGTTTGCCAGGAGTCCCAATTTGGCTCGGAAGCTCTCATCTGTCTATCCTCATTTGAGCTCTCTTTTGAGGCCTCTTATCAGGGAACGGCGTGCAGAGAAGAGTCCATGCAGTACCCTGTGCCTGCTTCCCTTTCCAGTCATCACATTTACTGAGGTTGTTTTCTGCCTCAGGTAAATATTTCTGCTGATGCTGCTCCACCTACTACTTTTTTTCCCTAAACAGGAAGAAAAACAAACACGCAAAACCCACAAAGAAAATGAAAAGAGAAAACAACAGCCATAGTAGTACTGTTCACCCACCCTTGCCTTCAAAGCCTTACAAAGTAAGAATGTCTTTGGCTCCTTTCCTAATTCCACAGTAAAAGGAGCCACATAGAGCAATCCTTGTCAAGGGCTGAGGAAGAAGGCTTGAAAGAGAGAAGAAAAACATAGAAGCAATGAATAAGGACCAAGGGCAAAAGAAAGCATAAAACTCCTTAAATCCTGAGAGAAAGGAAAGGACCTGACATTTCCTCTCAAAGAGGGAACAGAGCTATGGGCCTGCTGACCACTTCTGACCAACCACATGGAGCCAAGGAGGTTTCTTTCAAGGGCCAAAACTTCACCAAGAGATGGAATCAGCTGCATGTACTGAACTACAGGTCTTGTCAGCAGGTCAGCAGGCAGGCATCCATGCTCTGAGATCTCTTTGTGAAACATTCCCTGTTCAAAACTTCCTTCTGTTCTGAGACTGTACTGTRGTTTCCTATGTAAATGCTCCTATCTTCACACTCACATAATGGAGTATGCTATTTTCAAGCAACAAACCAGTATGATTTCCATGGCAATAGCAAGGAATTTGGCAAGGCTGTTTTTGATAGACTTGGTCTGGTGAGAAAGTTTTTGAGAAAAATAAAAAACAGTTGAATCTCTCAGCACTAAGATAGTGTAAAATTCTCCATATTAACTATCCTGTTTACCAGCAGGCTCAGGAGCCTTTCTTTATTTGGAGATCTGCACCAGAAAAACTTACTTACTTATTAATGGTAACATGCCAAGGCTGCACTTGAGCTAGTCACTGTACCAGTGTAAGATGAATGAATGCCTGCCTCGAAGAATTTACAATAGTTCTTTACAGACAAAACATTTAGTATTTCAAATGGAGTCCAAGCTCCTTTGAGGGTGCCACATAACAAATATCTATGGGTCACTGTGATTTATCACGTACTTGTGATTTTAACCTTATACTCCAAATCATAATGCAAACCAACTTGTAACTACTTCTCCCAACAAGCAGTCTTTACATAATCAGATTACAAAATATTACCCCAATTACATGTGGGGACTGAGACAAATGGAGGTAAGATGATTCACCCATGGCCACCCAGCAGATCAGCAACCAAGTCAGCAATAGAAGCAAGCCCTGGTGTCCTGACTCTGCATGCTCTTCTCTCTCAGCAGCACTGAACCTGTCAAGGGGAGAAGAGAACCTTACAGGAGGATTTGAATCACTTGGAGATGACCTGCAAATAATCCATGCTTAAACAAAAATGATTCTTGCAGAGATCTGCTTTTATAAATATACAGGCTTGTTCTCCTCTGATTTTCTTTCAGCTTCTGAGAAGACTTCAGCAATCTCAGCCTTACAGGACAGGGATTGGCTTGTGGCCACAGATTTCACACTTAGTTTCATGAGCAAAATCTAAACAGGCCTCAATTGCAAAGACCGCTGTGAGCAGCTGAGCTGCAGATGGATTTCTGGGGAGGGCAAGAGAGGTAAGAATTTAAAAAATCTATTGAACATTTAGAAACACTTAAGAGACTGGAAAAGCAACTTCCTGTATCACATTTAATGTTTCAAACRGTTTAGCAGCTGGAATAGCAACCTTCTAGTGTTAACATTTAATAGTTTGTGCCACTGAACTGATGGAAAATTGTAAAACATATTTAACCTGTAGAGGTCTTTTACAGGAAAGAAAAATAACTTTCCAGAAGTAGCGTTTTGGTGTGGTGTGGTTTTTTTATATTTTATAAAAATAAAGCATGAAAGAATGGTAATGACATTAGCTACACATTAGTTTCCAAACGTTAAATAAAGTCTCATCTAAGAGCAAGCATCAGCAGTAACTCAGCAGTTTCATTTCATAGGGGCTTATGCAATCATCTCGGGTTTTGATCCACACAGGCGCATGCCTTGCAAGCATTTATTGAAGTGTCAAAGCCACATGTCTCAGAGTTAAGTTACCAACCAAACAACAGTTTAAATTCATCAAAAGCAGGCATTAAATTTAATGGGATTTCAATTAGTGATGGACCACAATCCAAGCCCTACGATCCTCTCAAAAATGTAAACAAGCCTACAAACCCACAGATAGGCCTGTCTTATTTTGAGATCAGAACCAAGTAAAACAAACAGCAAAATGAAATCTTGCATTTTTCCAGGTCGGGACAAGCCTCTAGGCTAAAAATGTTTGCAGTTCTTACAGGCACATCACAGAAAGCAGCAGAAAAAAAGAACAAGAGTGTGTAAAATTAAATTAAGAAACAACCAAGTATAATGCTCCATAGTGACATTCCCTTGGTACAAATCCTGCAGTCACTTATGGATATCGTCCTAGGACCTCAGGGCTCCGACACTTGAATTAACATGAGAACATACAAACATTTCATTTGTAGCTAGCTTTTGCATTTGGCCACAAAAGGAGACATGCGCACACAAAATAAAAACTGTAAGAGAGGTTATGGATAATGAGCATTATGGGCAGAGAAGTAACAAATGGTAGAACAAAACAATCTAATTTAACAAAAACAAAAAAAAAAAAAAAGAGAGAGAGACAAAACTTCCTTATGATATGACTGAACTGCAGTGGTGTAGAAGAGAACATAAAAATATAGATGCTGAACAAGTAGGGATGGCACTGGTTGGTGCTGCCAGAAGGTATGACCCAACCCCTTCCCAGAACCCATTTGTATTATCATAAACATCAGAGTGAATCATTTCACTGAGCCAGCAGTCTAAGCCATAACTCTTCAAAAGTATTTGGGTTTAGCAACAGGTAAGAGAATACATGTTATCCGAGTCATGGAAACACCTTGAGAATTTTTAAGCATACACAGGTAAAGTAAGAAAGCCACATGGAAATTAATTTACTGTACTAGAGATAAAATTATTGGCTTCTAGGTCACAGGCACATTGCTTTCATAACTGATTATGTGTCCAAACAAAGTTTTTATGAAAAGTATTTAACATGTCTGACAGACACATAGGCTCCACCATTTAAGTTATAACYCCATAGTACAGACACTAGTTATTAGGTGGAAATTATGGGATCTCAGTGGTATTTCTGCCACATGGCAGGCTTTATTTTGTTTAATTTAACAATAAACTCATTATATTAACTGAATTCAATAGAAACAGCAGGGGGAATCCTGTTAATTTAATCTTGAACATCAGAGAGCCTCCAAATGTGCTAAAAGTACGAACACAGAAGGAATTAGAGGAATGGTTTCATAAAGAGGAAGGACATTTCCATTTCCTCAGAATGCTCATACTGAATTTAAAATGACTGTCTGATTTGATATTAAATGGTTTAGACATATGGTTACTGTTTGAGACAGGATGCTGGGCTTGATTTGACCTAGTATAAGCCCTTGTCACATTTTTTAGTATGGAGAAATCCCATACAGTGTTGCTATAAAAAGACACCACTTCTACCCCTAGTTAGCACATGGGTAATATCAGCAATGCCATTCTTCCTCCTTCTTCGAATGTGGAAAGCAAGAACAGTCTCATACACATCACAGTTCAGACAGTAGCTATTAGTTAGCAGTGATCATCCCACTGGTCTCCTCAGGTGGCAAACCTTTGTTACCAGTGACAAAGTCTTTGGGTTGAAACTCAAAGGACTATTCTTAAATTACTTCACAAGGATTACAGCAAGCTCCACAGGTTTCTCCACTGTATTAATTTGTGTCTTTCTTGCCTTTTGTGTTGGAAGAGCACCCTGGAGCATTTGACAAACCCTCCTCCTCCTCTTTTTTATTTTATTCACCTATTAAAGAAACCTGCCACTCCCTGAAAGTAGCTGTAGCAGCAAGGGAAACAGGCATACCTCGATGCATTCCAATGCTTTCTACAAGCAGAGCCAAGAAGAGACACTTGGAAACAGACAGTTAGTAAACATCCATATTAATTACTTACATATGTACTTCCTCTGCTTCATATAGATGGTAACTGCTGATCCCTGAATACTTGTGAGGATCCAAACACTTGGACTTGCACTCCCAAATCAGAAACAGAAAGCAGTGTGAAAGGTGGGGTGTGCCGAGGTGAAGAGCAGATGGGATTATGCTTTGGGATGAAAAGTAACATTTAACAATAGCAAAGGGAAGAGTTAGAAAAAAGGCACATTTCTTCCTGCACATACACTTGCCCTGACACAGGAGCAGAAGTCAACGCCACTCATCTCTCAGCCACGGCCACCAACAGCATCTACTTGCCTGCCCTACTACTGTCAAGATAGAATCTAGACACCCATAGTCAAAACCTCCAGAGGCGATGTAGATGACCCAAAGACACATTTATAGACCAATAAGAATGACGAGCTCTGGCAGGTTTCCGACAGCCAACAGATCTGTCTAAAATGACATTCTCAAAATGGAAATTTAATGAACAAAGCTGATTAACTGCATAAGAAACTGCAGTTATCCTACCTGCACACACACACCTGCAACAAACTAATACCATATAAAGGGTTCCATTTAAGTTGGTGGTCTGATCAGTTGTCCTTTTGGAAGGAAATTCAAGTTAACTTTGATAATGGATATTACTGGATGGAAGAAAAGAGACTACCTCTGCTAGATCCTGGATTAACCATTAACCTTCCGAAATATACAGACATCGTAAGAGAAGCTGTTTGTTTAAATCTTTCACAATATTCAACAAGAAATTCAGCTGTGAGTTTTCATAAATTTGCAACCTGAAGAAAACACTTGGCAGCAGCCAATACAGACCATTCTCAAAAGGGCAAGCTTATGGGCTTCTGGCATTGCTAAGCACATCACTGCAGTTAACTGAAAAACACAGAAAGTTTTTTTTTTCCATGCTTTGTGGGCATCTACTAATTAAGCCTCAATAAATCCATAGAAGCCATGGTGAGAAAAGTATTATTTACACATTTCTGAGTAGCAGAAAGGGAGACAGAGACAGGTTATAAGCCTTTCACAAAGTCACGTAACAATCTGGTCACAGAGCTATTAACAGATGCCTGGATTTCTGAGTCCTTCAACCCCTGCTCCCTTGGCATATAACACCACTCCTCTTAGCTTCTAATTTTGTGCAGAAGACATTTTTGAGAAGGTCCTGTCAAGTACAAAAAAAAAAAAAAAAAAAAAAAAAAAAAATCATTGGTAAGCATGCATAGACTGCTTAAGAAAGGCTGACCAGAATGAAATGACGCTGGCATTCTGTGCACAGTGTGGTTTGAGGGAGGGCAGGAAAAACAAGGTAGGAGAAAGAAAGAAGGGAGGAAGAACACTGACGCTAGGAGAGAAGTGAAACCAGAGGCAAAACCCCAGTCTCTAGCGGAACAAATTTTGTACTTACTGTGCTCTTTTTACATTTTGGTTTTAACTATAAAAACCCCAAAGTATCAGAATACCACTTTTAAGGAACATATTCTCTCATTCTAAAGTTTGTCACTCAGAAAAAAAGTTTACAAAGGGTTGTTTCTGCTTGCAGCAGGAACAAACCCCAAAATTCATAAAGGTTGCATTATGAAACTTCACTGTAGGAAACTTCACATATGCTTAAGAAATCTGGGCACCTTAATTCTGAAAAGAAATTATCAGATAGGACAGAAATACATGTGAAACACTGGCAGTTTATGAAAGGTACAGAATATATACCTCCTTATCCTTTCACATGGGAAAGGACATGAGGAGATCCAGCCGAACATACATAGCAGCTGGCAGAACTCATTGCCATAGGTTATCACAAAGGCCAAGAGATTAGGAGAAACTCTTGGATTTTGTATAGCTAATTAATACACCCCCTGTCAGCAGGGCAAGATGAACTGTTTTGCTGTGTAGAGTCTTTGTATCTTTTTCTGAAATGGTGCTGTCACAGCGGTGACGGACCAGTGACCTGATCCAATGCATCTTCATAACACCACACTAACTCGAAGGAGGGAACACCAGATGATAAGTAAGGGAAGCAAGATAAATGTATTTTCCTCCTTTTGACCAGAATTTCCCTTCCCTATTTCCCCCTACTGCACAACGGTTACTTGCTCGTGATATTTTATCATACTCTGCCTTTGGGCAATTTGTGCGGTGTTCCATCTATGCTGGCAATGGAGTCTGTATGCTGCCTTTTCTAAATGGATGCAGACCACAGAATCCTTTGTGTATGGCCATGTCCCAAGACTCTGCACAACCCCTGACCTGCAGGATCCTGCTTCACAGATGTCGCTGGGCAAAACGCGGAAATTTTTCAACCCTTCTGAACGTCTCACAGACACTCACTTCGTAACACACAAGAAAACAACCTTCTTTTCTTCTGTTTCTGAGATTTTCTTCCATTATGTAAATTAGCTATTATGCTCGTATTGACAGCGTTTCTTGACAGAGAAAAGATTAATTTGCTGTTAAACATGGAAGATACAACATCCACTAACACAGAAAATATGAAGGCAAAGAAGAATTTCTACTATTTTAACAAGCAAAAAAAAAAAATTTTTTTTCTTCTTGTTTTGTAGAGTAAACTTGTGACCTTTTCTCCTCCTCAAGGCTACTCATGCTTCTGCATAATCCTGGATACCTGCAAATGCCTCAACAAGCATCAGTCAGGACATTTTGTTTGGAAAAGGCCCTAAGGCCAATGCAAGGTGCAAGGATCAAGCGTAGTTCTTTCAAGCCAGCTCCAAAGTGATCTTAATAAAACTGATGCATACATCAAAAACATGGGCAAAAAGCACAAGTAAATTAACTGTGGTGCTAAAAGCCTCGTACTGTTAATTGTGAACAACACTATACGCAGTTAGTATAGCTTCTTAATTCATGGCTCCCTGATGAGCTGTGTAAAAGTACAACCTTAGTACAGTACTTAGTACTGTAATCTGTTACTACAGTAAATGTACTTGAACACATGACTGTAGCGTAATAAATTAATTCATGGCTAAGCCCATGCCCTTTGCCACAGTTTCTCTTTTTTTAGATAACAGGATAAAATTATGATAAAATGATTACAAGGCCTTTTTCAAAGTTCAAAGCCTATATAAGAGCCATAAGACTAAATACAGAATACCAAGACATGATGAACAGAAGCAGATTTAAAAGATCCAGTGCATCCATCTCTGTCTTGATTCTATTAGTGTTCTGCCAGGGCAGAATCTGGTCACAAGTCCTCTTCATTAAACAAAAGAAATGGAATGGTAGAAATGCGTTTTGTGCTGTTAAGCTGTGTAATTGATAATGAAAAACAAAGTTCCTTCAAAGTCAGAGTAAGGGGACGTGTACCTTTCCTGTGTGTACAGTCAGAGTCCTGGAAGCCAGCTCACCAACACCTTTTGCCAGTGTGACTTTGCATTTTGATATATTTGCTGATACACTTTGAAAGATATAGCTATACCAGGCCAGACCATGATGAAGAGTTTATTAGTTTATTGATTTGCAGAATCGAAAGAAAAAGAAATAAAAGCAGGCAGATTAATCAGCACATGAACTGAAAACACTGCTAGCTTGTCTCCCTTGGAAGTTTTTAGTAAGAATGTCTCTGTATGCAACTGCTGTGTGCTACGAACCAAAAAAATATTCTGAGGCTTTAGCTGAGTGACCAACAGATGCAATAAACTGACAGCACTCTAATTTCCTGAGCTCAATTTTGTAAGTCATTTCCTTTCAATGTTAAATTTTAGAACAATTTGTTTTTGAACCCAAATCTACATAACTAAATATAGAGCAATTTTGAGCATTAAACAGCTAAAAGTAGAAAACAGCTATGTAAAACCTCCCTATCTCAATTGACTTCTAAAATACTACCTGACTTATAATGGACAGGCCGCCGAGTATTTTACGAGTTCCCAGCTTAGCCTGCTTCTATTGTTTCAGAGCATAAATTTAAAAGCAAAGCATTGTAGAGGTTTCTCTAACTTCCCATTACAGCTATACTATATGCACTGTCTTGCAGCCCCCTCCACAGACACGCTTATCAGCAGCTCTTGGAGATCTGCATGCTAGATAGATTGACTGAATACACTACAAATTTAATTTTTTGCCCAGTATTAAGTGCATATCAAACTGCATTAGAGACAGTATGCTAAAGATTTCTGAACACCTATTTGAGAAGCCATATGTTAATTGCTTAAAGGTCAGAGTAACTATTTTGGAAAAACGTAGTTCTCTGTTTAAATGAGTAACAGCCAAGCAATACAATTATGAAATAACAGCATCATTTCCAAATGATCTATATATTGTGCATCATTTCCAAACAATCTATATATTGTGCATGAAATGAATGCAAAAGATTGATGAGATTTTGTGCATAATTTCTCGCAATTCCAAAATATTGCCGTTTAAAAGTTAATAGTAATTCTTAAAACATGCACTAAAAGAACGTATGCAACGATATTTCCAACATTTGGGAGCACATGCGCTACAACAACATTCCTTTGCTATTAAATGCCAAAGGCTGTTTAGTGATAAATCCAAATAAAACCCACTAATAAGTAGACTGCAGTAGGAACAGTGGTTTATGTTCAAAGAGACACGTGACATTGAAAAATGTTACATGTCATTTATAGTAATTGTAAGAAGAAAATTGTATTTCAWTATAGGCCAGTAAAGACTGGGCTAAATTCAAAGCTAGCTCAGGTTGCTCAGGGCCACAGCCAGTTGAGTTTGAAAGTCTCTAGGGATGGAGATCCAACACCCTTCTCTGGGAAACCTGTTCCGGTGCCTGACTGCTCCCATACCCAGCAGAATCACCCTTGCTGCAAGTGTAGACTGCTGCCTATTGTCCTTTTGCTGTACACGTATCTGAGAAAAGTTTGCCTCTTTTCTCTATAGCCCTCCATAAGAAAGCTGAAGAATGCAATGAGATCCCACCCTGTACTATAACCTTCTTGCTTTCTCCTGAGCAGGCTGAACATACCCAGCTCATTCGACCTCTCCTCATGTGCCAGTGCTGCAGCCCCCTGACAATCTTAATGGCCACAGAATCCCTTGATACTTGAGGTTGGAAGGGATCTCTCCTTCTTTCTCATATATTCTGTCTTTCCACAGAACGACTTTAAAAGATCTTAATTTTGTCCACTATACAATGGAAAAAATTTTGAAGTCTTCAGGCGGCTTCTGGGGATCATCGCATCCTCTCTTCTGGGGGATTCACTACTAGTTCTTAAATCCTACACCAAAGTCTGAAGTTTATACTTCTAATTTTCCCAGTCACATTGCAGCACTAAAAATGTGAAGTACAGAAAAATGCGAAGGAACTATCAACTCATACATGCCACCTGCCTGAGTCTGCTGACAGTCTAAAACAGGGGGTTGCTAAAATTGATCTTTAAGGATGACAATTTAAATGCCAGTGTAACTAGTTATTTACAGCTGATATCAACAGCTATAGCCAACTCATGTTAACTAACAGTCCAAAAAAACTCCCCTGGTGATAAAAACCACAATGATTTTGTATTCATATGGACTGAAAAAAAGAAACCCAAAAGCCACTCATTTCCTTCCTGACAAATTTTACAGTGAAGTTAAGCTTTAGTAGTACAAAGAAAAGAGAGCAGCACAATCAAAATAAATTCTAATCATCAATTATACATAGAGCATTCCGAGCTGGATTCAAATCTCTCACTTGTTTTAGTACCACTTGTTTACTGTGGGAGTTTCTTTTCCCTTTCCCTCTCCTTTTTGTGCTTAATCTAGAAGATTTTCATTAGTAAACCATTATTTTTTTATCCTCTATTTTCTGCATTCTTCTCATGTTTTAGTTTCTCATCATTTAAGACAAGCAGGATCTACAATCACCCTCCAGCTTTTTCAACCCTCATATAATAGGTTATAAGCAACACATTCATTATCATCATCCAGATAATTAGAATGTCTGTCTGTAAATATAAAAGCAGAAATATTACCTCAGAAGAGCACTCTCCAAGCAGGGGACACTTCAGAGTTCATGGGTTTTGAAACTAAGCTCATATTTTACTAAGCAGATATGAAAATCATTTTCAGAACTTATTTTTATAGAATTCATATGGTGTAGAATGCACTTACAGAGAAGCTGCTCTGAAAGCCTTTTGTCTGAAAAGGGGTCCTATGGAAAAAGCTCTTTGATTGCCTTGGATGAGATGACATTATAAAAAAAATTGTGAATGTCAGGAAGCACAAAGTTAATACAGAATTAAATTACTTAAACACAATGCAGTCTTTTTTTTTTTCAGGAGCAAACCCAGCTATTTTCAGGCAAGTTTTCCCACAGCCACAAAAGAAGATTAGAGATCCAGGAGCTGAGCCAAGTCTCACAACTGCGTGCTGTCCTAGACTTGTAAAGGCAAAGCAGGTATTGCATACCTCATGCATGTGCTGTATCATCTTCAGAGTAACTGAAGCAYAGTGCAGAGGAGGGAGCAAGAAGGAACAGAAGTTCTAAACAGGCCAAAATCCTTGACTTAACTTCAGTATTTCTGAAGTATTTACCTTGCTGCAAATCTTTACTCGCATGTTGAGACGTAAACATTTACATCATTGACAATCCAGAGTACTTTTGTCTACGTTATCGTGCTTATTAGCATGAAATGTATTTGATTTTATAAGACACTGTATAGACAGAATCATAGTTGATTCAGCTACATGGGAAACWTGGCAATCCTCATCCCCTGTTAGTTATACCAGTGTCATAGTGGTTAATCCAGTGTTAGCAACTCCAGTTGATGAAGCCACATCACCTGGCAGACATGGCGCTGTACTGGCTCAGATGATTTCACGCTGCTATAGAAACAGTATGTCAGTTTGTAGCTTCTCAGATGAGTTCAATTGTGCTCAATTTGTAGAGGAAGCAGACTAAAGAAACTAGTGATACAAAGTTTAAGAGGTTGCATGATTTAGAACCCCTTTCCATTTATCTGGGAACACTGCAGAAGGAAGGATTCATTCTGTTCCCAACCTACCAGGGGAATACATGTTTCTAAGGCAAGAAATGTCTGACCAAGACAGTGGAAAAATTCCAGTTAACTTCAATATTGCAAAATCAAATCCTTAATTCATCATCTTGCCAACTTGCCAAACCTCAGCTGCCTGTGATGTCTACACAGATGAAAGCAGTCAGATAAGTAAATGCAAAGAAGTAAAATTATTTGCCTGCAGATGAGAGACTGTTGAAGATTTTATTCATCCTTCTTGATTTTTCCTATTACTTAACTACCGAGACATAAATTAACATTTGACTCTTCTGGTTTGTGCAACTCATCTGTAGCATGAAAGTCAAACTCCTAGTTTCCACCTCAGAGAACCAGATCTGAAGCCTGTCTGAAAAGAATATGCCTCTGTGTGATCTTTACTACCCTAAGCACCAGCTGACTCCAAGTTCTTTTCATGCTGCTTTTTTTTTTTTTTTAGAAAGTCCGAAAAGTTTTTTATATCATCTTAATAATAAAATAAGAAAAGTCGATGTCCCTAAGCAAAAAAAAAAAAAAAAAAAGACTGAGTTTTGCTGAGTAAAACATAGACACTTCTGCTGGCGTGTTCTTTAAATTGACTACTCAAGATATAAATCTGCGTCTCTTGGACTGAATGCTTGGCCTAAGTGTCAACACACAGATTCTTTGCCCTGCAAGGTAACTCGCTTTGCTTCTTTTGCTGACTTCCCGCCACTTGTAGATTCCTTTTCTGATTTGAGATAAATGAAAAATTGAACAAACCAGTACGCTTCCACATGAAAATACCGAAAAGACCTCAGGATTTTCCACCATTGACCATTAGCAGTACTTTTGAAAACAAATTAGTAAACCAACAATCTTTTACATGCCGGAATTAAAACCTAATAACCTCAGACCTTCCCAGAGATCTGTTTTTTAGCTACCATTTAAATTCAGAGTGGGACCTAGCTGAAGTTCCAGAAACGAATGCCACATCTGAGCATCCTGACTGACGACAGCACTTGTAGCAGACTGTATATGCTCAAACTTTGGGGTAAGTTTTGGTGAGTATTGGAACAGTTTGACAGTCTTGCACATGTAGGTTCTAGTTAAAGCAGGAGCTCTAATCTTTAAGCGCATCTTGCTCACTTGTTTGTGGCAAATATCCCAAACTTACRATGTTAAAAAAGAAATCCAAATTTCTCAAGACTGCTGGAGAAAGACGACTGTATGGACCCATATTTTTTGTATGCTTATTCCCTTAAACCCCAGCTATTTTGTATGCTTATTCACAATATTGACTGTCAATGGTACTTGGTTAAAATGATTATTGCACACAGCATGGCTAACTTTTAAATGTAAATTGTATGCAAATATATGCAATGCCATCTTTAATGCAGATGTAGCAAAAAGTATTAAGATGTGTAGGACCTAATTAGGTCCTACATCAAAAACTATATATAAAAACTTGACTCCAAAGTCTCAGCAAGATAAATTTGAGCTAGAAATCCCAGTGTACACTCCTAGGGAAGCAGGGGGAGTAACTCTTTCCCTGYGACTTCTGAAAGCTGAAGAACACAATGAACTCCAATGAATGTTTTGTCCGTTCTTTCTTCAGACCAAGCACTTTCCTTTTAAGCAAGATGCAGATATAATGGCATGGCTGTTTCATTCCCTTCTATCTCTTAATATTTAAAATTATGAAAGAAAGCCTTTGTTTGTTCTCTGGACTGTATATGAAAGTCAGGAGTAGGGACACAAAAATTCCTGGGCAATGTAAGGCTCAGCCTAAATAAAGGAGAAAAAGAAAAGAAAAGANAAAAAAAAAAAAAAAAAAAAAAAAAAAAAAAAAAAAAAAAAAAAAAAAAAAAAAGAGCATGGCTTATCTTTTCTAAGCCAGGGGCTGCTCAGCACTGGCCCTGCCGGTGGGACTTTGATTACTGAATTCATTGGAATAGAAAAGCACTTGCACATAGCAGACTCCAGAGACAATAATCAGCCTTAGGGACTTGCACTATTAGTATACTGAAATAAACAAGGCAATTGACAGCCTACAGTCACTGACCAGGTATATAGCACTGAATGGGATTTCCCCCACATACACACACTTCTTTGCCTTTAAAACACTTTTGTTTCTAAAAAGAGAGGCTACATTTTGGGGTGCAACTGGTGAATTCTATGGAGGGCAAGGACTGCATAGAGCCTGTATATGTAGATTTCAAATACAAAGAAAATCCATCTTACATCAGGTCAAAATGAATGCCAAGGAAGACAGACTTATTCCAAGAAGGATACCAG
This sequence comes from Phoebastria nigripes, assembly GCA_035582835.1. NCBI lineage: Eukaryota > Metazoa > Chordata > Aves > Procellariiformes > Diomedeidae > Phoebastria > Phoebastria nigripes. The sequence goes on along the minus strand of JAYKAV010000590.1, from coordinate 46,586 downwards.
TCTGAGTGCTGACTTGAATGGAAGACAGGTCTAGCATCACAGAGACCAGAGAAAAATCTGACCGCATCCCCCTTCCTGGAAAGGAAGCAAGTTTAAACTCTACTTTTCCATAGCTGCTTATGAGCAACTAATGAGACCCACTTCACCCTCCAGAGGTACTTGGAGAAAAGGACACATGACTCTCCAGTAAATGCATATCCCCTTTTAAGGAAGGAGCTAATACCTTCCTTCCCTTCCTGCCTCAGTATGTACAAGCCTAGAGATGTTCCTTGGCCAACTACAAGCCAAGAGTTTTCTAATGCCTTTTCTCCACCCTACTGTCTCCTCTTTTCTAACACACACCTGGAACTCTCCTTTAGCTGGGCTGCTTGGAGGCATCTCCCAACCCCACCCCACCGCTGCCCACAACCATGCTTTTTCCCCAAGTCACAGAATGGGGCTGCAATAATTTGGATATTCAGGGGGACTATAAATCTGCAGAAAATTTTATGCCACTTGCTTCCTATCTCCCAATTTCTTTGAGGAAAGATGCTGCAAATTATTCACTGTGAAATATAAAGCTTGCTTTTCATTTTAATTTTGTTCCATTTCTATCTCTGTATTTCCCTTATATCTATTTTTCCAGCATTATGAGAAAAAAAATCTGAGGCACCACGTCAGCCCAGTCCAAGCCAGACATAACATCCTGCATATGCTGCCCAGGGTATTATAAAAAATGCCTTTCATTTCGCTCCCCCCAGCCCTCGTCGCAAGGCCCGTTCCCCTCTGCTGCCCATGAGCCAGTAGCGCTTTCCAGCAGGCTGCACACTGGAATTTCTCGGCTCTCACATTCTTACAGACACAAACATAGTTTACTGCTCTCAGAGCAGGATGGACTCAGCAAGTGTATTCTTTCCACCTTCCAAAAGAATAGGGTGGGGGTTAACGCTGGCCACAGTTCAACTTTCTCCAGCTTTAAAAGACACCAACAAACCCTCTTCAAATCCTGTCTAGGCATTGCATCACCAACAATGAAGTCAAGCAGTTCACTGCTATGTACSGTGCCACTGGATAAAAGAATATCTGGGAAGGCTATAATTGAGATCCCTAGAAGCGACGCTAAGGATAGAAAGGAAAGCAAAGCTGGCCAAATGTTCATTTTATTACTGCACAGGACTGACAGAGGAAAGAAGCAAGCAGAGTAGCTTTAGAAGGGAGATCTTYAGGATATTGGCACCTTTCAGCACAGGCATCGCAGCCACACAGGCTCTCTGTTGCCTTTGTGCAGACCATTTGCCGTTCCCGCATTCTTGCCGGCACTGCAGCACTGTTCTGAGCCTCGTATTCGAATTAACCAGGCCCAGAGGATAAAACTTTCAAATTAAACACATTCCTACAGGATTTCAGGCTCATTGTGTATGCACCAAGGAAACATAACATCCTAAAAATAATACGTATACAGAAAGAAAGCACATTTTGCAGGCATATTAAAGTGGAATATGAATTATAAGCAAGCTCATGGGAGAAGACATCAGATTCCATGCAAAAAGGGGCTTTTGTAAATAACATCATTCTTTGTAAGCTATCACAATTATCATCAGCCATTTAATTTTGCTCACTAACAACGCCTCTATCATTGTTGAAATTGTCAACTTTTTTCTCCCTACTGAATTGTAAAGCCCCAGATTTTACAGAGTTCAAGCTAACAGCTGTATAGATTACTAATCATCAGCTAGAACTCAATTTACATTCATTTCAGTAGATGCTATTCCATGTTTGCTGTTTAGATAAGTATCTCACCAAGTTGCTATCATTAGAGTACAATATTGAGAAAATGTTAAAGCTTTTGGTAAGATTTAATCAGTGTCAATGCTCCAAGTTTCTGTGTACCAAATTACATTGAAATCTTAACACCAAAGAACTCGTCACATTAAAAATATTCAAGTATTATACTATTGTTCAGTAGTGGTTCAGAAAACTTTGGTAAAGGCAACATCTGTTTAGTTTAGAATATTAAAGCAAAAACTTTAGCATTATTTTTGTGGGGTTTAGCCTTTTAGACACAGATTCACAGGGTCCTGGTATTTCAGATTACTAAATATGACAGAATATTTAAGGGCTTTGCACATTAAGCTCAATGAAAAATTCAAAATCCCTCACCGGAATTAGTAATTTAGCCCCAAGCTAATCAGAGATGTTATTCCAGTAGAACCAAAGTCTTCCAGTTGGCCCTCAGCTTAATTCCACTGACTAAAAAAAATTAATACAAGTCAGTTTGCTTTGCTACAGTCCCTTTACAAGTTAGCTGAAGCTGGTACAGAGAAACTACAATCAGAAAAAATATATTTTGAGCACCTTAGAAGCACTTATTCCTCTTATCTTTTATATTAACTTATGACTGACTTTAAACTCGAGTTTGAAATTAATCAGAAGATGGTGAAGGGGAGGCTCTTGGTGGTTAGAGCCCTCATTTGAAGAGAGAAGGCTTCTACTCCCAGCTCCGTCAAGACAAACATTCTCTTACAAGTTACCCCTCCAGGAAGAGTAAGTCAGGAGTTCAAGCTTAGGCATTTACACCAGTGGTCTAATTTTCAGAAGCATCAGACAACTCGGGATACACAGTCAAATCTTCAAAGGCTGAGAGTGAAATTCAGATCATTTTTAGTGCTTCAATCATTTCTCCCTACATTTTGAAGGTACTAAAATGCATCACTGTACAAGAAACATTCATATGCTAAGACAAATAAGTCATTAAGTAAAATAAATAAATGTAATATTATAATGTCAATAGGTGAAAAATAGCGTAATTCCATTCCCATCAAATGTAGCCGACCTTTTCCAAAGGTCGTTGTTTCATCCAATCTGTGTTCGAAGGGCTTTATGAGACGTGCCCTACAGTGGACCACAGTTCTTCCATCACAGACTCAGTGTCCCTCAAGACTCAGAGCTACCTCTGTCAGTGACTTCAGGGGTGCTGCCTAAAATAAACCCGAGTTACACATTTCAGGCAGCAGAGGGATGAGAGACATTATATCACATTAAAAGTACCTGGGGCAGGGGTGGGGTGGAGGATATTAGAGAGATCGGGGCGGGGGAAGAGGTAGAGTGGGGTCACTGGCAAACAGAACTTCGTTTCTGAACATATCGTACTTTCAGCCCCAGCTAGTCAGCAGGAACAGACCCAGAGTGAAAGACACACACAAATCCTTAACAGAGATCCAAAATTTACACTAGGCTGTATGCAGTGAAGTATCATCTATGCACACTGGAGCTGTACATGTGTGAATAAAGTCTCTCTAACCACAGTTAATGATCAAAATTTTTGTATTTCTCTCAAAGTATTTTTTCCCCGATGTTTAAACATGGGTATTGGATCGATTCGACTGTTTTTAAGCTTTGGCCAGAAGAACCACTTCTACATTGACACAGAGCTACAAGAAGAGAATTATCATCTGACTAGCTGCTTCCAAGTTTTTCTCTTTACCTTATGCAGTGTCCTGTTTTTTTTTTTTTTTTTTGTTTTGTTTTGTTTTTTCCTTTTCCCCCAGAGAGATATATAGACTGCTTCAGGTATCACACATGTTCTCAGACTCCAAGTATCTCATACCCAAGAAGAATCATTAATTAAAGAAGTAATTAGGGAAATATATCTCTCTAACTGTAGAATCCAGACAATGATCTCTACAATGCTTCATATCTTACCAATTGTGCATAATCCTTTATAAATTAGCAAAAATAAGAAACGGTAAAGAATTTAAAGCAAATACTATAGCAACACCCAAGAGTCAAATACAGAATAGCTAAAAGTGTCTGCTGTTGTATCTAGAGCTTGGCAATACTGAATCTGTGAATAGGCAACAGAAGCATTTAATATGCTCTGCATCTCACAAGCCTTGGACTAACAATATTGCATTCTCTCAAAGAACTTGATGCCCTTGAAATCAAGGGCATTTAGAAAGTCACTACCYATTATGGCACTGTCTGCAATGAGGACCCAGCAATGCAATGCCTCCCCCCTTCCTCCCAGCCCTGCCAAAGTCTGAGAAAACAAAATTCAAGCAGTAGCATTGCCTAACATGATACTTCTTCTACATGCAGCTGTACTTCTTTGCACAACAGTTCTCACACTCCCTTTCTAAGGCAGGGAGAGCAGGACTGTGGGACCAGACAGGGATACAGTATAATACACAAGACAAATGGAAGGACATTTCCTGAGCCTAACAAGTGAGTTCTAGCGACAACTCATTGTACACAAATACATTCAAGCCATAGTCAGTGCGATGCAAGCACAAGAACAAAGCCTTGCAATTAGTCTGTTTAGATCTAAGTCCTGAGCACACTCAGCATACATTAAAAAACAAAATGTAAAACCCTCACGCAAGAGGTGCTTGGTCTTTCCAGACAGAACTTATAGCCATCTGATCTGAGTTGCTGCACACTGATGGACTGGCGTAGAACTGGGAGACATGTGACCCAGAACAGGTTTTTGCAAACCAAGTCAATCTGGGCTGATTTGCAGGCATCACACTGCAGTGTCTTTCCTCTAGAAATGAGGAACTTCTGTAACGCAATATATTGTGCTACCGCTCTATCTCTGGCTTAGAGGCAGCCTATTACGTTTATTTTTCTAAGCAATACACTGTTTTGATCTTGATATCCCTACCCTTATTGTGCACTTTTCCATGTATGCCAAAACATGCCAAAAGCATGTTCTTGCTGAAAAAGACTTGTGCATGCATACATGTGTGCGTGTGTGTGTGCACGCACATGTTTATGGACAATCCTAGAAGAGATGCAAGGATTTGGAGGGTAGGGCAGCAGGGAGACACAGAATTTGAATTGCAAAGTGTTACATAACCATATTGCCAATGTTTGGTTTTGCTTTTTAACTCAAGGATCAAGAATTCACACACACCAGCTAATACCTATAACTTACGGATAACTTAAGGACACATAAGAAAACATTAACACTAACAGCAATCACATAGATGAGCTTGAATATACACAGATCACTGAAAGAAGATCCTGAATAATAATTCAGTTCTCTTTCTTAAAGGCAGATCTTTAATTCTTACGGTTTGAGTAAATAACTGGAGCAATAGTAAAGCTGGAAAGCTCTAATTCTGTCTGTAATTTAGGGCAGATYTTGGACCAATGTCCTGATGAGTCCACATAGCAGCCCTGCAACCACAAAACAGACCTTTACTAGCTAGCTGCTCAATAAACATACTCCACATCTTGATACAAAATTTAACAGCTTCCAAGGTCAGACTCAGGGTTTTGTTTTGAGCTGTTTCTGTCTTCCCAATCAGACAAAACTGTGAACATAACTTAGCATAACCAGATTCTTCCTGGACAATGTCCTTTAGTCCTAAAATAACAGTGCTGCAGTGAGTGAAACCAGAAAAGAAAAAAAAAAAAAAAAAA
>JAYKAV010000590.1:0-38533 GCA_035582835.1 Phoebastria nigripes | reverse complement strand
TTTTTTTTTTTTTTTTTTTTTTTTTTTTTTGTGTTTTTTTGTTTGTTTTTTTTTTTTTTTAAGATATGAACAAAGGTTCTTTGTGTTTGTTTGCACCTTCCTCTCACACGCGATGATAATTTTGTCATGGTGACAGGTCAAATGAGTAGATGCTGTAGCAGCATTAAAAATCTTTTCTGATCTCAGTCCTCCCTTTCCTATCTTTCCTTAACTTTTACTGATATCACTGCATCACTGCAATTCAAGACGAGAAAAGTCAGAGATGTTTCAGTCTCAGATCTGGCTCACCCTCTCTTTCACACCATGCCCTTCTGCTACTATAATGCAGACAGAATGATTAAAAAAAACAAAGCTGACCTCTTCTAGTATAAACACTTCTTCTGTTTGGCTAGCTTCCCTGCAAAACAATTACTTCTCTGATTTCACTGAATCCTGTGTCACCATCATGGTTGTCTTTTAACTGCATTTGACTCTTATCTGTCCATCTCCATTGTTTTTCTGCACAGGATTTTAATGATTTCTTCAAAGAACACTGGCAAGCATGACAATCTTTCCCTTCCTTTCAATTTGATACATCCATAATGTCACCGTCCTTTTCTGCCAAAGATAAAGGACATGTTAAACTTTTTTTCTTCCTCCAATACATCCATTTTCCCCATGGCAATACTTGATCACTTTATCTTTCTAGTGTCCACTATCTTTCCTTCCTGCCTACTTCTACTCCTTCATCTCATCTTCTCTTTTGACTCTGTTCCACGACAAGTCAAGCCTTAATCTTTTCCACATCAGAAATACTGACCTAACTCACTACCATCACCTTAATGTCCTCTCTAAGCTCACAGATGTTTTACTGCCAAGAACTCTTGTCCACGTGCAGTACAGGAACTGTAAAACAAATTCTCTCTCTCTCACATGGACCAAGTCTGGTATCAGCGCAGACTCTGACCCATAATTCAGAATCAATACTTTGCAGTTACTTTCCTCAACCTGTCAGCCATCTTCAGTGTAGCCAAGTGCACTCCTTTTCTTTCAATAACATCCCACCTTTAGCTCCCAAGTTTGTTTTTTACTCATGCTTCTTCCTTCTTCAACACTCATCTATATTCTTCTGAAAGTCTCCCATCTTTCCATGGGCTTACACAGGACTTGTAACTTCATTCACAACATAAATTTAGCCACCAGCTCTACCAATTTCATTACACCATCTCCATCCATCCTACTCTCTCTCTGCTTATGGATATATCATCACAAATTCATATTTCATCATCTCCCCTTCCAAGCCGTTCCTGTTGTCTCCTTACATAGTTCACTATAGACAAACATCATGCTCACATCTCACACTGCAAATGGTAACATGGTAAGGTTATTTCACTTAACCTAGATATTAGAACATTAAAAAGGCCTGTGTCTAAATCCTGCAGGTATCTACTTGTGTCATCATTAACATATGGCCTTCTCTATTTACATAAACAATGCTCGCACCCAGGAAGATAAGCCAGTGTGTGCATGCACTGAAGTTGCTGGAATAGCTCCAAAAAAAAAAAAAAATTTGATTTCTATAAACAAACAAACAAACCACAGAAGCTGTCTCTTAATAGCGACCAAGTGTTTTTCACAAGTCAGAAAACAGAGTCCCTGTCAGCTCAGCCACCTGCAGCCGTACAGAATGCGCTGTACTGGTGTTTTCCCCATGCCTCCTCAAAATCAGTTACAGCAGGAGAAAAAAAGCTAAAAAATTCTAAACAAATAGGGCTAAAGAAATTCCTAAAAAGGTAGTAAGTCACTAGCATTGAGGGAACCTCTAAACCATAATATATTGCAAGTGAAATTCCAGCCACATCAAATCAACAAGCGTTTTGTCAATAGCTTCCACAAGCCCAGAGTTCCGTGTTTTGGTTCTGTGTCTTATCTAGCACTTTGACCTCTACCTGACAGTCTGCCTCATCTAGGATAAACACTCTTACTTTCCCAGCAAGAAGCTGCTGATTTTTGCTTCCCCCATAATTGCTTTCATGGTTTTGGTTACATACTTTTCCTGGAGGCCTGCAACCACAGAGGTCTTCCTCCCAGTTTAAATACTAGTAAGAACTGGGAGAGGGAAGCAAAAGAGGAAGGATTGTGTGTCAGATTGCTTTTCACCAAACTGACCTCAACAATGGGACATCTCACAGGTCATTCCCAGCTTTTCCTCAAGTAATTGTTACTTTCTCTTTTCCCCTTATAGTATCTTAAAAATACACCACCTGTTTAAACACTCACCGTTCCCCTCTCTGAGATTAATCTCACAAATTTCACCTTAATTTTTCTTATTTCACTTATGCTCAATATTTGTGTTTACTAGGGTTTTTTTTTTTTTTTAAACATTATATATTTATGAATGCACTTTTTCAGAGCATGTCTTCAAACACATTATAGAGCTGGGCAAGCATTATTATCCTCATGCTACCAGCAATATAACTGCAACACAGAGAATTAAAACCACCAACACAAGACTGAGCAAAACCAGCAGATGACTAACAAATGAAGTTGTCCCTGAATTCTCTGGCTTTTAATTGATTAACCACTTTGATGCAGAAATCCCTACTAACTTACTGTGCATATACAAGTAAATTAATGGTTTTTCACATGGACTACAGCAAACACAGGTTGTAAAATCATGATCCAACTTTTACACTGCAACACTGCTGTCATCAAGAGCACTCCTGCCATTTTGAACTAATTTTATAGTATGAAACCAATCTACAGTATAACAATAACTTTCTAAAATGTTTCTGAGTGTTCCTTTATTTTTAGGCTTCTAGGTAGAGTTGACCATTTTCAGATTGTTTCTGACAAAAATCAAGTGTGCTATGGACAACGGAAGCTTCAAAGCTTTGCTACAGTTTGTAAAAGGGGAAAAAAGGTGTTGCTAGCAGTCTCAAAGCATCTATTGCCCAGAACTTGTTTTTCTGACAAAAGAATGTGTGAACTTGGTCAGCCACAGGATATTAATTTTTATCTCTCAGGGGCTGGGAAGGCATAATGATAGCTCCATAATGGGTGCTAGAAACATACAATACAGCTTTTGCTGCAGCTTTTCTTCCCACGCCTGTCCTGCTGCATGTTATCCTTCTATGGCCAACTTAGGGAATTTCTCCTGAAAGAGCTTCTCTTTTCAGTGCCCTAGGGTCTTGTTTTCTATTAAAGGGGATTTTGCCTGAATGGTTTTAAAGATACCCCGCAGAACGGCTTCACTTTGAAAAGACCACATGGATGCACCCATGTTCACTTGCGTAGTTTTGGAACCACTAGCATTAAGAAAGTCTTATTTATGTTGAGATTTCCACCATCAGTATTGATCGACTTTGATATCTAGGACACTAACTGTCCACTGATGCTCCTCCAGTGTTTGGCCATTTTATTTTGTTTGGTCTCAAGCAGATTCTCTCTTATCATTGTGTGGTCTAATCCCACATTTTTCTCAAGAGGTGGAATAGGAAGCAAATAACTAACAAAATCCAAAATCCAAGCATAAGAAACACATTTGGTAAGATCTAAGAGCTTTTAGAGATTATACATATAATTACCAGCTGAAGTTTGTAAAGTGCAAGCTAGAACAGCTTTTCTAGCATCAGCAATCCCAATACTGACCTTTTGCATCAACCTCTATCTTAATTTCAACATGAATGTAATTTGCACCTGTTTAAAAGGGCTAAGCACAGTCACGGGGTTCCCGCCAATGACTGGCAGAGGAACTTCACTGCTGTGAGCATACCCTATTATCTAGCTGACATAGCACAGGTCCAAGACATGAGACATGGGATGAGTGGCCCAACATCCTGGTTGATGAACAAAATAAAAAGAGCAGCACACCCAAAGCACAAAGAGTCTGTCAAAGCACTACATTTTCTCCTAGTCCTTCTCAACTCCCTAGCAGGACAAAACTGATGTCGGCACAGATAAGTCAGTTTTCCAGAACAAGCCTCCAGTTACCTGTCCACAATACTCCACACAAACACACGGTATTTTTCAGCTCAGAAATCTGCATGAAGACATCTCTGAAATTCAAAATTCCAAGTGGTCCTGCAGGCCCAGAAGTGGAAAGGAGTTGTCAGAGTACCCAGGAAGACCGGTAGCAAATTAGGGGACATTCAAGGTACTTTCCTTAAATAAAAGAGGCAATGTGTACAATGTTTACCTCACATTTGCTTTCACAGAGATAGTTTAGATTAGTTTAGCTTCAGATTCTATTTGTCATATGCTATGATGTTAACCTATAGTATCACCCGATCAAACCGTTACCAGTTCAAATTCTACTGGTTTTGCTCGAAACCGAYATTTTTATAGGGACTGCACAACACCATCAAGAGAATTGATTCTGTCAGGCCAAGATATGGTAGTGATACCCACACAAAAGCAAAGAAAAACATAAAGGTAAAATCTACTTTACAGCTCTGAGCTATAGGACTTCAGAAGTCCTCACGCGCTCAGCTGTTGAAAACTTTTTACAAAAGTAGAATCTGGAAGGATACATGGAGAGGTGATTGCTATGACAGTTAGTTGGTGTCCTTCCCATCTGAATCAGACTTAGCTGAACTTAAACCTCATGGAACCCAGGGAAGTCAAAGCAAGAACAACAGAATTCAGCACAGGTACCAACACTGAATTTATGAAGTTGCTTGTGTGAGCAATTCTGCATCCCAAGTGAGAACAATTCCTGGCGCCACCCATGCAAATTTTTCACTCCAAGAACTCCTCATAGCTGGGTTTTGCTATGTGATACACAGAAATTTTTAATGCAAAAAGCAGGAGCAGATGGTGTACCTAAACCTGACCTCTCCACTGCAAGAAGGAAAAGAAGAAAGCTTGCCCTCAGTGTTGTCCTCACCTCCTCCATGCTGCACCAATGAAAGAGATGTCTGGCTGGGCTTGGTGTTGCCTGTCTTCTTCACATCACATTCACTGTCAAGATGAAACCAGCATTTCTAAAGCAAACGCTTCTCTTTCCAGCAGGATTAATGCTAAGAGGGCTTAACTTTAGGCTGCCTAGTAAGATCCAGAAAATATATTCTCCTGAGTCTGTTTCTTAACTTCTCATCTCAATAACACTTTAGAGCAAGCATCTCGGGGACTGTAACTCCTTCAATTTTTTCATGGGCATGGAAGAAAAAAACAACCCGGAGATTTCATCTGCATTTTCCCACTGACCTGTGGCATGCTTTTGGCCAAGTTGCTTTGTGTATCTAATCAAAAGGGGAAACAAAGCAAAGAAATATAAGGCACATCAACAGGGAGGATCAGTACAGATCAACATAGTTACATGCACGTACTCACCAGCACACACAGAAGTACATATCTAGAAGTAAAATCAGGCCAGAAGTGATAAGGAAGAAGGAAATGGACAGATCACAGAGAGAAAAACATCTCTTTCAAGACATGTCAAAAAAAGAAAAAAAGACCGAAACAAAAAACAACATAGACAAGGGACATGCACAGGGAAGAGCTATGTTTTCCACCAAAGATGCTTTTATTTTCACACAGTGATTTTAGAAAAGCTCCTTTTCTGCCTGCAAAAATCTCCAGTGCACCACTGCCAGGGAGCCAAACCTGCTTGTGACTATTATTCCCGAGAGGAAGGAACTGCTCGTCTGCATGGCTTCAGAATTTCGCCAGTCCCAGGCTGTGGGCGAGCCTGACGTCAGTCCCAGTGCGAGCCATAAAAATCCCCTTCAACAACTAACTCTCTCCTGTGTGTGAAGCCTATAGCACTATTTTAAGCAAGGACCCAAGATTATCCTGGTGCTTTCTTGCAATAGTTATCATAGAGCCAGGGATAGGACTGAACCCAGAGCAAATGCAAATGTGTCCATCTTAAATACTTCCATGTGATCTCCACATGAAGAATGGTACATTCTAAGGGGATGTATATTTAGGCTCCCGAAATCTAGCATCACCACTGTTGTCCACTGTCTCAGCTTAAATGTTCCTGTTACAATGAAGAAGTTTTTTCTTCACAGTGGAAATAAATCTGATATTTATGCAATATTCTGACAATGGGGACCCTTGCAAAAAATCTTCATTTCCTATTATAGGCAAGATATCCCCAATCCCCTATGTCTAATTCACAGCTCTGAGGTCTATTTTACCAGACTATTCTGATTTTCTAGGAGTATTCTAGGAGTACACTCAGAAAGTTTGCAGATGGCACCAAGCTGAGTGGTGCGGTTGACACGCCTGAGGGACAGCATGCCATCCAGAGGGACCTGGACAAGCTCAAGAAGTGGGCCCATGTGAACTTCATGAGGTTCAACAAGGCCAAGTGCAAGGTCCTGCACCTGGGTCAGGGCAACCCCCAGTATCAATACAGGCTGGGCGATGAAGGGATTGAGAGCAGCCCTGCCGAGAAGGACTTGGGGGTACTGGTGGATGAAAAGCTGGACGTGAGCCGACAATGTGCGCTCGCAGYCCAGAAGGTCTACCGTCTCCTGGGCTGCATCAAAAGAAGCGTGGCCAGCAGGTCGAGGGAGGGGATTCTGCCCCTCTACTCTGCTCTGGTGAGACCCCACCTGCAGTACTGCGTCCAGCTCTGAAGCCCTCAGCACAAGAAAGACAGGGACCTGTTGGAGCGGGTCCAGAGGAGGGCCACAAAAATGATCAGAGGGATGGAACGCCTCTCCTATGAAGAAAGGCTGAGAGAGTTGGGGTTGTTCAGCCTGGAGAAGRGAAGGCTTYGGGGAGACCTTATAGCAGCCTTTCAGTACTTAAAGGGGGCTTCTGAGAAAGATGGGGACAGACTTTTTAGCAGGGCCTGTTGCAACGGGACAAGGGGGAATGGTTTTAAACTAGAAGAGGGTAGATTTAGACTAGATATAAGAAAGAAATTTTTTACAATGAGGGTGGTGAGACACTGGAATAGGTTGCCCAGAGAGGTGGTAGATGCCCCATCCCTGGAAGCATTCAAGGCCAGGTTGGATGGGGCTCTGAGAAGCCTGATCTCGTTGAAGATGTCCCTGCCCACGGCAGGGGGTTTGGACTAGATGACCTTTAAAGGTCCCTTCCAATCCAAACTATTCTATAATTTTGATGAGGGATCCTGGAAGACGCTTTTATTTTGCTTTTGGTAGGTGACCAGAATAGGTTTCAAGCTACATTAATAGCAATAATAATAATAGCATCACACTCTCTCATAGCATCTTTCCTTACAAATGAAGTTGAAGCCATGCTTTATTTTCAAAAAGCAGCAATCTTTTAAATAACTGTCACTGCACTTGAACACACCCAATTGCGGCAGCTGTATGAATACAACCCATACACAACATACTTAAGTAAGTAACAGTTGTTCTTTTAAATCATAACTTCTAAATCATAACCTCTTATTGTAAATTCAAACCCACATTACATTCTTAGACACATCCCTACCACTCCAATTATAATCACTGCCAACAAATCAGCGTGCCTGAAAACTCACATTGGTTTAGAGAAGTGAATCGACACATCATGGTTCAATGAGTTTACTTTAAAAATAGACACTCATCAATTGCTGAGAATTTTCTGAGTCCTCAGGATTAAAGACATTCTAATTTTAAAAAAACTCAAAGTAAACTTAACTTCGATCCATCTACCTCTCTCATACAGTCCATCCTACRCTTTGATTTCTACCAAATAAGAAATGAATACAGAAACCATCATATACCTTTTAAATGGAGTTCCCCCAACTAGTTTCATAAATACTCAGAGAAGTCCCAGCTCAACAATACGCTTAACTGATACTCAACTTTGAGCACAAGCTTTATATCACTATTTTTCATTTCCCTAGTGAAAACACTTAAGCATGTGCTTAAAACATAAGCACCTACTATAAAGTGCTTTATTATATACTGGATTTCCTGCAATAAATTCCAAAAGGCTGAAACAGACCTTCACAGGAGCTCTGTAACTCAATAGTAAGATTAACACATGCATTTGGTAAAACAACATTTCAAGAAGCTTTGGAAACATTGTTTTAAATTTTTTTTCCCAAGTAAGCAAAATCTTCAGGTTTTTGCCTGTAGTGCCTTAAGAGAAGCAGGCCAGGTTTCTCAGGACAGCTCTAACTTGCATAAGCCTGAGCACACACCCTATCTGCCTTCTGATTGAGTCCAGCAATTAAGCGTTAAGAGTGTGCTATAAAAGACCAGGACATCGTGTCTTTTAGACAGGAATGATTTCAAACTATAATCAAAACCTCAGTTAATACAAATGTGGTTTAACCTGGGTAGTACACCAGGGTGGCTATGCCACCTAGTGATATTTGTAATGTACTGTTCTCAGCCCAGAGCGGGAGGAAAGAAAAGGAAAAGGAAGAGGAGGGAAAGCCTGAATAGATAGGCCTCAGCAAAAGTCAATGCTCAAAAGCGTTCCTTGACTTGCTACACAGCCGTTTATATAATTCACAAAACAGCAAGCAGTAAAAAGAATAGGTGGCAGCCCCTCTCCTCCAGCCTTTGCAGCCACAGAAACAGCCTTTGAGCTTCACAGACATCGAGGGGTGGGAGGGGGGCGTGGAGGGGGATGTCAAGACAGATGCACAGGGCAAATAGCAAATCAGACAAACAAGAACAAGGCAAGATCAAGCGAACATCACCAGGGTAGTATTGCCAAGTACTTCAGAAGGTGGGTATTATCCCATCAACTATTTATGACTTGGTTTATCCTCCTGCAGAGTTTCTACCTTTTACACAAAAGGTAGCTACTTTGTCTGAATTAAAAACCCCTCCGAGTTGGAGGATAGCACCCATCCAAACCACCATCTTTATTAAGAAAATATCAGCATATTCAGTAAGTTGCTTTTGTCCAGAAAGATCCTAAATAAGCTTAAAAGAAAATGTAGAGCAATAATCCTATTAGGAATGCACATGAGAAAATTAACACACAAAATCTGACAAAATCTATAATTGCACGTCTAAATTACAAATCTCTCCGGCTGTGGTAGGAACGCAGTAGTTCTTCAGCACAGAACGCACCATGCCATAGCAATAGAAACCCAAGTACTGCCCAAACCACTCTTTTCCATAGGTCAAGCAAGAGGCGATAGTTTCTAGGGAAGGAGAGTAAGGTCACAGAAGTCTGAAGAAATAGAGCTGGTGATCACTTAAAATCTAATTAATTGAAAGAAAAGTATTCCAGTGGTATCACACCTGCTAGCTAGGCCACCCTCTGCACAGGCTGCCCACCTGTTTCCCAAATAACAGTTTTAATTCATCAGTTCCCAGCTTCTCCCAGCAGCACGAGAGTTCCCCTATGCAAGCATTGACATACCACCTTAAGCAAATGTTTGGCAAAATAACAGGGTAGAGTGATCTCCGACATCAAGAAAATGGGGAAAGAAAAATAAACAAACCAAGAACGAAATCTGTTCCTGGCTAGTACACATCAGGCACTTCTTGCTTTCTAGTTGCTCAGAATTGCTCTTGGTATACTCTTTGTCTTATTTTTCCTCTTGGTATGTTCTGAAAACCTCCTGCAGCTCCTACCAGCACCGGGCCGATAGGACTGCATCTTCTCCCTGTTGACAGAGCATCACTGCTTGTCAGGTAACGGCTTTACTGAGCAACTCGCAAGTTCTTCTAACACAGAAGCTCATCACGCACACTACCTTTCTGTTTGCACAGCTATGACCTAAGTTTATATTGGTACAATTAGTGTTAAGACACTGATAAAAATCAGCCACTACCACATAAGCCACAATAAAAGTGACAGGTTAGACCGTGACTTTTAAGAATTAGAACTTGCCAGAGTTTCTTACCCTTCAGCCAAACAGTAAAATGGCAACAAGCTGCTGTGATACACATTTTAATACATTCTTACAAAACCTACATCCAATTATTAGAAGTGGCAAGAAAAGGATTTTTAAATGGCCTCATTATCACTTAGTGTACACAGCAACTGTTACAGTTTGAACAGTAAAATGAACTCCTTTGTTGAATTACTTCAAACTCTTCACTAGGTGCATTTAAAATAGCACTCAAGAGTATGCCTAGTACCTCTACTTCTTTATTTGCTGGTAAGTGAAGACAAAACCAGGCAGCTGAATGGAGCAGCTAGTCCTTGTTCCAGTGCTATCAGCAGAGTGTAATCGATTAAGAGGGGGATGACCAAAATCGGAGACATCCTGTAACACACTGAATTTAGCCACGGTAACCCACAGACATTTCTTAAAAATGCCRAGTGGCTTGGGAAGCTAAGCTCCACGTCAGGTATGCCTGAGGCATTTGGGTCCCTACATCCCCACTCCTCCCAGGGACTTGGAGACTCTGAAGTCACTGTAGAAAGTGGAACTTTGGAGCCTAAGCTGCTCTGCTGTTTACAGCTTTCTTCCATACATCCTTTTCACTTCAGCTCAGTAGCAATCCAATTTTTAATTTCAGTTCTGCCTCAATTACAGCCCTTCTTGAAGTTGACCATGACTTCCTAATTGTTTTTTCTGCCCTCAGCTTTCACACACCAATTAGATATGAAGTGCTCTCCAGCTGCACCTTCAGTTCACACACAATTAGGAGATACACAGAAAAGCAGAGCTGCCTGGTGACAGAGACATTTCCTGTGTTAAAACAGTAGGAAGTGTGGCACATCCTTAAGAACACAGCTTGACAAAACATGTAATCCCAGCCTCCGCTACGCCACAAATGTGAGGACACTAGAGTGAGTTACCTGACTTCTCACTTGGAAAAATTATTTCGGGGGGTGGGGGGGCATTGAGCTCAGTAACCAATTAAATGGATATCCAAGTTACGCTAGGGGAAGGAGAAGGCGGGGGAAGGTCACCTTCTTTTCTAAGTGCCCTTGCTGAGTCTGAAGATTTCATTGTACTAAGAGAAAACAGAAAATATAATAACTTACTTGGCAATTGTTAAAAAACAAACAAACAAAACACAAAAACAAAAAACCCAAAACAACACCACACACCCAACCAAAAAAAAAACCACCAAAAATACAAAACACACAAAAAAACCCCCAAAAACAAAAAAACCAAAAACAAACAACCCCCCCAAAACAAAACACACACAACCCCCCCCAAAAAACCACAACAAAACAACCACAATTTAAAACATAACCTGTATCTCCTATTCCTTCAGTATTTGTCCATTCAGAAATCTTTCAAATGCACTATTTGTTGTATGACTGATAAACAAGTATTTTTCTCCAACTTGAAAAAGAAATAGATTTTTCTAAAAGATTCTTCAAAATAATGTCTGAAATCCAGTACATTTAGCCTTCCCCAGTGAAGTTTATTGCATCCACAAAGTAATTAAAGCCCCTGTTTACTGCAAACATACAGCATTTCTTCAAAACACAAGTTTTGAAGGGGAGGGGAAGAACCAAGAAAAACAATGTTTCAAAAATATTTTACCCAGGTATTTGTAATCACTCTACAAATCATTCCAGAGATCAATCCTAAAACCCAGAAATCAGAACAGATATTCAGAATTATCCTTACCCTTACAAAATCTCCCACAAAAGATTTGTATAGAAGTGTTTCTCTCCCTTCAGATTTTTCTTTGACAAGACTGAACACAGACCAAATTAAGGCCTCATGCACAAATGGGTAAAGGTATTGTTGGTAGATGTAGTGCTATTTAAAGTATTTATAGCAATTCCTGATATTCTTTTCTCCACAGGGAGTGGAGAGTGAAACATTCCCGCATGGAAGGGTTATGCGTCCACAAGCACCCTATGCACACGATTATCAGATGCCTGTGTGGTTGCAGTGGAAACTTAGAACCAGCCCTTTCTCTCATCCTTCTAAAACTGTTCTAGGTGCATCCTTGAAAAGGCATTGACTTTAATGGTATAAAATTCAACAAGACTTGAAATTAACCTTTTAGTGAATCTTTCACATTCGATGTGAAATAACAGAGCAGGTTGTGATGTGACATTTTTGTAGGTGAAAACATCAAAGGCAGCCCTGCCGCAGACTGATCTACCTTTGAACACCCAAGGGTATCTGAGACTGCCAAGTCTCTGTAGACTAGACGGAGAGAAAGAAAAAAGGAAGAGAAAGAGATCTAAGATATTCCGCTATTTAAGGTGAAGTCATTCTAACTAGGATTTAATTCAATCCTTTACACTTTGTTACTGCTGGTGGTTTTTTAATACACAGTCAAAAGAGAAAATCAGGATAAAAGGAAAGTAGTATTATTTCTGACTGTCAGGTCATAATAAGGCATAAATACATGAAAATTTAACTGGCACAACTTATTCTTTCCTTCCCCTTTAGAATTCATGCCTTAGGAATTACTTTCTATTGGAGTTATGCAATAAACAAACTAAAAGGGAAAAAAAAAAAAAAAAAAAAAAAAAAAAAGGCAGTATCAGCCTTTGAAAAGGCTGCACAAAAAGATAAGTACCTGTCTAACAACTCAGAAACATCTGAATTAACGGACACCGACTACTCTCGCCCTTCTTCCCAAGCACACATATTGAATGCTCTCCTGGTATTCTGGTTGGGGTCTTGGTGGAGTTATTGAGTCTCTCTTGAAAGCACTCCTAATAAGATTCACTCCTGATCCTCACTCTGGGCATAACGAGAAACGCCAGCCCAATTTCTGGCTTGCAGCTCCCTCCATGCTAACAGGACACCTTTGGTGCATCTGGCCATGCCAAGCCCCTGATCCAGGGAGCTGTGACCAGTGAACTCACCAAGAATTCAAATGTATTGTCATCAAAATGGTGTACTACTGGATCCTACAAGGTTACAAAGTACATAGAGCGATAGCAAAATAAACACCATTTATTTGGAGGGTTCTCCTTCCTGCTGAGTTCCTTTAATAACTCCTTTTTACTAAAACTCCAGAGAGGTCACCACTATACGTAAACATAAGAAAACATGCTTTCTCTTCTCTGGGATAATGCTGCTAAAGGTTTTGATTTATCCCCTTCTCAAGTGCTTTCAATATCATCTTCAAAAAGTATCAGTGAATGTCGGAGTGAAGATACAAATGCTCAGTATGATGGAGCAAGATGTTATTGAATCAAACCGTGCAACCCAGTCCATCCTATACAAGCCGTTCTGTTTCAGGTGCTAAAGCTGGTGTTCAGCTCTGCTTCAGAGCAAGGCTTTTCTGCTGCAACTGCATCAGAGACCAGGGCAGCCAGCTAAGAGGGACTCTGAGCTGGTAGTCCTGGCTCTGCTTGAGAGCTACAGCAGAGGAATCTAGGGCCATCTGCATCATCTTTCAGCAATAAGCAATGAAGAAAATTGTACTTTGAGACAGAAAGAGGTTGAATTTGCCAGGTATAGCACCTGCCTGGGAAGTTAGCACCTCTTTCTGCTAATGACTCAAGTGCTTTATTTAAGGAAATGGGCTATGGCAAAAGGCTAGACTAGGCCAAGGTAAGAAACAAAGAAAACCAAAATCACAGCCAGAACAGGTTAGAGAGAAGCTCAGAATATCCACAGCAGACTGTACAGGCAAGTGGGAGAGTAGGAAATGTGACATCCTACTTCTAAAGTTGAAATGACCGCACCAAGTTTAGAAAACCCTGCCCTCTAACAAGCAGCATGCTTCCTAAGGAATGACTTCATGCCAGAGTGGTCAACAACAAAACAGGGAGCAGCCCCAAATTTTTTTCTAGGGTTTGGGTCACAGACTCTGACTTTCTGAACGGCAGAAGTCTGCATGTGGGCACCAAGGAAACAACAGTCCACATTTATCACACTTGACCCAGAAGTATATGGGATCCAGAAGGCAGATCAACAGACAATAGAGAGGTCTTACTTCAGAGAGGAACAAGATCAGGACGTAACAGACAAGTTACCTATGTGCCAATATACAAACCCAACCTCCCAGAAACAGTGGAATTTGTATCTTACAAATACCGGTGGCATTTTTATGGCTTTCTAAGGATGTGAATGAACATGCCAGAAAGTGGAGGTGGGAGGGGAGAGAAAAGAAGGGAGAAGAGAACTTGCTGCTGCCTTCAAGTTATGCATAACTTCTTCACACAGAGTAATCCTTGCTTGACCATGCCTGAACTTCCTTCACGAAACAGTCTTACATACAGCCTGCCAGGAGCCATCTCTCACCTCCTTCCAGAGCATGTGAAATTAAGTGAACCACTTGAAAAAGTAAAGAATTCTTAAATGGCCTCTTTTCTGAATCAGCTTGAATCTATTTGAACTTAYCTTCAAAAAGATCCTGAGATCTCACATAATGGGGAAAATTATATATATGATACAATTTCTCATGGCTCTTTCACAGTCACTAAGAGACAGAGGAAGAAAGACAACTTGGAAGCAAGCTGAGATACAAAGCCTTAGATGAAGTTGCTAATTCTCACCCAGCTTCCTCCCACACATTGTGGTATCTTGACCTTGATTTCATCTCTATCAATGATAACTTCAGTGCAGCAAAGATTTTTCTGATGATCATTTTTCCCAGAGTCTGTGGTGCCACAGTAGATGTGGGGTATTGTTTCATGCATTAAAAATCTGAACTGTTAAGTTTAAGATCAAAAGGTGTCAGGTTTTATCCTATTTCAACACAGAATTCTGATATTTCTGAAAAATTTTTAATTTGAAATGTTCATTCATGCACCTGTGAAGCTCTCAAAATCATCTTTCTTAATAGCACAAGCTAGGTATTGACTAAGTGGGTTGAATCAAAATCAGCAAACTCCCAGCAGCAGAGCACAGACTCCTGTTTTCACCATACCTCCTGAATCACACACCAAAATGCCAGCCAAGGTTCCTACCTTCTACACTAGTTCTTCCTCTTTTTATTGCACAATAACTGGAATTGCAACTTACTCTATCTGCTCCTCAGAACTGCTTTTTCAGCTTTCCTCTTTGGAGGATGAGCTATTACCAAAAAAACCACCCCAAAATGTAGCAAGCAACAGAATATAGGAGTTTATGACTCAAGCTGCATTTCCAATGAGTCAAAAATTTAGCAGCATAGCACACCGCAACATCAACAACTTACCAGCACAGGATGATATGATCAAGGATGGAAATTTTCTTAATGTTCTGTTATCTCTTCTTATCGCTCTTTGAGGAAGGGCTGTTAAGTTGTTATATATAACTGCATTAAATTCTATGAGAAAGGGAAACATGAGGCCTGTTGAAGTGGCCCAGACCTGAGCTTAAAAGGAGCCCCTGGGCCCTTAGGCAGGGGTGCAGGTGGAGGCCCCAGGTGAGGCTGGTCAGGGCAATTAGTGCACTCAGGGCCCTAATAGGGTCTAATAAGCATTGACTGACATCAAATTGCTGTAGGAGAGAGAAACACCAGAGAACTGCTTCTGAAGATAGAGTAATGCTTAAGCAGAAACTTCTGCAACATGATGTTGAATGTATGCAAGTTGCTACCGTACTTTTTCCAGAAAGCAGAAACAAAGACTGAAATAAGGCTTGTGGAAAGCATAAAACAGCTTCCTTAATACATGTAAGGTTCCTTTCTAACTCATTCTGAAACAGTAGCATTGCACAGGTATCGAAAATAACTAAGATGTGAGGATTATATTAGCGTGTTGCTCCTCACAGCCTCTGCTTTGACAAAAAAAAGGGAAGAAATAGAAATGAAGACTTCTCTTTGATGCACATGGGTATTGGGAAAGTGAACGCGTGATTAGACAGTGCTGTACTGTCATGCATCACTCCTGCACTTCTGAAAGCCTGATGTCTGAAGAAACACAAATGAGTGCACRCTACCAAAATATATTATTGGTGCCTTCTACCTCGTAACTTCTGTGACAGTCCCCAGGGCCCCTGCTCAGAACCAGACCGACATATAAAGRCACACAGGAAAACACAGACCCGTCAGAAACATTTTACGGGCTAGGCCCAGATCCTAGGGATACAAATTGTGGGCAGGTAACAATGGAGGGTGTTGCTGCTCTCCTCAGAGCCATACCTCTATCAGCAACTTAACAGGAGAGACATGCAGCAAGAGAAATTACTCTCCCCGCCTACAGAGTGAAAATCTACCTATAGTACTTTGGGATGTAATGGCTCTACCTAAATTTCTGAAGTAACTGGTGATTTGGGATTACCAAAGACTAACTTGGAAATGGATTGATTATTAGAAACTTTTTCAGAAATCTTTCCCATTCCTAAAAATTGTATTATTAGAGGAGCTTCTTGAGGGCATCCAGATTTTGATGACCAAATAAGTTAGTGGGAAGAGATGGACGAAGCAATAAAAATGGATAATGCAGGGATACTTCACTGTAGAAGGAGAAGAAGGGTTTTTTTATATGCCCACAGCAGGTACACTTAGAGCAGGTTCTACTGACAAACCTGCTTTTCCTATTGCAGGCCAGAGATTGCAACACAAAACACTCAAATAGTTAATTTAGCTTTCTAGTTTTTTACAGCTAGTAACAGACAAAGCACAACACTTAGCAACATACTATAGCCTAAGATGCATTTCTTTCTGCAAGTGTGTCTGAAGATACAACAAAATGACTAATAGCCAGTAAATTGTTTCAATTCCAGTATGATAACAATAAACCATTTCAAAAAAGGGGATCTTACCAAATGCTCAAATTTCTGAGTAGGACATCTCCTGCACTCTGTTCTTTCTTGTTCATGCACTGGACTGAATGCACTACACTTCTACGCTAGATCCACAGGTATGAAGAGCAGACTTGAGCAGAGGCAGCATCAGGCACCCTAGCTACAACTAGTGCTGCTGATCCAGCATATGCAGGCCTGCAAATCCTAGGCAACAGCCAAATTCCTTCTTTCCTACTTGCACAAAATTTCCAGCGGGAGACAAGAGACATACTGGGAAAATCTGGACTTATGACAGCTCTAAGATTGYATGAATTCAACCACATAACAGCACAGACAGGCTTTCCACTGCGTGCTGGTTGTGTACATTCCCTCTGACTTTCCAAGAACCTAGTCCCTTTAGTGCTTCAGCATAACAAAAGAGAACTAGGGATACAAAGAAAGATTTGTCAAAGATTGTACAACAGAAAACCTCTACGGGTTTTTTGAAGAATGATGAAAAGAACATTAAAGTGAATAGCATACATGTCCTTGATGCATTTAATGTCTGCTCAGTTTAAAGAAACATTGTAATTTCATTTCTGAACTAATATAAGCATTAGCCTTTGCTTTTCTCTCCTCAACTCTGTGTAGACATTGCTTAACTAATAACTAGTTGTGGGCTGGTACAGCAGAGAAAGACAAAATCCCAAATTACCTGAAATATCATTTGGATTAAATGCAAGATCCAATTTACCACTGGGATATACCTCAAGTCACACACACAAGTAGCAAGTGCATTTAAATGTTTGCTTAAGGTCCAACAGCTGTCTACCTCTAGCTTTGAAAAAACTGGTCTTCAGTAATAAAACAGAAAAAAGAAAGCTACAGTCCTTTGATAGAGTCCAGGGTTTCTCACAGTTTCTAAAAATTATGGAATGAAAAATCCTGACAGTTAGTTCTCAGTCAATGAAAGGATTTTAATACTGGTTTGAACTGCTAGTCAGAATCCAAAATCTCTGGGGCATGAAGAAAAGATGGAAAAAGCTAGAAAAACGTAAAAAGTTTTATCCTGCTGTACAAATGGGGCCTCTGAGGCAAGGAGAAGCGAAGTAGCTTGCTGCTAGTCACACAAGAGACCTGCATAGATCTAGGTACTGAATTTACGCCTTCCAAGTCTCCCTCCCCAAAAGTAATCCACAAAACCTCCTAGTGCCCACCGCCAGCATAAAGTCTGTAGGATGGGATATTCTTATCAAATACCCTGGTAATAAAAAAACCAAACAGTAATTAATGACATCAAGACTTTCTCTGAAAACCATAGTGCACAAATTAGCAATTTTCTCAGTCAGCAACATACTTCTAAGAAAGATATTCACAGAGGTGCCATTTTCCTACTATATTTTCAATATATATTTTTCCTTTTCTAAATAGGCCATACATAGCAGTCAAAGAAACTCATTTGTAGGTAAAGCATTAGCAATAGTATGTGGAAAGTACATCATCCGTCATTCCGTTACATGCTACTCTAATACAATAGATAGGACTTACAATGGCTCAACACACATGGGTGCTTTCTGCTGTTTCAAAAAGTTAGCAGAGCTAACTGCTGTCCAAAACCACCAGATTTTGGAATTTTTTACACATCAGTTTTAAATTAAAGTAGTCTTCCATCGGAGGAGTCGCACAAACAAGATGGAGCATACACCCTTCAAGATTTGTCCAGCTTCATAATGGCAAAATAATACTAAAAACAGAAAATCACCACCGCTGTAGTTACTACTAAAAAACTAGCCACAAGCTTATTACAAGAGGTATAGTGACCAAAGGCTCTCTCATAAAATAGCCAGACCATCTCGTCAGTGGTTTTGGCCTACTCATTAAAATGCCGTATTTGTGAATTGTGTATAGGTGTTTGGGCACACAGGTTTTAATGGAACAACTGGCTGGGCCATGCTGTAGTCCTTGCTGCAAAGTATCCTGAAGCTCAGTTAGCATGAAAAATGCCGTGGAAAATGAATGCGTATTGTCTTGCAGTGCATCTACTTTCTTCTTTATTGCCACAAATAGGGAACAGCACTGATACCATCTTAAAAACTCCAGATGTAGGTGGCATGACATATTCAGGGCATACCTATCTTATCATATAATGGGGCAAAAAAAGGGGAAGTAAGAGAAAAATAATTTTAAAAATTAATTCTAGAAGAATAAACAGCATAGGCAATTTATGAGCCACTTCCTTCTGGGGAGTTATTTCTACTAGTCATTAAGGTCTCGATGCACAGCATGGAAGTGTCATCAACCTTACCAAAGCTGGGCTATCAGCTAGGGCAAAGCAACAGTGGCCCTGCCTCAAAGCAGGGAAACATGTCCTACAGCACRTCTCTATGCAGAGTCCTCACAGTTTGTCCCTGCCTTTGGTTATCATCATTTCTTTGTTAGCTATTTTGAGAGAAGAGGTGGGTTTTTCACAACAAATGTAAAAGTATTTTTGAACTTACCAAATTATCTGAAAACTACACCTTTAAGCAACACCTAAATATGCTTCAAAAGAGTTAATGTCTGTAAACCAAATTAGGCCCAAAGTGATAAACATGAGCATCAAAAAACATACTTAAAATAATGCATTTTGAAAGCATGCTGGGAAGAAGCAAAACCAAAGCAGGGACAAATGACAGAACCTGAGATCACAAATTTGTTTTACAAAGTCACAATAAGAAAGGGAGACAAGAGAGAGGGAAAAGGCTGGTGCATCCAGGGAGGGAAGAAGGGGTGAGTGGGAACAGCTGGAATTGTTCAGCTGTGTCAACATTCGGCTGTTTCGCAGATTGACTAGCAAAGTGTCATCTGAAACCAATTACATTCCAAAAACCCCATGGACCCAGTTCATAACATTGATTAATCCACATTGTGAAAACGTCCCCAAGCAAAACTAGAACAGCTGTCAGCCCTTAGAGCTCAGAAATAGCATTTGACTTTTTTTTAAAAAAAGCCATGCACACTCTTTAATATCATATTTGTAATTTACAGAAGATCATATACCTGTTTCTACTGATTAAGAGCAAAAGAGATTTCCACTTCTTCCTACCCACATTGCTTTTCCTGCATTACCATGGCTGGTGATAGAAAAGGTTGTCAGCATTAGACACAGGCCAGTACTAATCCCCATAGACAAAGCACCTGCCTGAGAACACACACACTCCTGAAGATGCCTTTTCCTCTCCTTTGCAGACCCTGGGGGACCACAATTTACTTTCTGAAGGATGGAAATTTCCTGTCCCCACTCCAAGTGCCCTGAAATTATTATCTTCAGGCAGATTAATTATGTAGAAATCATCAGCTGTACTTCCGAGACTCCCGACACTACCTGACTGTAAATCAGCTGCTCCACCCAAGCAAGGCATGGGTCAGCTTCAACCACCTCCCCACACAGCACTCCTTTTCAGAGCTCTTCCTGCTCAGTTCGAAGACTGATGAAGTGCCTGCTATAGGAAGATCTTGTACCTGACAAGGTGCTTCACTGCTGCCATCTCCATGGTCCCAAGGGCACCGCTTGCTACAAGGTGCTTTACAGCGCAACCACGTCCTGGTCAAATCCCCACTCTGTCCATCAGAGCAGCACCAACCCAAAACTCCTGTTCAGAGCTCCTTATTGGCCATGAAGACATAATTTATCTACTACATTTCCCAAGACAGTATCAGACAGATGTATTCTGACAGTCTATAAAATATTTCTGAGCTAACCAAAATCACTGCAAGAATATTGTAACAAATAGGAATGGAAGTGTGCATAAATGAAATCAAAAGAAATGAAGAGGGAATGGGAAGATTTTCAGTTTTCACAACTGGCAATTAAAGGTTGCAGGAAAAAGAAGTTATTTTTTGCCTGCATGTTAATCAAATCATTTTATTAAAGAAGGTATTTTTATGTGGAGCTCAATGTATTTTTTTTCAGGTGTATATATTTATTTTATCAGCTATTCTAAAATAAAGTTTAGAGGAGCAGGAAGGCTCCACCAGCTAGTGTCAAAGATCAAGAGACCTTGCACTTCAACCTGCAATATTCTTCCTGCAATTCTACCAGCAAAAATTGCTGTCACTGTGTAACATCAAGAAAAGTTCTGTGCTGCCTTTATATTTTTATTTCCCAACTTCAGAGCATGGAATTGTCAGACTGACAAGGTAAATACCAGAGCATAAGTCCACAGAAACAAAAGCGTTCAAATCATATTGCTATTGTATGATTCCAAGACATTGGTGAAGTGACAATTCCTTTTCCAATGAACACTTGGTATGTGTAACTCATTCATCATGCATCTTTTGAAAGAGTTCACAGATTCAAATACAGATACACAAGAAATCTTCAGCATTACTGCCCAGCCTGTACCAGAACTTAAATGAATAAAGTCAACATCACTGGACTTAACACACTCCTTATTCTGTACTACAGAGAAATACTTCCTGGCTTTARAGAAGCTGTTTGGGAGGCCAAAGTATAATGTTATCAGAGTTAGAATATCTTTCAGCTTATCCCTTCCTTCACTCAGTCCTCTTACTTTTTTATTTCTAAGGACTTGTCACAGATCAAAAAAAMCACATTGTTTAAACTTCAGTATTTCATTTCAGTTTCACAATCAAATACACAAGATATAAACCAAAATGCAGCACACACGATCAACTATATCAATTCATTACTCAGAAAATAAGTTATGCTAGAATGGTTATTTATTTGGGGACAATGGTATACTGTTGAAAGAATTTATATTCAGAAAGGTAAATACATTTCCAAGTTCAAGAGAGTGAATTTCCTTTTGACTGTTCACAAAATACTCCAGCAATATTGGTTAGTTACCACCACTGGATACAATGCAAAAGCTATCGCTATTTGGTATGTATTTCCAAGCCCCAACCAGGATCAGCATCCAATATCATGGGTGCTGTATAAACAGAGTAACATCTAGTCATTAAGCTCCCTATTTTGCAGGGTACCAGGATGTATCAACTCAATGGAACATTATTCAAGCCTATAAAATGGTGTAGTATTTACATGTGTGCTTAGTGTTAAGTATATGCCAGTAATAAGTTACACTGCATTAAAAAACCACAAAAGAAAAATACTACTTCACACATACGGAATTCTGTGAAGACACTCACAAGCTGTTCTTGTTTCCCATAAATGTTAGAAATAAAAAATAGTCACTGGATCTAATATTTCATATTCTGCAACAGAAAAGAAATAGACAGTGGCATTAAATACAAACCAGAAAATTGTGAGACCACAGCAAACCCGAGTTCAGGCGGATGGTCCACATGCAGTAGCCGGGCTATTTACAGTGGCCAATATCTGATCTTCAAAGAACAGAAGAATTCAAGAGCTACTAGGTACTGGATTCTGTGCTGTTGAACATGCAAGCACTGAGTTATATTTTATGACCATGAAAAATAGTTGAATGACTCATAACATTTGTCTTCAAGAACGTAGAGTTAAAAGTCAAAATTACTTCCACCTTATCAAAATCCAGCATGAGAAAGTGAAATTATTTCCCAAGTAATTCTTACAACACCAATGGCTGGATTCACAAGGGTTGCTAATAGTAGCTAACAGACTGGGAGAATAATATGTAAGGTATTCTTAAGATTATAATGAGAAAAATTTGTACAAAGACTTGTAGAATTAGGGCAAAGTACAAAGAGTTATTCAAGCTGTATCACTAGCAGACATCCATCAATTCATAGAATTTAAAGTAAAAAAAAGACGAGTGGGATGATCTATTCTTGCATATCCTAAGATGTGCGTATCATAGGTCATTGCATTTCACATCATTAACCCCTGCACTGAGCCCCATAGTGTTTGATTAAAACTTTTCTTACAGAAGAACATCCAAGCTGAATCTGAAGACTTCAGGAAATGGTGCAGCAGCTGTTCCTCCTAGTAATCCATTCCAATGCTTAACTGCATTCAGAGTTGAGCATTTTTACCTACTCTCCAACTTGAATTCACCTGCTCCAGCGTTCCAGCCACTGGTTCCCATTTTGCCTCTCTCCATTAGATTAAAGAGAGTCCTTTAGTACGCAGTATTTTCTTTCTCTGAAGACTCTTAAACACTGTTATCTTACAGATGCCCAGTTTTCTCATTGATAAATTTAAGAGATGATGCTCCAAGTGGTTGAAGACCAACAATTTTCTCCTACCCCAAATATTTTGTGGTGACTTTCTGAACCTTACTCAAATACTTCAATGTCCCACCTAAAACATGGATCTTAGAATGACACGAATTATTCTAGTATCGTCTTGCCAACATATACAGGCATATAAGCAGGCAAAACTTGTCTCCCATCTCTCATTCCCATTTACACAAACAAGTATTGCATCACAGTTCTCTTCCACTAGAAGCCTGTAGTCAGTTGTTACCTGAGAGGACTGTCTCTGCTTTGCATGACATAGTCTTCTCCCACTGAAACATTTATTTTTCTTAGGCGAGTTGATTTACACAGGCCCTCTGCTTAAACAGGCAAAACAATTCAGAGCTTTCTGTGTAAAGTGTCTACTACTTTTTTATCTCGTATTCTGCCACTCTCTGTGCTACCTGGAAATAAAGCATTAGTGATTCAGACAGATTTTTCCAAGTAATTGACAGAAATATTGAATAGTGTTGAAATTAGTCCCGATTCTTGTTGAATGCCTGTACCAGCTCACACTGATTCTCCACAAACGTGTGTCTGAGATAAGGCAGTTAGCCAGAGCTGCATTTAGTGCACAGACTGCTGCAGCTAAAGCAGAACTCGCAGGAAGAAGCAAGAAGGAATTTCAGATTAAATCCTGGTGAACAACGTGCATTGAACCCCACACTGTGACTGTATGAAGAACTCTGTCATGAACAGGAGCTGCAAATGAGTTTTAAGTTCAGAAGTTCTCAAACCCAGGAATCACATCTGTAATGTAAAGGTGAAGATGCGCTGATGTAAAGTAGTAATTAAGGCAATCAGGTATTCCTAGCACTGTCACTAAGAGTCTTTTTGGTTCCAAGTTTTCTGAAGAAAACATGGATCATCACCACAGATTGGTTATCTTGAAGGGTCAAGTGTTGAAGAGGAGGTATGAAATGGGTGACTAAAATAAGCAAAGGAGAACAACAGGAGGAACGTCTTCCCAAAGAGAGTAATGACCATATATGGCATGCTTTTTTTATATATAGTTGATGTGTTTGGTGTCTGAGGACTTTTCATCAACTCTGTCACCAAGTGGTATTTCCCAAATGGAGGACTGGTGTTCTGCGAGTGCCAGCAGCTATTTATTTGAGCTTCTGAAAGCATGACTGCTCTATTTATCCTTATAGGGACCATTACACCAAAGAGCATTTTGTAAAATTTGCTACTGACAGCTGGAAATCAGGCCAGTAACATGGGCACTCACATGACTATCCCATTACCTCTCTGTAGGTGCTTAGAACAGCAAGAACTTCCCGTGCAGATCACCTGTCCAGAACTGGGGAACTTGTGACAACTCCCTGAGCTGAGAGATCCTGTGAGGTTTCCCCAGCCACAACAGTCACTGGGCTGAGTTACTGTGTTTGAACATCTTTGTAAAAATAAATATGGATTGATACCTGCATGTTCACAATACATACCTTTAAAAATGTGCTTGCAGGCTTGATCTTTAATATCTTTCAGGGTACTACACAGAAAGAACTGCAAGTATAACTATGTAACCAACAACAACATAATATAGAAGTAATAATACTGAAAAACAAAACTATTGGATGACATGACAGTTCTTCAGATGGGCTAATCAACAAGCAAGCCTTGGACAGAAATACAGCAGAGGTTATAATACCAAGACATATCAAAAAGATAAATCATTTTTGATCCAGTGAAAGTATGAGACACAATGAAAGAGTGAATCTGAATCAAGGTCCTTCCTTTCTCATTCTAGAAAACCATCCACTTCCTTTTACTACATGCTGAGAAAAAAAAAACACAGAGGCATATTGCATAAGGTGTTAGGGAATACAGATTTTTATTTTTATTCATCCCCTAAGAACAAAAATGGGAGACATGGATAATTACTATCATGAAGGCTTACACTAGGAAACCTACTGAAGTAACGTGATGCAGTTGTTATCAGCCCATGGGTATCTGTCTACTTCTTCCACACCTCAGCCACTGGATTCGCTGAGCCCCAGGGATTCTCGGAAGGGACAGCAAAGGAACAGCTCTCTAAAGCTGAACTCCCACTGTAGCTAAACTGATCTGATTTTATGCCGCCTCAGCCTCTGGATTGGGATACAGTGGACTGGATCAGAGCAAAGGCAACATAAAGCTTCCCTCTCTCCAAATTTATGCTTAGTCACTGCTAAATTTGGCACTGAAATCACCTAAAAATCAAAATGGTGTGCAAATAGCAAACAAATTAATTTTTTAATACCCTACAAAAGGGTCTAGAGACTAGCAATTTGCAAACAGAGAAAACTGCCAAGAAAAAGTCATCAACACCTTTAATTGCCTTTTTTTTTTTCTTTCAATGTTTAGGAACAAGTATGTAGTAATTTAATAAAAGATTCAGATGCAGAAGCTATCTAAGATTTAATTTAATCTGTTTAGATTTAACACTGCAAGAACTTTATTTTCTTTTCTCTGCACAAAGCTATGACTGCCCTGTCTGCATCTTATCCAGCCTCTAAAAGCATCCACAAATATGCTGATACAAACCCGGATGCAGTAACAGAGAGCAAAATGTGCTCKCAGTTCAATGACCCAGCATACGCACTGCACAGACTAATGCTAGAGGGAGACTATTGCTCCCTCAGCTACTGTAGTACAACGTATAATTGGGGGTTAAAGTTTTGGAGGAAGGACCTTTGGATCCAAGATTCCTCACTTCCCATGCCTTCTTCCARCACTGGCCCAGCTAGCTAATTTTTAAGTGACCTATTGCTTTTTTTTTTCCCAGACACACACTCTCTTGGTGCCTTTGCTATATTTCTTTTTCATCTTTTCAAGTCACTAATTTTATGAATACTCAACCAACCCCGAAGTGCTAAATATCAAACCATCTATTTGAATGGAGCAGGATTTGTTTGTTTGCTGAGCTTTCCAACCAGGCCAGCTTCCTGGCTTACATTTCAGTACGAACTAGCCTTAGTACAGAAACAGGTTTTCCGGTGTACTTGCTAATAAAGTGACAAAATCCAGAATCCCCTTGAGGACTTGCTCCAGATTACACAATGGGTAGAAAAATACCTACCATCTGAGCTTACATTTTAACTGTACAAGAAAACAACCACTGATTTATCCCCAGATATAATTTTACAGATTGCCATGTTTATTAACACTTTCATACCAAGACTTTTAATTTCTCTAGACTAAAAATACATTTTAAGATATACTTGGACAAAAAAGCCAATGTGAAGGAATCTGTCTGCATTTGTATGTTGCTGAAATGCATCATCATACACACCAAAGACTTTGTCCCACAACATAAGCCTCTGCAAGAGGGCAATGTTTTCTGGAAATTTGGAATATTATCCTGAAGGTTTCTAGAAGCTATTGAAGTTACATGGATAAAGTAAAATTGAACTGTAGTGCTTAATCCTAGAAATGTTGAAAGGAAAATTTTATTTAAAAGAAAATACTTTGGTGACAGCATGATCTGAAAGGTCAGCATATAACCGAATTTATGTTCCGGTCTTTTACAAAAAAATTATACCGTGCTCCTACTGTTGTAAAAAGAGTACTTTCCACAGAACTCATACATTTTATTTTAAATCCTTGAAGCCTGTTAGTAAGTTCCTGAAGACGACGTGATTGTCTTGTTATTGCCAACACGCCCACCCACCCAATCAACCTTCAAAACATCAAAATTCACTTTACTCCCACTATCCCCTTGATGTAAATTATTCTCCTATTAATAATTCTCTTTTGTTATAATCATCCTTTCCTATCTTGCATGAATTGCTGTCATCCTAACATGACTGAGTTTGATCTTACTTCTTGAAAAAAAAACCTTATTGGAAAAAATATAAATGTTTGGGGCAAAATCCTTGTTCCCCTCCAATCACTGGAAGAACTTTCACTGTTTGTGGTGAATTTCATCCTTTCATCTGCATGATTTAAAAGCATCCCTGTAATACAACTGGATATATGACGTTGGAGAAACTGGCCATTGCTAACAGGTATATGCCAACTCACTTCATACTCGTGCATTCTATCTGGAAGTGAGTAAAGACTTGCTTTGCTCCAGAACACATCTCCCTCTCCAGGTCATGACAATTCTGAGCATCCCCAAGGGTGTCATTCCTTGGAATGGCCTCATGAGTCACGTTACAAAAAAGTAAACATACACTGTATGCCTTCCTGGTGAACGGGACTGAGACAGCCACCAATATTTGTTCGCTAATCCCACATTATGTCACCAAGGCAAAGCAAATTTGTTCCATCTCTGAATTATTCTTTTCATCCTCACTTAAACGGGTAGCTTTATGCCGTTAAGCTGTTATGCCACTAAAGGAACAGTAAAGGTATCATGAGAGTTAGCCTGTATATATTACCTGCTGCAAACATTATGTTCAACACATGAAGAATGGACTTGTTGACAGAAAAATCAAGGATGCTTCCAAAGCCAGATCCCTATAGCAGAAGGCATGAGTTCTGCAGTAGGATATAGGCTTCCTAGTTTTGCAGTGAATTTCCTTGATTATATTTGATCCTTTCAATCGTTTTCCAGTTTCATGGAAATATTGTTTTCTGCCATTAGTTTTAACAATCTGTTTATGGGACTGGGTTTGGTTTTTCTCCCCCCTGCCCCCCCCYTTTTTTTTTTCTTCTTCCTGGCTAGTTGAATTCTCCCCAAGCATCTCTGGATTTGCAGCAGCAACTCCCAATGATTGCTCCGACATGATAATAATGGTGGGACTGCAGCTCCCCGGCTGTGAAATCCAGCCAGTGATTCTCTGGGGCTCCTGGACAGTCTGGGGTATTTGGGTTTGTTTGTTTTTTCCTTATTCTTTTCCTTTTATTATTAAAGATTTTTTTAAAAAATTTCCCTTTGTTATTGTTTAAGACACTTTGTTAACCGGGGAGTTCATTCAAATTGTCAAGCAGAAAAGGATTCTGAAAGGTAAAGGCAGCAAATGAATTGTCCCTTTCCCTGCTTCTCTGTCTTCCTACATGCTTTTATCACAGATATTTTTCATCAGACATATATACTGATGTATAATAGGTGCCAGAATCAAATCTCTCTTGTGCCCGACAGGCACTGCATTATAGAAAGTGTCCCTGTAGCAGTTGGCGAGTTGGGCGAAGTGGTTTTTCATATCATCACTGCAATACACTGTGCTGACTTTCCTAATAACAACAACAGGAATTTTCAGTTTTAGTCTACGATCAGATTTCAGCTCGTCTACTGCACCTGATTTCTATGGGGTAACAGTAATAGCTAACAAACACACTTGCAAACTTGCATTGTATGTGAAAATCCAAAAGACAC
The DNA here is from genome assembly GCA_035582835.1 of Phoebastria nigripes. Taxonomy (NCBI): domain Eukaryota; kingdom Metazoa; phylum Chordata; class Aves; order Procellariiformes; family Diomedeidae; genus Phoebastria; species Phoebastria nigripes. The sequence goes on along the minus strand of JAYKAV010000590.1, from coordinate 10,598 downwards.
AAGCAAATTAATGAGTACTGGCTGGGAGATATATTACTGTCTTTTGGCAATGAACATTGAAACATGAATTATTTTAGCTTGGTTTTGAAAAACAGCACAGGTCAAACAATAGAACCGGGTGACAGAGAGCTGCAAGCACATACAATAGCAAGGAGCCACTTTTAGCTGAAATGTTTCCTACAAACTCTGTCCAGCATGGCAGAAGAATGATTTTTTTTTGGGATGGGGTGGTGGGGTGGTGGAATTTATATGCTGTTCAGCAATCTCTTTGTATTATACAGTCGAGACTTTTAAACTATGGTATTTTCCTCCTCCACACCAAAGTCTTCAATTTAAAAAATACAAGTATGTAAGTTCTGATAATACTTGTACAATGTAAAGTGATGCTGTCAAAAATTAAGTAGCATTGTACTTCAGACAGTCCTTCACACCTAAAGCCACTCCTTTTTGCTGTAAACATGCACGTACACTTCAAGAAACCCCCTATATGCAGATTTCCTTATGTTGTTATATTGAGGAATATTAGCAAGGCTTTGATCCACATGCTTAGAACTGGGTTCTGTGTTGTTCATTAATGCTTTTACACCTAATATTTTTGTTTTATTACTTTCATAATATGCTTAGAAACAAAGTCAGGAAAATATCCCTGCCTTAGAATAGTGCAGCGTAGATTACCCACGATAAAAAAAAAAGGTAGAAAGTTCTCCCAGAGAAGGGCTGTGTGCCCCACTCTCATAAAACAAGTTTAAATCACTTGAAAGCAGTTACAGGAAGTACCCACACAGGTATGTACTCTCTTACTGGCAGAGTTAACTCAGGGGTCCATTAGTTGAAGAACAAAGCTCTGCATTAGCTATTTATACACTTACGCAATCAATACTGAAATAAACACACATATAATTATGTAATTATCACATTAGGAAGTCCATAATGAACGATTTAATCAAGTAAAAAAAGAGTATCATAAATATGGCCAAATGATAATGAAACTGCACTACATGAATAAATCTTACTGAGAAAAGGCAAGTAACCAGCGGAAACTGGTAGGGAACAACTAGTTTACACATCAAGATGTATCACAACTACATTATTTAAGAATCCTGAGGACATTCCTGTACTTCAGAGAATGAAAACAAATAAAAAACAAACCCATTGACACCAAAACTTGAAATAAGTAATGTTTACGTGCAGATTAATGTTGATTAGAGCCATAAGATCACYGTCTGCTCATAAAGATAAACACATGATAAGATGCATGCCAGAATTTTGAGAGAGATCTTTTCTGCTCTGAGGATTCATTTCACGATTCTATATTCGGTAACTGTTCCATTCGCTTTGTTTGCTTGGGCCTGGTTACCATCATCCTCAAGATTTTCAAACTGTGTCTACACAGCTCAAAAATGAATAATTTATTAAGTCGCCTGTATTTGCATCTGGAGACTTTACTTAGGGCTATATCTAGCTGGCATTCCAAAGGCTGAACAAAGCAGGCTTGCCTATGATGCAAAGCACTACATGAACAGTTGCAATATGCAAGGATGCAGACATTGACAGAGGCCATCACTGTCCTTGTTCCAAAACAATCGTACAAAAGGGCTGGCAAATGTAATTATGTCCACAGAAGTCACTGAGGCCCTAGCTTCACAAATACATCACGACTATAAAACTAGACAGATTTAGCCAAGCTCACTAAGTTCCACTAAGCTACATCACAAGAGCGGGTCACAGACTCCAAAGGGGGACTGCAACTCAGAAGAGCTCCAGCACTGTTGTAATAACAATTGCACAGAATTGGCAGCTGGGGGTGACTATGGAAACAACCATTGCAGGGTCAAGAGCAGGAAGAGACGGTCACAGAGGAATAAAAGCAAGAGGAAGAGTTTAAGATAATAAAAAGACAGAGCCTAGCCAGGCCAAAAGGCCTCCCCCTCTCTTCCTGCAGTGTCTTGTGCTCTATTAGCACTTGTGACATTCTCTCCCCGGTGCTGCCTTTGCTCCTAATTGCCATGCCAGCCACCGGAATTGCATCCCAGTCCAAGGTGGTAACCAGCAGTAGTGCATTAATTATAGTAATAAAGCAATAACTGTACCAAGCCTTCTTTGCCTGACATAAAGGTTGCTACAAACACATTTCCATTATTCTATAATTTCAGCAAGGAGGAACAAAGAATTGGATGGGAGAAAAGGACACGCTAGGGAGTGGCAAGAAACAGCCTCTGGAGAGCTCAGACCAACAAAAATGCATAGTCTCAAATGTGGAAAAAAATATGGCTTAATAAATCATCATCTGAAGTTGCCATGGTAATAGTAAATGTCTAGTTCCCTATACTGTTTAACTCCATACATCCACTCCTGCAGGAGAGGAATAACACCAATTTCTCCACCGTACCAAACGACACCGGAGATTCTTATTTAAAGACGAGGACAGAGCGCGCAGCTCAGCGTAGTCAGGCTCACGACCTGCAGGGTACTCGAGGTGAAGGAACACTTTCTTTATGCAAGTCAGCTCCACACCGCACACTTGCTGTACTTTTTGCAGAACTCACTTCCTGGTGTGGTTGCTTCTGAAATGTAGTTTGCCAGATAACCAGCAAAGCAGCATTTGCTTTCTAAAACTAGAAAACACTTTGCAATTGACTGAAGATTGCAGTCCCACATGGAAAACTGTATAATAAATTATCATAGCTGTAGGTAAATATAAAGACATAGATAGAATCTGAAAGATCTTTTTATGTACCAACGACTTCCTGGAGGGAGGGGCTTGAGTAAGTAAAAAGAAAGAATCTGACAAGAAAAAGGATGGTGCGTGGGTCTCTCACAGAATAAGGTCAGCTCCCACAGACTTCCTCAAGCAAGTTCCTTAATGTTCCCGTGTCTCGGTTCCCCCATCTGTACAACAGTGTTAACATGTACTCTGCTTATCTAAGCTTATTAGCATGTAGAAAGTGATTTGTAATCTGAAAGTTCAGAGCCTATGAAAAAAGAAAACTTTTGTTTCAAAACTTCAGTCTGAAAAAATAGCCTGGCTGGCAATCCCTGTGCTAAAAAGCACTGTCAATGTTTATTAAGCAAAGATAAAACATTTCCACATCACATAAAGAAGCAAATTGTCTAGTCATACTTAAAGCACTATAATAAGATAGATGAGTAAAAAGACAGTCAAGAAATAAACTAAAGCGACAGCAGCACTAGGAGCAATTACGTACTGGAGAAGTGCAGCTCAAAGGGAAGGGGAGAGAGAAAGTCAGATTCAGCTTTCCAGCAAAGGAGCATGCCAAGGAGATTTCAGTGTCCTGAAAATCAGTCAGGTTTTTCCAACTATTCTTTTAAAATGCTTGCTGGACCATCTCAGAACATAATCATGCCTATGGCACATGATACTAGTTTACTTAAGGTCAGGTTAAATATCTTTCCTGGTTTCTTGAAAGCGAGATCCCTTAGACCACATACAGACCATGAAATCTCATTGCCAAAAACCAAGCCACAGTCTATGAAACATAATCTGGGAATAAAGAATACTTATTTTTATTAAAACAGGTCTTAGAATGCAGTGCCAGAGTGCTAATCATAAGCGCATGCAATTCAACCACGCTTTCCTTGCCGTAGCCTCTTAAGCCTTTGTTACTGCGATTTCACATTAAATAAGATATGACATTAGCCTAGAACACAGCCCTTGTAAAATCGGGATTTTTCAAGAGGTGCTACCAGGTCTCCTCCTACTGTCCATTCTATAGGACAGTGTCAACCACCAGTATTTTTCTCTCAGTCTTTACAGAAAGCTCTTTATCAGGCTTCATGTATGTGATGTATATTAAAGTACAGTTCCTGGCCTAGAGCAATTTAGCACAACTCCACGTTCTCTTCTTTAAAGGAATATGTTATCTGAAAAAAGGGATAGGATTTTTAACCAAACTAAAACTTAATGTAAATGTGCATCCTTTCTAAAATGAGCTCTTTTCCTAACCTGTTAAACGTGAACTAAAATTACAAACTTCTCAAAACAATGATAAAATTTTGCACACAGTAATCACAGACAAAATCATCCATTCATCACAGACTACATCTCATATGTAGAGGAACACATATGCATCTGTTTTAAAGAAGTGCAGCAGATGAACGATTTCAGAGTGTTTTACACGTTTGACTTTCTTGATAGAATATTTCAAAGACCCATTTCCTCCTCCTTCTGCATGTAATTTATATTCCTGAGACACAGAAGTAATGTCAAAACCTGAAAGAACAGAGAAATCCACAGTTGTGAAAGGCTCCTTGATATCAACAGGTGTACATCAAATACCATGAGCTAAGGCTACGTGGTTTCATGGTGCCTCCACTTCTCTGACTGTGTACCTGCAGGACTCCTGCTTGATTGAACTGCTGCATAGAGCCTTCACAACCTCACATTGCTAATCCAAGCTCCAGATGGAAATATAAATTCATAATAGGTTCAGGGCAAATAYCCAACATACCAAGGTTACATCACAGTGGATACAATTTGCAACTTCAATGGAAAGACAGTGAAAGTAATCAGAGAGATCCTTTGAGGAAAGTGTGATTTACTAGCTAATGCAAGACGAATGTTTTGTGTCATCTGCACAAAGACATCCATAGCTTGACATTAAATATGTAAAAGATTTGAGCTAGGGCAGTTTCCTTGGAAGCTAGCAATGCTATCTTTCTGCAAACCCTTTGCTTTTTCTCTAAAAGAGGCCAACATATCAAAATATTGCCAAACTGTGGAATATACAGGTCAAATGATATCTCACTAAATTAAAAAAAAAAAAAAAAAAAAAAAAAAAAGAAAGAACTCCAAACAAAAAAAAAACACAAAAAAMAAAAAAAAAAAAAAAAAAAAAAAAAAAAAAAAAGGACACCCTTCCTTACCCGAGGAAACATTATTCCAACAATGGACACAAAACATGGCCTCTAATGATATAACAGAAGAGGCAAAAAATAGTGCAAAACCATAATGAATGACTGAGTTAAAATCCAAGAAAAATTTGACCCCTAGTACTCTCTTTTCTCCCCTCCCACGGGACACAGGACTCTCATGAGGTCTGCTAGGCACTTTCTACATAATGTCAAACAAAGCAGACAGTATCAGAAGACTTGGCTGCTAAGCAGGCTTGGAGAAAAATGTACTGAAAATTATTTTGTCTCTTCTGAACAAGGACCCTGCCAGTGTCTCCAAACTCACAACCACAAGCTTATTTTTATGTAGTCACATTTACTTTAAATTTAAGAAATTTCTAAAACATATATTATTTTTAAGATGATAAATGTTTCTCAGTACATGAGTAATCTGGCTCCTCTGCACGTAACTCAGTCTCTCTGCAGCTAATGGTTAAAGTAGGCACCACAGCACAAAGCAGTTACGGTTTTCTGTTTCTTAGCCATTCTGTGGACAAAGGAGAAAAAAATAAAGTACAAACATTCTAGCGACTGCCGGGTAATACTAAAAAGCCACTATATGCACGGAGGGGACCTCCCCAGAAGGGGCAGCACTAGCATTGCCACATCAGCCTGTAACTCCCTGCACTAGCAGTCACCCATTTCCACCCTTCACATGATATCTTATATGTTACCTGATGTACACACATGGTACAGTATCAGGGCTGCTGCAGCACTCCTCTTTACTGTACACTACAGCTAGTACATACTAAGGCTGCCTATATATCAGGGGCAGCCTTTCAAAGGACAAGAAGTCACAATGGGATTCTGGACAGAAAGCGTAGAAGAGGTTAACAGAAAAAATTGTATTAATAAAACATGGAGTTATTTAAAATAGTTCAAGTATAACAGAACTCACTTTCAGTTATGCCAGACTGGCTGATGAAGTTTGTGTGATTAATTCCATTCTCTTCCTTTTCATCTCAGAAAACTGTCAGCTCTGTTGTACCAACAACATACTGTTACAGTGGCATCGTGAATAGCTCTTGGATAGCAAACAAAAAATATTAAGTGAGCTTTGCCAATTACCTACCACACGTTTTGCTCACAAGCTGCCTTATTCCCTTAAAATTCTATTGTTGGAATATCTAACCTTTTAAAAATAATAGGTACCACTTAAAAGCAATTGTTATTTTAATTGTGAATTGGGATCATAAATCCATTCTTTAAGAAGCAATTGTATGTTCTGCTGAATTCTTTTGAATGTGCCTCCTTTAATTCCCTTGCAGGCAACTTCTGCTATAATGAAATTTTTCATTTGCAAATTAGATTTGCTTGTAGCTAGAAACAAAAAGCCATCATCAGAGAGCCAGTAAAAGGGATGCATCCTTACCTAGTAGGAACAATTAGTTGCACTGACTGCAGTTGTAAAAGCTGCCTCTTTTCTTCTTTCTCCTCCAGCTCTATGATCTGAAGCAGAACTCGGAAACATGAGCACAACAGGAAATTGTGTGTATTTATACACACTAAAATAAAATCTGCAGAGCTATGCCTCTTTACAATGTCTTAAAAGCTGGACTATAGTATGTAGGATTCATTCGGTAGATGTCACTTCTACATATGTGTACATATACTATGCATACGTATTCATGTTACAATAGAGAAAGGAAAATTTAGTTATTAATGTAGAACTACCACTCAGCGAGGGACTTAAGCGTAGGTTCACATAACAAATAATCTGTTTAAAGGCAACAGTAATTGRCTTGACGAATGTCACAAACTCCACAGTGTACTCAACTTGTTTTTTCTATGTCATATTGACACAGAGAACTCAACACACCTATAACCCACTTTCTCAAGCAGAAAAGCATGGTTATTCCCATTTCACTTTCAAAAAACCTGCCGACAGAAAACAGGCATGAAAAGATTAAGCAACTAATCCAAAACTATTCAAGAAGTCCGTTGGAGAGTTAAGTATTGAAAAGGGATCTTGCAAGTTCCAGCCTCATACCTTCACATACATAAACCCCCTGCTCACCCCAGAACACTGGGTACAGTTTAGACTTGAAACCGTGTTTTCCCTGATAGGCATTTTGTTTAAGCTTGCAAGACTTCATATTTTCTTGAGACAGAAATAATCCTGGCACTGTACGACCCAGTTGTTATTTCAATAACTAACCTCTGTGAGAGAACCAAGTATTGTATTTTTAGGTTCCCTGCAAGAAGCATTGTTCATTTTTATCCTTTCAGTGGGTGATCTTTATCTCTGGCAGCCTTTGGGATATTTTCTTCCTGTTCAAACGCCAAGGACATTCTTATTATGCTTCATTCTAATGAATCCTGTAGTCTTCGGAGTGGGCCACCACTCATTTGGGGAAACTAGTGAAAGGGAATAGCTACCAGATGACAATGAGGAGACCTGAGAATGATCCCATTTTCAGGCATGAAAAGGAAGTAGCTGGAAACATACCTGCCATTACGCTCAGCAGGAGCTGGAAGCTTTGAAACTAACACTGCATAAAGAGAAAGTTCTGCTTTTGGAAAAGTGGAAGATTTTATCTGGATACATAAATCTGTCAATCGCCACATGCCTTATTTCTCTTTGCAGCAGAGAGGTTTGTGAGGCCTTGCTCTTTTTTTTTCTGTCATCCATTTCAAATACAAAATTCTGTTCTTTTTTCCAGTCAACCCCACACATCAAGCTCGGGAACGCTTTCTGAAAAAGTTCTTCTGGCCTTTTATCCCAAGCCCTGTAGAAATCAATTTGAGAGCCATTAACCAGGTAACATGCAAAATGTTGATGAAACCATCACCTGTGGCTTTGCATTGCAATGTTTTGCAAAAATTAAAGATCTAGAATTCTCTAACTCTCCTCCCTTTTCTGAAAGGAGGTATTCTGCTATGGTAGGGTAGGRTTGGGTTCACAAACGCTCACAGACCACACGAACAGGGCAGTCAACAGGAACAGAAAGTACAACCAGAATTTGCCAGACTGGATCAAACCACTGTCCCACAAACTCTGTAAACTGCCTTGAGCCATATGCAGTGCCTGATGAGTGAGAGAAATACACCCTATGCTTCTGAGGCTCCATGCCAGGCACACCATGTTTTATACTGGAGCAGCAGGGAAACGAGGCCAAGAGACTCTGAACTTCCATCTTTCTCCACCATTTGGTGACCAATTTAAACTTTAAACCTGTGAATGAGATCATGTTCCCTCAACTGCAGTACATTTCAACTCCTGATGCTCTTGGACTGCACTTGCTTATGATACTTATGCATTTGAGCATCATCACAAACTAGTACTTTCTGATGATTACTCAAGACAACATACTGCATCTAGTTAAAAGAAGCAGTCAGTGATAGTGGTTCAAGTCTGGAATAAAGGAAGGACACGCTGACAGCCATGAATTTGCAAATAAAGGCTGCTCCTTAGCAAACACGCTGACAGAGCTGACTGACGCACACCAGTCAGTTGAGAAGCAGGAATTGGAAATGCTATTAGTAAACAGTTGTCCAAATATTGCACTTCTGCTTTTTCTCATATCTGATAGATTAAATTTCAAGGTAAAATAGATTGGCTTAAACTAAGAGGATGAGATAAGAACATAAAACAAGTGCAGAAGTAAGCAGTCAAGCTTTCTTGCTAAACAAAAACATTTTATTCCTACATCAGCATGAAATCTAGCACAACAAAAAACCCCTAAATCTGTAAAATCCAAATATCCTCAACTCCTGGCAAACTATTTTTGGTGAAGCCCACTGTTGCCCCAAAGCTGAACCAGCTGCCCATTCTCAGGCTGAACCACCTGCCCATTACCAGCTTACAGACACTGAAAAGTCTTGGTGTCAATTCCTGTAACAACTCGGCAAGGTCTTCAGACCTCTTCCACAGCCTTCAATCCAGGATGGAGCACACTCCTGAACCCTGGCTAACCGTGAGGCTGAAGCAAGCCACAACAACCCCTTGTAAATGGCACAAAAGCTGAGATCTTCTGTTTTGCACTTCTCACAGTCCTCAAAAAGAAAATAAGTCCTGCCTCAAGCTGCGCACTGCGTATTCCACTCTTCTGTAACACCAAGGCCATTACACAGCCCTGGCTCCCCAGATCTTGTCCTCTATTTTCCTCAGTGTCATTTACTCTTTATTTTCACAACCATCAGTTCTGTGTGATAAACGCTAAGATCTCCCGTATAAGTACTATTGTTTTCTATTTATTTCTGCCTTACCACACACTTATACTTCTCTACATGTGGTGATAACACACATAGATGCAGTTCTTGTGGAAACTATTTACCATTAAAGGGCGGGGGGGAGGGGGGGAGGGGGATGGGGGGAGAAGAAACAGGTGTAGGCAGAGAAAACTGCCTGACAACACATGACAATACAAGCAGTGAGAATAGAAGATGGCCTGATGTGCTGCCAAAGGTAACAGGGATAGAATCATCCGGACAAAGCAGGCAGCTACATTTATAGCTCAAACTGCATCTGCAATCCAATTTCAGCAGCTCAGATCTCTGCTGCTGAAAAAAAAGGAGGTGGGGTTAAGGACGACCCTCAGGTAAGGGATACAGGTAACCCTCTCTCACAGTGTGATGGAAGTTCAGACAAATTGACCAAAATTTTAAGTACCTCAAAACCGGAAGAGAAGCCTTTACAGTTCTACCATCACCTCTACACTGAACAGATCCAGTCTCCAGAACCTGACATAGCACCATCTTAAAACTATAGACAAATTGACACCTCCTCCCCTCTGCTCTTAAAAGTACTGTACTACATCGGCACAGCAGAAGTGAGAACAAGAAGGTGACTCTTCTTGCCCTCTCACAGCACGTACTCTGGAGGAGCAGAAGGAAGCCCTGTAGTTATCTCAATGTAGGGGATAAAGAAGAGAGGTTCTAGAAACAGGGCAAGGCTGGAGGGATGACCTGACTGCAGAAACCGTCCAAGGTGGAAGCAGACAGACTGGAAAGAATGCTCCTTCCCTTGCATCTATGTCCTGGTTCCGGCTGGRACAGAGTTAACTTTCTTCCCAGTAGCTGGGGAGGGTGTGCTGTGTTTTGGGTTTGGTATAATAGGAGCGTTGATGGCCCATTGATGTTTTGGGTGTTGCTGGGTGGTGCTTGCACCGGGCACTTTTCAGCCTCCCGTGCCCTGCCAGGTGCATGGGAAGCTGGCGGGGGGAGCACAGCCGGGGTGGTTGACCCAGCTGGCCAATGGGGYATTCCATACCATGTGACGTCTGCTCAGTATAAAAACTAAGTGTGTGGGGGGGATCTGGGTCCTGGGACAGGCTCTTGTATCGAGCACACATCGGTTTGGGCGGGTGGTGAGCAATTGCATTGTGCATCGCCTGCTTTGTATATTCTATTGTTGTTGTTACCACTGTTATTATTACTGTTCTACTTTGTTTTATTTCAATTATTAAACTGTTTTTATCTCAACCCGCGAGTTTTCCTACTCATGCCCTCCCGATTCTCTCCYCCATCCCACCGGAGTGGGGGGGGGTGAGCGAGCAGCTGCGTGSTGTTTAGGTGCTGCCAGGGTTAAACTACGACAGTCCTTTTTTTTTGGCGCCCAACGTGGGGCACGAAGGGTTTGAGATAACAACAGACTAACTAGAGTGTATTAAGGAATTTATATCTGTTAACAGTTGTTGGTCACCATATTAGTTTATCTGACCTGCATCATGCTCTTGTTTTTGCTG
>JAYKAV010000600.1:1800463-1849502 GCA_035582835.1 Phoebastria nigripes | reverse complement strand
ATCACTGCAGAGCACAGCAGACTGCAGAAACCAACGCCAATCTTTAACATGTACAGCAAAAACAAGAGYATGATGCAGGTCAGATAAACTAATATKGTGACCAACAACTGTTAACAGAKATAAATTCCTTAATATGCTCTAGTTAMTCTGTTGTTATCTCAAACCCTTCGAGCCCCACGTTGGGCGCCAAAAAGGACTGTCGTGGTTTAACCCTGGCAGCGCCTAAACACCACGCAGCCGCTCGCTTACCCCCCCGCTCTGGTGGGATGGGGGAGAGAATCGGGAGGGCACGAGTAGGAAAACTCGCGGGTTGACATAAAAACAGTTTAATAATTGAAATAAAACAAAGTAGAACAGTGATAGTAACAGTGATAACAACAACAACAATATGCAAAGCAGGCGATGCACAATGCAATTGCTCACCACCCGCCAAACCGAACGAGAGCCTGGGACCCAGGGCCCCCCCACACACCCTTAGTTTTTATACTGAGCATGACGTTGCATGGTATGGAATACCCCATTGGCCAGGTGGGTCAAACACCCCTGCTATGCTCCCCCCGCCAGCTTCCCATGCACCTGGCAGGGCATGGGAGGCCGAAAAGTGCCCGGTGCAAGCACCACCCAGCAACACCCAAACCATCGATGGGCCATCAACGCTCCTATTATACCAAACCCAAAACACAGCACACCCTCCCCAGCTACTGGGAAGAAAGTTAACTCTGTCCCAGCCAGAACCAGGACAATCTATTTCAGAAGCTGATGTAGAAACAGTAATAACTTTACCTCCCAACCCCCCTTTATTTGCAAGGAAGAGGAATTGTATCCACGGGTAAATTTAAGAGATTGGTACCTTCTCCCTCTAAAACTGGCATAGAAAGGGACAAAAGATACTACTCTTTATATCTCCCTCTTTCTCCTATGTACTTGTGTGGGCTACAAGGAGGAAAGAGTGAGTTTCTGAATCATTGTTAATTAATTGGACTAGATGATCATTGTAGGTCACTTCCAACTGGAACTATTCTATTCTATTCTATTCTATTCTGTTCTATTTTATTCTATTCTAACACCAGCATAGTTTTTACCATTCTGCTCCAGCTAAGCCATGATGATGCCACCAGGAATTTAAAATAGTGGCGGAAAACAAATAAAAAATGAAAATTATAATCCCAGCAGTGCACAGTCTCCCAGTCCCTGAGGTGAGGGGCATGAAGAGGGATGTACGTCCCAGAAGGACATCTCTCAGATCACAGGAGACACACTGCAAAATTGCTATTGGGCTGCATAAAGAAGAAAACAAGATAAGAGCAGTCTTCCTTCATCCTGCAATGGAGAAAGGCAGCCCCATGCCCCAGCAGCACCTGAATGTGGGAGCAGCGGGCCAAAAGGGGACAGAGAAACCCGAAACATGTTTCAAGAGCATTTTTGTTCCCTTCTCACCACGTCCCTATGGGAGAGGGGTCTTTCCACTCTGGTAACCAACCACTCTATTGATATACAGCCAACCTGCACTAAATGGCTAGTTCATGCAACTCCCTAATTACCAGGGTAACCTCATCTGTGCTACAGTAGGAGCAGGAGACAAGGCGCAGGCACCAAGTGGCAACATGCAGAGCCCTGGTCACTCCACCAGGGACAGAGCAGACACGGAGAATTTAGGAGGCAATGTACAACGGCAGGTCAAAAAGACATCAGAATTGGTGTTACTGCAAATGTGTGAATAAAGAGCAGAAAAGATGAAGAAAATAAAAATGAATTACAGGAAGAGGTCATCTCTCAAAGCACCCCAAAGGGTACACTATCCCTATGTACATTTTGACTACAAACCCCAGTTCATTTGCAGTGAGTTTGTACATCATGGGCATAACATAGAATCATAGAATGGTTTGGATTGGAAGGGACCTTTAAAGGTCATGTAGTCCAACCCCCCTGCCGTGGGCAGGGACATCTTCAACTAGATCAGGTTGTTCAAAGCCCCATCCAACCTGACCTTGAATGTTTCCAGGGATGGGGCATCTACCACCCCTCTGGGCAACCTGTTCCAGTGTTTTACCACCCTCAGCATAAAAAATGTCTTCCTTATATCTAGTCTAAATCTACCCTCTTTTAGTTTAAAACCATTACCCCTTGTCCTGTCACAACAGGCCCTATCAAAAAGTCTTTCCCCATCTTTTTTATAAGCCCCCTTTAAATACTGATAGGCTGCTACAAGGTCTCCCCGAAGCCTTCTCTTCTCCAGGCTAAACAACCCCAACTTTCTCACCCTTTCTTCATAGGAGAGGCGTTCCATCCCTCTGACCATCTTCGTGACCCTCCTCTGGACCTGCTCCGACAGGTCCATGTCTTTCTTGTGCTGGGAGCTCCAGAGCTGGACGCAGTACTCCAGGTGGGGTCTCACCAGAGCAGAGTAGAGGGGCAGAATCACCTCCCTCGACCTGCTGGCCACCCTTCTTTTGATGCAGCCCAGGATACGGTTGGCTGTCTGGGCTGTGAGTGCACATTGTCGGCTCATGTCCAGCTTTATCATGTCATCACTGAAGTACAGACTACCAGAGCCAACCAGCTATTACAAGGATTATGACACTATTTATTATTGAAAGAAAAAAAGAAGAAAAAAGAAACAAAATTTTTTAAAATGCCTACAAGTCACCCCAGAGCAGAGGAAAGCTGTCACAAAAGCCTTTAAAAGCAGCCTCATGCAGCATTCAGTTTCAAAACATACTCCTACTTTTTAGCCTATGGACACAACAGCATTAGCAGTAGGGGAAGGAGAATTATACCAAGAGGAAGAGACATCCAATGGCCCATATATGCTGAAGCCAAAACCCTTGCAAAACTGCCAGCAGGGAGACTGTCTCAGAAAGAACCTCCTTCCTGAAGGTGCGTTGTGATAAGTACATGTATTTATCAGGTTAATCCTCATCCCAATAACTGAGTAGTGGGTGGGCATATATTTCATTAAAATGGCCAATGCATTTGCCTACCGTAAAGCAAAATATAAACGTGAATATGAAAGGCCATGAATTATGCACTCTGCTATCTTTGATCATCAAGTAGGGAAGAGAGCTTGAAAAACGACTTACAAGAATCAGCTCAAGTCATCAGAACACCTCAACATCACAAGCATCAAGTAGGAGTTGATCTCATAACTGATCAAAAGCTGATTTGTTGCCTGCCTTCACAATAAAGATTTGCATTTGCACCATATCAAACTGGCTGTAAGAAGCGCACAGCACATTTCCCAGTAATCAGGTACAAAGAACAGCTCTTCCATACCTGTAGAAAAAAACTTTAAATTCCCAAGTAAGTTCAGACTTAATTAAAAAAAAAAATATTTTGCATTTACTGATAGAGAAATAAAGAGACAGAAAGACCACTACATGCCGGTAATGATCTCAGTGCAGGAATCCCTCTACCATACCTGAACACCCGCACAAAGCCATGCAGACTATTGCTTGGGTCCTCCTTTGCAAAGCAATGAGCCAGGCTCTCATTTCTTGGGCCAGGCATTGCTCTAGCATAGCTATATCACTTTTTTTGTGCATTCAGCTCAGTCAGCACCGGGAGGCTTCTTCACTTCCCAGTGGAAACATGCCTTTACACAGAGGTAGTTGGTTGTAAATGTGGAGGGAGGAGAAAAGCCCAAATGTCATATAGCCTCTCACTTTAGGCTTGTACCTGAACACACATGATTCCCCTCATTACTCACCTGGGGTGCTCCCCACATGCAGCCAAATGGTCCCCAGGGGGATGCACTGTGCTGATGCTGGTAACACAACGCCTGCCCACCTCCCTTCTTGCTCGCCACCATAAACCATGATGAGGGAGGAAGCCCTGCAAGCTTCCAAGCTAAAGCACGCTGCAAAATCTGCTGACTTCAAGGACAGCCACAGTCATTCATGCAATAATTCACTGAATGCATGAGGTGGGCAGCAGGACCATACATCAGCACAGTCTGTCGGCTGTCTGTGCTGGGAGCCTCCGGTGTGCCACCGGCCTCCTGCACTCCCTGTTTACTTGTATCTGCAGGCTCTTGCGCAGGGTTGCTCTCAGCCATACGCATTAGGGAACCATTAGTCACTTGAAAAGCAGAGAGGCTCTGACATTCATGTAGAGATAGGCAGTTTTAGTGAGCTGGCAACATAGACGTGACCGCGTGTGCCCAGACTATTTAGAGTTGAGAAGGACCTGCCGGTCTCTCTGCTGGGCGGCAGCCGCCACTGCCGTCTCCTCACCCACCTCCTAATGGGAGGGCAGAGACTGCTCCTCCACTACGCTAACACAAATATGGAGTGATTCAAACACACGGTGCTTATGTATATAATGACCCGATGTTACCTGCTCTTCGCCTTTATAAGCTGGTCAATCGGTTTATATTTAAAGATGGGAAATACCTTTTTTTTTATATCTTTGAGCTTTTTTGTGTTTTTCTTCTCTATGACAGGAATCAGTGGGGGCTGAGGACAACCAGAAGCTTGCAAGAGACAGACTGCCCTGTGCAGTGTTGCACCCTGTGGGAGGGAAGGGCATCAGACCTCGTTGCCCGGCTCAGCTATGGGATGGACAGAGTGCAGGAAGAGGCACAGAGCGGGAAGCGCAGGGTGAACAGGCAGCTACTGCAGTGGGCCAAATCACATCACTTGTGTGCATGCTCTCTGCAGCGTCCAGCCATCACATCCATGCAGCTTACTGACTCCTGCCAGTGGTGGACAAGAAACCGAGTTTCCAAGGGACTCCCGGAGGTTTTTCCCAAGGGATGCTCTACCCTCTTCCCTCTCCAGACTCCAGAAAAAGTAGATGCAGGCAGCCCTGAGCACTGTGGTGGGTTTTAGGTAGGAGAGGAAAAAATGCAGATCTGTGGGATGGCTCGTTTCAGGGATCTGACTGGAGACATTCATTAGAAGAGGAGGACTCACAGGTAATTCTTCTCATGGTGGGAGGGTTGAGTTGGAGGGAGGTGGGTGGGCTGAGGGCATTTATGAGCTCAGTGCCTTGCAGAGCTGGGGAGACAGCAGCCTGCCAGAATTACAATGCTTGT
The DNA here is from genome assembly GCA_035582835.1 of Phoebastria nigripes. Taxonomy (NCBI): domain Eukaryota; kingdom Metazoa; phylum Chordata; class Aves; order Procellariiformes; family Diomedeidae; genus Phoebastria; species Phoebastria nigripes. The sequence goes on along the minus strand of JAYKAV010000600.1, from coordinate 1,844,467 downwards.
ACATGGAAGCTGTATATGTGGAAAACAGACCATGACAACTACGTTTGAGGCTATTAGTTAGGACAACAGAGGAGAAGACAAAGGGCAAATAGTGTCTTCTTCCACACTTCCGCCTTCTGTGCATAAAATGCTCCCACTTCTTACAACCCAACAGCAGAGCCCCCGGGTCCTCTGTGCACCCCTCTGCAAAGCTCTGCTCTCCAGGCCCAGCCCTGACTTTGCCCTGCCCCATGAAAGCCCTGCAAACCAAGCGATGGCAAGAAGCCCCTGGCCACGCTGCTAGAAGACAAAGTTTTCCAAAAGGAGGTTCTGCCATACAAATGTGTGTGGCAGGGAGGGAGGGAGGCAGAGGAAGGTCTCCTTTCAGGTTGTGCTTGATGAAAGCACACAGGGAGGGGAAAATGCCCTCTTTAACTGCTGCCTTTATTCTCCCTCCCACCATGCCTGAATGTGGCATCCTCAGCAAATTTGCTTCCACAGAATAAGGAATCAGAAAGTAAGAAAACTGGCGGAAAAAAAGCAAAAATCATGACAACAGAGCAGATTTCTGAGCCTACGAGCAGCATGCTAAAGAGGGCAGAGTGGGAATAAGAAGAGATTTTAACAACTGGAAATTATTTAGATCACAGAAAATACACCACAAAATGTCTACAGGTTGGAGAAAAAGAAATTAGGATGAGAGAAGTCACCCTATTCTTTATAATGGAGAAAACGTCACATGGTCCAACTCGAGCACTCCTTGCGACCAGCAAACTGCGGAAACTAGAAATATAGAAGGGTTCAAAAGTGACTGAATAAGCTCAGAAGAAAAATGAATCAAGGGTTTTTAATATAAAATGTGCCATCTTTGGCTCACACAGTCCTTCAGCTACAGATTGCTGGAGCTGGGGAGTTAGGGTAAGTATTACTACATGTTTGCCCTCTTCTTATGCTCTTGCATAAGAACTCCTGTCAGAGATAGGCATTGATCTGAAGAGAGCCTTTGCCTGACCTGGCACATCACCAGCAGATCAGACAGGACCTTGGAAAATCCAAGATCTTCCTCTTTCTCCTCTCCCTCTTCTTTCTTTCCTGCTTTGCTCTAAGGAAGGTAACTTTCCACAGGAATATATCTGGAAATGATAGATCAGTATGGTGTCAACTTGCACAATATGGCTGGTTTATGTGCTTATCAAATCCCAGGGGATTAACTCAGTTGTGATAAATTCATGTTAGGGAAACAATGCAGATTCTCAGATGAGAAAGCCAGGCCATCGCTCTAGATACAGAATACAGCAAAGGAAGACTTGTTCACCTGCTCCTTAACCTCCATTTTCCTCATATTAACAAACCAGTTCTCCTATAGGTCTGTACTGAACAAAGTCCAGGGACACATCTCCCACATTTCCTCTCTTTGAAATAATCAAATACCTAATAAAAAAAAGGTTGGCTCCATCTGACATGATCTTTCCCCTGCTGCACTGAATGAGAAGCAGCCTCACAAGGAAGCAGTCAAGAAAACTGCCACGTTCCCTCCAGGACACAGACGATGACTTCATTGGCATTACTACCATGATCCCTTAGACCCAAGAGGGCTTCAGGGCTATAGGCAGGGTTTCGCTGTGACAGAAAGCTGATCTGGCACTAATGATGTGCAACACAGCAACACCGTTTGGCCCAGGACAGACAGAAATTTCAATACACACTCCACATCAGAAGACGAGAACAAGAACACTATTAACTAAAAAGGTAAATATAACCCTTCTGCCCTTGACTGACAAAACAGAGCTGTATATACCCCTAGGCAACCACTTAGATATTGTCTTTGGAGTTGATCAATTCCACTAGAAATTTTAACTCTGTTTATTCCTGAAAAATGTCATTAAGAGTGTTAATTCTTGTATCTCCTCGGTTGTATTTTCACCTGCACATTGGACTGAAAGTCTCTACAATCATGACACAAACCTAATGACAGAAGACTGTTAAATGAGGCAGCCCTCTGTTGAATATAAACTTTCTTAAACAATGATTTCGATCCCACCAAGCAAATTGGTCTCTTAGGGGAGAATGTGCTTTTGCTGCAAAGAACCCCTGCCAGATCAATGCCCCAAGCCCCAGGGCCGTTACAGGGACACGTGGCACACCAGGAAGATGGTGTTGCTTTCTGTGTCTCTCCCATTAGCCATGACATGCAAACAACAGTGATCTCACTGCAGCACTGCATTGGCATACCAGGAATTTCCTCTGAGCCCTTTAAAAAACAGTCATGTAATGTTGACACATCAGTGAAGGAATAAGCTGTAATATCACTGCAAATTCAACTTCATTTAATTCAGTTCCATGGAAAAATTTAGCAAGGCTTTCAGTATTCGTCACAGGCTGAGACAGCACATCTCAAGGTTCCTAAATAATGTATTAAAAGCAGAAGAGTTATGTTTCCCTTTAGTTTCTATGGCTCTTTTGTCAGCATTTAACATTACTGATCACAGGCTCTCTCTTTTCATCCATGGGAGGTGTACTGTAGGATTCTCACCCAGCAAGGACTGTGTCAGAGTTGTTCCAGGACAGACAGCCTTGGTGGGCTGCAGGATGCTCCAGTGAGACCCTACAGCAGAGACACTCAGCGTCAGTTTTCCCCTCTGGGACATGAGGGACTTTTGGTACGACTGGGCTGTGCCCCGTATGCTGCCTTTGTGCTCAGGGCACGTTCTTGACAAACACCTGTCAAGCAGCAACCTCCTTAGGACTGGGCATCCAAAACAACTCAAGTAGCATTATATGCTTTGATTCATCAGCCCTGTACCTAGGTGTGGGTTACAAGTAGGAATATCTTTTTTTTCCCTGGCCCCAGTCATATCATATAACATCAAAGCAAAGGTCGCTTAGCTGAGTTCCAGTGCCAGCCACCGCAGCCTTATCTTTTCTGGTTTTCCTTCTCATTGCTCTTCTTTTTATTTCAGCTGAACATGAGCTGGGTAACTCCATTTGCTTTTCATATAGGATGATGAATTTTCAGGCCACTATAGCAACCTGTAAGAAGTGTCCTTAACCAATCCTTACCCCCCAAGGGAAACCATCATCTTATTGGGCTGCTATGACATTTCCTCGTGGGAAGCACAGCCAACCCAAACTTACTTGTACAGACACCACTGTCCTTCATCAGTGTCATAATCAGAGTTTTTCCACCCTGATGATGTCCTCCAGTGTATTGGCACTTTTGTTTTGAGAATGTTAACAGGGGTGATCACCAGGCAATGGTAACAAAGAGGACAATGGCCAGCCCAGGGTCTGGAGACAGGCGTACGGAGATTAGGTCAACCCCATAACGTCAGTAACTCCTCTTTCAGAGCAGCAGCTTCTCCCTGACCAAAGTCACTTCTTATTTGTAGTGTCTTGCTCAGCCCAGAGGAGCAGCCGGCCACCTGGAGTCTCTTGGCTGTTTCCAGAGCTTATTACCATGCACATCAGAAATAGTTTAATCTCCTCAAAATACAAGATCTAGGATTAATGCAGTGTGGGTTTATTTTAGGCACCATTTTTCCTCCAGAAGCCCTGGCCTGTAGGGACAGAAATGATGTAGAAATTCTTCTGTTTTCAGTGAGCATATGCATGTGCATAGCCAACTTTTCAAACAAAATGAGCTTAAAAATTCCTGGATTGATTGTTTTCTTGGAAGGTAATTTGTCCCTGCCTAATCGCATCTTCTCAAAGAATGGTGGCAGGTTGATGCGTACAAGCCTCTGCTGCCTCCAGGCTCTGTGTGCCCCTGCACTGTTGCCTGTGCACGTCTGTGCGCCTCAGGTGGCTCTGCAGAGGCCTGTAGTAACATAGAATTTACTGACCTGCAAGTAGCTCAGAAATTCAAATTACAACCTTGGCAGTAGAGAAAAAACACCAAGTTCTCTTCAACTTCTGTGCTAAATCAAAAATCATAAAATTTAATAAGAAAGAGGTGCCTGCTAAAGCTTATTCCTTTGTATCCATAAGCTTCTCTCCACAGAAACCTGCACTAACTACAGCAGGTTTCTTTTCTCTTACATAAACCTGGCTGGGGGGGAAACCCCATCAACCAAAGAGTGCAGCTGCAGCATGGAGGATGGAGGATTCGTTTGTCAGAAGTTTGCCTACGTCCACTGCAAATCCGTTAGTCGGACAACTCTGGAAACAGACTTGGCTTAACACTACAAGTTAACACTACAAGATATCAAGTGTGGTACCTGAGCTGTCTTGGAAAGACCATGTCCCTGCTGCAAGCTCTGCTTTTCCCTGATGCTCCGCTTTACACAGAGATACTAGCCAGATGCAGGCTCAGTGCTTATTTCTTTCAGTGTCCTCTGCATTGCTTGGATATGACTTTCTACACCACGTTTCATCATGACCAGCGTAGGACTGACTTATACAAACTACAGAGGTTTAAATAACATTTCCTTGCATTCCTGGCAAGCTCTGATGTGGGCATCGTTTCCTGTTTTACCAAAGAGGTAATGCCACAAATAACCAAGCAGAACAGGTGGGTGGGACTGGCCTCGTATTTGGGGGGAAAAAAAAACACAGAAACAACCAACAACAAAAACAACCCAAAAAGCCCCCCCAGAAGACAAAAAAAAACCCCAAACAGGGATTGCTTGTGATAAATTATCCTCTTTTCATTCCTTATTGGGTAAGTTGCGAGAACACTTTCCTGCCTCCTCAGGCCATGCCATGTTTCTGAGCTGCCCAGATACCTTTCAGGACAGCACCATAGACAACCTAATAAATAAATAATACACAGGTGCCCGGCCAGCTGCCCTGGGTGCCTGAATATCTGCTTAGGGCTGTGCTGGTTCCCAGAGGTCCTTCCAGGATAGAGAGTCCCTAGTGTGGCCCTCAGCCAACATAGTGCATCTCTGGGCAGGAGACGGAGCATCTGTCAGGCAGACCTGAGGCTGTGGATGAACACCCATGGGAAGTGGGGGCCATCACGCACCTTGGCACCTTCCAAACTGTGGCAAAACACATTCCCTTGTCTTTGCCTTTTCTAGCAGACAGCAGGACATGCAATAAGACAGACCAGTTTCTCCCCCATTCCCCAAATCCCTAATCGCTACACTGCAAACTGAGAGACAGAGCAAACTTCATCCACCAGAGATTAATGGGGCCTCACCATGTGCTGCTGCCATATTTCCAGCTGCTGTAGGGGGCCAGTGCAATACGAGAACCTGCAGAGAACAGGATATAATAGCCACCACGACCCTGGCTTTCATCCCCTAGTGTCACTTCATTATAAACTTGGCTTGATCCTTTAGAGAGGAAATGTTTTAACATCAGTGTGAAATACTGAGTTGTATTTATCCTGAAGGCTACAAAATAAACAAAATCCAGGAAGATGGCTTGACACAAAAAGACTATTAAGTTATCCTATTTGGAACCAGAGTAAAAATAAGAAAATCATTCCCCTTTTACGTTGAAATAGTATTTGTTGTCATCACAGTCTGGTTACTACCACCCTTCCTCTTCCCCCTGCCAGAGCTCCCCTAGATAAAGAAGAGCTGGGACCATCACGATGCTGTCCTCCACAAGAAGCAAACTGGAGGTATCCCAGTGGGGATTTGCCTATCTTTCCTTCACAGGAACATGCCACTAGACAGATACTGAGTATGAGCCCATGAATAAGGGCATAAATCTGGGAAAGGACTTGGGATTATTCTTGTCTGTGAGGTGGTAGCATGCAACTTGCTTGCCAGTGCCTCTGCCTCCCCTCTTACCCTTTGCTCTGTGTCATTAACATGGAGACTGCCCAAAGCAGAACATCCTTATGCATCGAAGACAACAAAAATAGTGGCGATGAGCAGGACTTTCAGTTACCTGCCTATCCAGTCCTTATGCTGTGTTTCTGCTTGTGCAATTCGCGTTGCCTTCACTCCTTCCCAGGTCCCTCTAATCTTAGCCTCTACTGCTACCTGCATGTCTTGAGGCTCAGCTTCACTTTCACATCTGCATCCCTCTGTCCCTTCAAGTCTCTTCCAAAGCCTTTTCTTCTACATCATTCACTAATCTAAATTGTCCATTCCAAAACAGTGTGGACTTGAAACTGTGGGCGGGGGGACAGAGAGAGAAAGAGGGAGAAGAAAAGCAAAGAAAAGGAAGAAGGGGATATGTGCAAGATCTGAGGTTCACCACAGCTGTTTTCTGCTCATCTCTGTGTGTACATTGCCTCTTCAGAGCATTTGTTCTTTGCAACTGATGGTTTCATTTTTGCGCATAAAGTGCTGCGCAGTGTTATGGCATCATGGAAATAATAATGAATAATGCAATCTCTCACCTTCCCACTGGAATAAAATCGTCGTTTGATTTGTGAATAATTTTCTTAAACTCCCACTAAAAGACTTCTGTCAGAGATTAAACATATTTTTTTAAATTATTAATGGTGCTTCCCATTAAAATAAATAAAACAGTAAGTTGAGTTTCTAAATGACCTGGTGGTATTCAGAGACAACTGCAGAGCAAATTATTTGATGAGGCTGGTAATAACAAAAAAATTAATCAAATTTTCTTTTTATAAATCATAAACATTTCCTAGGGAACACACCAGAAACATCTTAATTAAGAGCTTTAAGATCACAGTACAGCTGAGATTTCCTCTCTCTCTCTCTCTCTGGTGTTTTCTATATGGAAAAGGGTTACTTGCCAAAGAATCCCAATTCAGTCCATGCTAAGGTGAGTGGGAATTTCCCTTTCATCTCAGCCGGTGTTGAATGAGATGCAGTGTCCTCATACAGGCCACAGCAGCCGCAGCTGGACCCCCCCATGCCTTCCCTCTTCTTCCAGGCAAACTGCCAGGACTCTGCTGATGGGATATGTGATTTCTCTTCTCTTCTCTTCTTCTTTCCTCAATAATATAAATTTCCATGGTAAATCTTAGATGGTAACATTTTCAATGCAGTAAGCAAAGGGCAGTTCAGTCAGATGACTTCCATTTGAGTTTATTAAAGCTGGAAACTACAAAGAAGTGGTGATAGAAAGCTGAAAGTAATCAGAGATGTTTAGCAGGATAGTGTGAGAGTATGTTATGATTTTGATAAATTGGAGAAACAGCCTGAAATTCATAACAGAAGTTTCATTAAGACAAATGTAAACTTACTCACTTCAGAAAGCATTTCCCCAGATGCAGAAAGACTAATACTATTAAGAGGTCTTCAGAAATTTACTGGCAAGCCCTATTGGTAGTGCTCTCATGAAGATGATGTTGAGATAGAAAGGAACAGCCACATAATCTGAAAAGGGTTTTCATAAATTATCCTTAAAAAAAATACCTTAAAGTCTTTCCTGAACAGCAGAGGAAGGGCCACTTGCCTCACTGGTTTTCATTTTCCTTTATCTTGTTCCAGAGTGCTATAAAATCCACAGTAATTATATTTGAGTACCTATAATCAAGAAACTTGAAGGAGGATATGTGAGAGAGCATATGCGGCAGTAACTCTGGTGCCATCACTGTGACAGTCGCGGGCAGAGAGGAGCCAGGGAAGTGGGCAGAGAGCCACTGGCAGGAGGAGGAGAAATCCCCATCGCTCCTCCTCCGCACCCCTGCAAAGTGACCCCCAATGCCGTGGTGGGCTCCAGGGGACTGATGCCAAGAGGGCAGCTTGCCGGCGTGAAACTTGACTTGAAAAGATGGCTTCTCCTGAAAAAGGATGAAACAGCAGTTCATCCAGAGTGTGGTTCTCCAAAAACCTAATACTATCTTCAAATCACCAGGACATCTGCCAAACAACAAACACATGCAGCAAAACATGCCTGCTCCAGACCTAAGCCCCATCTCCAGTCATACAGACTTCATCGCAAATAGAGCTAAGTACCTTTTCCTCCCAAATACACGACAGCTTCTATGGCTGCACCAGAGCAGTAAGCCAAAATAAATCACTTATGGATATGATGCGCAATGAATACATCAACACTTGGGAATCTGTGTAAGCTCATCTCACAAAGCACTCATGGGGAGAGGGTAAAGGTGAGGTATGTGGTCCTTCTGTTCACTGAAGTCTTCTGGTTGCCCTCCTGTTGAAGACTTAGCTTATGCAATTTTCATGTTCATGCACTTTCTTTCAATCCTCAGAAATTGATAGTTAAAATTTGTATTTGTTGTTTTCCTTCTAAGAAAAAGGCATTTCATAGTCTCGACACAGCCAAAATATACCCTGTCCATTAAAAGACTACATCCAGCCAGGCAAGGGCTCCTAAAGGCAGGTTTGTTTTATTCTTCATTGGTCCAGTTCAGTCAGGAGACTTCAACAGACGTGAACCAGGCAGAGGCTGATCTGACACCACCTACAACAGAGACCTCTGGGTCCTCCTTATCGCCTGCATTAGACTAGTCCCAGTCCCAGTGTGCTTTGCTTTGCTTTGGTCCACAAGGTCCTTTCCCCACGCACAGCAGCCACATCTCTCCTCCTGCACAGAGCCCATGTGCCACCCACCACCCCACGGGATGGTGACGGCTGCCCCTGGCTCACATCTCACCTGGGGTGCCCTGGCTCAGGGCTCCCCCATCCCCGCAGAGCTCCTCAGAGGCCCATGAGCTGCCTCTCCCTCTCCTAAGTTTGTCTAAGAGCAACCAAGAGGTTCAAAATTTATCATAGTTGTGGGAAGAGGCAAGCAGAGAGGTGGGTAGGATGGCTGCAGAAATTTTGTCCCCCTAGGAAATGGGGAAGGTTTGTTTGGGAGGGTTAAGCCTTTCCTAAAGTACCCAAGAAACTTAAGATACGACTTTCAAATCTTTATTAATCATATACTTTTCAAAGATTTTCCAAAAATATGTAAAAGTACTTTTTCTCAGTGGTGACTGTTTCTCTGCCAAGTCATAACTTAACATCACGAGCCATTCCAACAGTCTGAAATATGTTTTTTTTAAGTAAAAGATAAAGTCTTTCTCATGCTCATCATTGCAAAAGCAACAGTATATACACTCACAGAGTCCCAGCTTAAATAAACAAAAGAACAGATAATAATGTGTACTCAGGACCATGTAAAACCAGAATATAATAGAAAATCAAATGGCAATCTTACTGCATCAATCAAATTTTAGTACTAGTGACCCTGTTTTCCCCAGAGGGCTTGACACTTCAAATTTGAAAAAGTTGCTGAAAAGATCACAGGGATAAATTTGGAAATATATTTAAACTGTGGGAGAACATTGATTTAAGTTATGATAATATGACCTATTAAAGAAAGAAATTAAAATCTCCCAATTGATTATGTCAAAAGAAATTCAATTCCAAAAGGGGCTGAAATACCAGTTAGCCTCAGTTTTGAAGAGGCGGAGAGAATATGAACGATTAATTCTCTGGCTTTACAGAAGCGATCTAGTAGCTTTCAACCTTCTCCAATTTTCAGACCCCTAAAAATTTACAGCAGAGGATCCCATTAAAGAAAACACAAGCCTACTCACAAGAGGCTTGCTTTACTTGGTTACTTTTACTGATCTGTCAGAAACAGTCTGTGGAAATTAAGGGCCTAAAGAGCAGCAGTCAAACCCCGCTGAGGACAGACATTGCTTCCACAGTAAATCGATATGAAGGCAGCTGGCTGTCAGCTTTCGGCATGCCCAAAGTGTGACTTCTATTTGGATTTGCAAGGCACATGCAGGCGCAGGTCCTGGCCAGCCTGTGGATGGAACGAAAAGCTCATCTGTGCTCACCAGCAGATGTAATTAGCAGAAGGCTTCGCCCATACGAATTGCTTGATGGCAGGATAAGGAGGCATGGGCTGCAAGAAGACTTTTGCTACCTAGGAAAAGGACAAATGCAGTAAAAGGCAACGGGGGGACCTGACTATGCTACAGCAGGACTGAACTGTAGGCCCATACAACCAAATTTCTTCTAGACCCTCATCCGTTTATGTTTGCAATAGCAAGTCCCCATAAACCAATGTTTCTTTGGAGAGGGAAGTCCAGATCCCCTGTACTTTCTGCTCTGCTGCTGACAGCTTGGCCCATGATCTTTCCCTTCACCCTCTGCCGATGGATGGGGCAAGGAGAGCAGAACCAACAGCCCCAGACAGTCTCTTAATCTCACCTGAGCAATTCATTCTCTCCCTGGCACAAGGCAGCAGGGGGAGGCAAGGGCCTGCCACTAGGGAATTTGGGGACTTGAGCCCTTCTTTGACCCACCAACTCCACTCTAGGACACACGGTCAGTTTGGCTCTTCTCCTCCCAAACTGTTAGCTGTTTCAGATGCTGCCTTTCTCTCTTTTTACACAAAATATAAGTTTTGTTCAATTGTGAAATTTACACAACTTCCAAAACCTTCTCACAAATCAGAATTTTTACATTCTGGCCAGACAAGGTCATCCACATCTTCTGCTGCAGGGACCAGGACAAGCAAAGTAACTTCATCACCATTGTTCTCATCCCTGATACTCGCCTTCCCTTTTTAGGATCACCTTATGCATTTATAGCAACACAGCACTGCTGAGGACAGTGCATGCGGTATTCATCACTAGAGCAGAACATTGTGCCAATTATTCTTCATTTCTCTTTTACAAAGAACAGGTAGAAAACAAAGATTACAATTCTCCTATCTTTGATCTCACAGCTTCCTGAAACTTACTATTTATTGTTGTATTTTTAATTGTTATATGATTATTTAAGAACTAGAAGGTTACATAGACATTATACAAATAACAAATACAACATCAAGTTAATAATTCAGACTAGTGAAAGTTGCCCAAACTTGACCTTTAACTGAATAAATAAGTGTACAAGGTACGGCCCTGCTGTATTGCTGGAAACACTGTTTATTTCCATAGCACTGGTATCAGCTGTGTCCTGTGTCCCCCCAAATTAAAGGAACATATCCACTGGCATATGACTAGAAATTACAAGACTAGGCCTGCGCCACAGAGAGGAAAAGGGTTATGTAAAGAATTAGATCAGTATGACTCATCCTGAGCATTGGGTTTGAAGAATGTTAATAGTACTATTGTGGTATCAAGCTGGCTGCTACAGTTAAGATTGCACTTGGAATTTCCATTAGAAATCCTATTTTCAAGGGTTTATAACTTGGCTGTAGCATAAATTCAATCACAGCTGAAACTCAACATACAGAGTCTCATCATTGGAAGCAAAAGGTTTTTCAAATAAAAATAAAAAATTGGTTGTTTGAGGTCGAAGGAATGAAAAAAACAGTAGAATCTTTAAGGGAGACTTGACACTTTTCTGCCCTCCTGTAAATTACAAATGACCTCTGTCATCGGACTCCGGATTTCATAGGTCATTAATCCAGAGCGGAGAATGCTATCTGTAGGTGTATGGAAACAACACTCATTAAAAACACTTGATCTGTTACCCTGAAAGAGCTACTAGAAGGTATATTCAGCAACTTCTCCAAAGTTTCAGTATAAGTTTTGATATTCAGAGGACCAAATTTCAGCATTGGCATAAACTGCAGAGCTTCCATCAATTTCTGAGTGACTAATGACACCACATTTCAAGCATAGAGTTGTCTCCAAGTACGTTGACCAAAGCCATCCTACTGGCACCAGGATGGATCTTGCAGGTGCAAGCAAGAAATCCAGGTTTCTAAAAGTCAACTCAGGTACATTCGTGTGGTCAAACTCTGGCTGCACCAGAGGCTTCGTGTGATCCCTGTGCTTTCTGTGTAGGTTGATAAGACCTACGCAGGTTGATAAGCAGTGTTTTAGACACGGTCAGTGCCTCCTGGATGTGAAACAGCAGAATACATCCCAATGAGGTATCTTGCTCTATCCACCACTTACCTGGACTCTTGCCCACTCCCCTCTTCCCCCATATTCACACAGCTGGTTAATAATAAGCATTTAAGCCACCTGTTAATACTGTATTTGCAGTTCCCTAAGCACACACTTTCTCTGCCTTAGTTGAGAAAAGACCACCATTTCTACCAGCTTCCAGAAGATACAGCTAGTCTTTGGCTGAGGCCTTTGTTTCTACACACCTTACATGCAAGGAAAAGAGCAGGAATCCATTAAATAACAATGATTTTGAGTACTCCAAAAAGGTAATATGCCACATGAAGAAGAGTCTTTGCTTACCAGCTAAAGCACAGACCAACAACAAGGAAAACATCCGTTTATAGTGTTGGTATAAAATCAGCGGAGTCACTTTTGTGTTTTTAAAAGAGGGATCATAGGAAGTATCTGGGTCTTCAAGTATTTCTAAAATGATGGGAGGCTTGGGAAGGATGGTGCTGGCGAGGCAGGAAGGGTGCAGCTGTGCTGCAGGATGCGGCACTGTGCAGGGAAGCCCATGCCAGCCCTGGCAGAGGCTTCCCACCAGTCAGTGGCTAGCGTGGCCCCGAAAAGGCTCAGCAGCCCCAGCCCCTGCCCGCAAGCGGGCTCACCCCAGGCTGGTCCTGCTAACAGGGCAAAGCACTGMGCTGCATTGTGCTGCCGTATAAATGATCTTCATTAGAAAGAAAAGAAAAAAGAAAAGTGTTCACATTGGCACCTAGCAAAAAGATTTGTCTTAGGTAAGCAGCTTTCATTTCAGATCAAGCTGTTTACTCATTCCTAGTCAGATCTTTAATGTCAGTAGCAGTGGTTTGGAGGGTTAATGCACTTTAATGATACAGGTTGCAACCTAATTGGAAGCTTCTAATTGAGTGTTTCTAAATGGAGGGAATTAATTACATCTATGAAAATTTGATGGAGCTCTTGTCAGGTGTCCATCTTGATTGGAAGTATTTCCCCAAAGCTGCTGAGTTAATAAGCTTCTTAATTTCACTGAAGGAGATTTTGTTTCATTAACTTTCCTCACATGTGTCTTTCTAGACTTGTCAAAAGGATTTCGCATGAACATCAGACCACCTCGATGCATCGCAAGCATAACTGCTACGAGGACCCAGATCACAGGCCCTTGAGACAAAATGTACGAAACCCTTAAATAATGGCTTTGATCTTCAAATTCACAATGTTCTTTCTTCCTTTTTTTTTCCTTCTTCACGTGAAATATACATTGGCTAATGAGCAACGCCTACCAGTGTCCACAGGAACCGCAGGGTTCAGGCGGTGGGAGCAGCTGCACAGCCCCTTGATGAGATGTCCCCAGGAGCTGGGACACTTTGCACCGGTGGACTTCATCACAGCTCTGAATTAGTCTTTCTGCTTGAACTGAAATCAAACCACTCAAAATGTTTGGATTTTTTTCCCTGCATTAAAACAGTGTTAAGTGGTGTTCAGTAGGTTCCACAACATATGAGGGGATGGCAGAGCCTCTGCTTCATCTCACCTCCTGTTTGGTAAGCCGTATTTCTTCCCATACATTATGAAGCAGTGCAATAAAGCAGAAAGCGCCCAACCTGCAACATCATGAGAGTCTGTCTGAGGGAAACTTAACAATCCCTTTAAAAAAGCTGATGAGGAGGAAAACACGTGAGTGGTAGTTTATGGGAAAATTGAGGAGCTTACTGCAGAAACTTGTATTGCTGGCAATATAGTGAAGAATTGCAGGACTTTCTCCTTGCATATAAGATAATAAATACAGACAAGCAGAAAATATTTCTCCTCAGTGTCTGTAACAGTAAAAGATACCCTTTAAAGTGTTTGGTGTAGCCTCAAAACCCAGGAGCTGGGACCTTTGCAGCTCTTCTAAACTTCAACAGAAGCACAGTGTGTCAAAGCCAACATCACCATCAACTTCAGAGCAAGGCAAAGAGGTGAGGGGAAAGCACGACTGCTGCAGACAAGCAAGAGCTTAAGAGCAGCGAGGGCCAGGTTCAGTAAATGTCTTAGAGACATTAAGACATAGGGTCTTACAGACCCAGCTATGTCAGCTGAACCAAATTTTCATCTCAATAGTTGAGAGACAACACTGACAACTGCCATGGGGCTGGGGAGGTGGAAGAGTTACCAGCGTGAAAGGAGAGCAGGTAAAAAAATGGCTTAAGCCCAACATCCAAGCACTCTGTGTTGGGCAAAGTGCATATGCAGTCCAGGGGTTAGGAATGCAAACCCTATATCCCCACTCCTGGCCAAGGGTTGTCACCAGCAGCACCACCAGCATTGCCAGATGAAAAAAGAAAGGATTCAGTTTGGACCCCACTTCTCTAGAAACACTCTCCTGCAGCCAAAGGAGCTGAAGAAAGAGGAGAGAGCAGGTGTCTTTTTACTCTGAAAGGAAATAAGGGTAATAGTAGATGGTGAATGATGTGTAAAAGTGAGACTTTGCAAAGTGACAGCAAAGTTAAGCCACCAGTCTTTAGTAAGTAAAGTAGATTCAGGATCAAGACTATGGGGTGGAATATTTCTGCTTATTTAGGTTCACAGTCCATCGTTTCCATAAGGTGAAATCAAGCCCTGGCAAGATCCTCATACACAACTGTTTTGGCTCATGTAATAGCCCTCAAATAATAGCTCCAGGTGTTATAATCAGAGAAGGTAACAATTTGCTGGACAAGCATGTCCCCATGTCACAGAGTTTCAAGTGGCAGAGCAAAGAAAGCCGTCAAAGACGGTCAAATGCACAGAAGTGCGTTTATGGGCATTTGGGAACAAAACTGCCTCATTTGCTTCAAACTAGAAATGGCATAAGCCTACTGGTGGGAGGGAAGATGAGAGCTCATCTGGACTTCTTCCATCTTAAAATAGAAGGGGAAATCTCTAGAAAGCAAACCTATGCACTGAGCCACGGGGAGAGCTGAGCCTTGGGAATCTCCTGGGGATTTTCCAGACCAGGACGGTTGCAGCTTCAGCAAAAGGTAAGCTTCAGAATTAGCCCCAGCATGGCACAGAGCCAAGACATACCACTACCTGCAAAGATACCCAGTGGACGAAGCTGGGGAGTGGTGGCCATGTGGAGGAGAAACAGTCAGTGCAGGACACTGGTTTGCAACCTGTTGAGTCAGGGACACCCACAGAGTTGCTGAACTGGTAAACGGAAAAGAGAGAAGAGGCTTCGCTTAGAGAGAGGGCTACTTCTACACCAAAACATTAAAAAGGGAGGGCTGGTATATCATCTTCAGAGCATGCGGGTTGGTACCATGCTTGGTCACTTCCTCACTGCTCCTTCTCTGGTCATGATGCTGCTTGGTGAAGGAGCACGTTCCCAAACCTCACTGGGGTGAAAGAGTGTCATGTCAATGTTCTGAACTGAGCCACACACACGATCCTCTTCAAATTAATTTTGGTGGCAGCACGTATGGAGTAGAGTACAGTGCTAATCAACATAAACAAGGTTGTCAAAATAAAAGAAAGAATGATAGACTGAGTTCTCAACTTATTTTTAAATAAATCATGAAATTGCTTCTCTTTAAACTCAAATACTTTAATTGCATTTGATGCATTGTAAAAATCTTCTTATAAGCAGAAATACTTATTTTTAAAAAAATAACCAAAGAGATGTTTTCAAAGGACTTAAAAGACATTTTGTTATTTTCTCAGTGTAATTAAATAAAAATAAAAATGGTGTAACTGTTATACCCAAAACTAGGCAGAAGGAATTCAGCTATCTATATGGGTAGTTGTAAAATAAAATGAATCAAAAATGTACCTTCCATTACAGAGAACACAGAAGTGGTGAATCTATCTATATTAGAAATGTAATGAAAAAATGTGTTACACCTGAAAAATAAAATGATAAAAATCCATGCCAGCTGTGTGTTCAATGGCTGCTATAGCACATACATGGCTATGTTCCTGTGGGCTGTCCCCCGAATACCGTCCTTGCTGCCCTGTGTGAATTCACGTGCTTTAATAATACACTAGATAAGTGCCATAATATAGAAGCATGAAACTTTGCCCATAATTTTTAACTGCATAAGGATTTTTTAAATAGAAAGCAGCACTATCCTTTTTCGATCTGTGAAGCTATTCCAAACAAGGGAAAGTAAAATTTAATTAAACCTAATTCAAATCTATTCCCTACCTCCCAGTGGAAAAGCCTTATCTACAAGGGCCCAGCTGCCAGGTTTGCTGAGAGGGGCATATTCAGGGTGGTTATGTCAAGCAGTCATTGCATTAATATATAAACTGTTCATATAGCTGAGACTGGAAGCCAAATCTTTCAAGTGAGAACATGAGTGCCATGGGCACTCACTTGTGTGCTCTCTCATCCCATGGTTTTTTTCATGCACAGGGCAAAAATCCCTTATTTGATGATGAAGAGAAGCGGACTGAATTTCTTCAGGCAAGGAGAAGTTTGGCCTTGGTCTTCTGCATGACAGAAAGAGCATCTCTTTCATCCTAACTAGTGGATTGTAAAATAAAGGCTTGATCCCTGCTTCTTTTTTTTGGTAGTACTAACCTTCAGGAAAAGCTTCCAACTGTAAATCCAGACTGATGAAGGTGCTTCCCTTAGCTCTGAGAAAAGATCTGAGTCCCGGAGAAGGAAATAATTTAAAACACATCCCCATCTGAAGTGACCTTTGTTAACTGGCACAGCTGCTGCCTATTCAGCATGCTGCCTCCTGCTGCTGCCCTCCATCTGTGCTTAAATCTTCCCCTACGCCTCCCAGAGCGACAGGCCTCTTACCTGGGACTCTGGAGTCTACTGCCAAGACGTAGCAACTAAAACCACAAAACACTCCACATCGTGGTGCACAAGTCCTTTTTTGGACAGCCATTCCTGTTTCACAGATCACACGCACCACGTGTCAGACCATCAGTCCCATGAGCCTCACATAGACCAGTCCAGCACCAAGGACCTGGGCACAGGACATCACTCTGACCAGTCAACGTGCAGGTCTGTGGATGGCAGCTCGGCTCCTACGCTTTGTGGTTCCTCCCCTTGAGCTTCAGCTTCTACACATACATGGTGTATGCTGCCCCCCTTACTCCCCTCCTGCCCAGTTGTCTTAACAATTATTTTTTCCCCATGTTAATTAGCATAGCCACCAACGGCTTCACTAGTCCAAGGCAAGCCAGTAGTTGCCACCGTGGTTTTCATCAGCTTCTGTCTCCCATCAAAATTTTGGAAAAATGAAATGTTACCTTTGTCATCCAGCTCACACAGGATTAATTGGGTCCATGCTGGCTGGGCAGAGGCAGATAGGTCTCACCTGCCCAGGAGGTGTCCCAAGGCAGGCTGCAGCCTTGGATTGATCTACTGCATTGATGCTTAGAGACTGAAAGACCCACCAAACAAACAAGAAATGCACAGTATAGGACTTTCTGGCTACCACTGATAATCAGAAGGCTGATTCTTCAGCCAAAGTATCTTCTAACAGATCAGCATACCAATCACAATGCCAAGAAGTGACATTGGAAGAATCAAAAGAGGAAAGGTCTTAATAATCTCTCCTCAGTCAGATGCCTTCTCAAAACCCACTGCCTTCTGCATCACCGCAAGAACTTAAGCCTATAAAAACATGGTAACAGAACCATGGAGCCATACCTACTTCTCATTATAAGACTTGACTTCCTTCGTCTTCTTTCCATGGTGTGTGATGCTCGCCCCCCTCTTCACACGTCTAGATTAGAGTATATGCTTTCTAGGACAGGGAATAGGTTGATATTGTTTATTTATTTATTTATTTGTACTATGAGGGGACCAGCACATTTTTGTTTCTTTATAAATAAGTAACAGACAATGAACTTGACCTCACGTATCCTAACTTTGCTTAAATTCCAGATAACTTTGTGAAGACACTCTGTAGAGTGAGCACGACAGCATCTGGATCAAAACAGGTAGTGAAAATACTGGTTTGACTAACAATCACACAGTAAGCTGGAATTTAAGCTGAGTTTGCGGAGGTATTCATTCAATTTTATTCATTCAATTTATTTCATGCAATCTAGTAAATATGTGGTAAACAAATCCTTAATTATTTTTTTCTGTAGATTACTTTAGCAGCTTCTTCCCTCCTATCTCTGGACACTCTGCAATAATTAAACACTTTCATTAAAAACATGCCAACTGGTTATTTCTAAGGCAATGCAAGCAGAATTGCTCTCACTGAAAAGCTAGGGTAGTTGCTATAACATATACTGAAACTATGAATGTTTGCATTTATAGAAACAAAGTAATGATCAATATTCAATACAAAACCTGTGAATACATTTCTGTACCTCATGGGGATTCCTAAAGATCTGAAGGAAAAATAGAAAACCATCAGATAACCTCCCATGGGACCCTTGTGGTTTAAAGAGAGGACTTCACTGGACACAAAACTCATTAGACAGATTTTAAATTTAGTTCACATAACATCATTTCAACATTTGAGTGTTTATTTAGGATCTAACTGGCTAACTAAGCATTGACTTTGAACCTCCCAACTTCTTTAAGTTTATTTTTCTGCCCATCCACTGAGGACCTCTGTCTTCGAGAGATTTCATGCTCTATTAATTCACTTGCATTCAGAGGTGAGCTCCGGTCTCTCTGCATCCCGCCTGACCCAGCCTATTCAATTCAGCTGCAGTCAAAGGTCTACAGCTGACTCTACTGCAGGCCTCTCTCGAGAGCTGCAGATGTTCTCTAGATCTTCCTGGAATATGCTGTCTACATTGCCAGAAAATCGAGTAAAGCAGGACTCAAACCGGACAAAAGAATTGACCCTGCCCAGGCACACTGGTCTCTGCCGATCCTGTGTAAAGCTCTGTTGTGGAGCAGCACTGACTCAACCCTGTCCAAGGAGCACAATACACTCGCACAGTAATATAACCCAGCACAGTAATATATCCCAGCCAAGCACAAACAACATAATGGAGCTGGTTAAAAAATCTGTTTGGGATTTTATGGCATTTTTTACCCACTTCATTTGTTCAGCCTGCCAGAAACTATAGGAAGCCTAAAGCAGTTAGAACAAGATGTTCAGGATGCAATGTAAGGCAGGAGAACAAGAGCAATTTATTCCATATCTAAAACAGGACAAATAACTCAGTGTAATATAGAGGAATAAAGAGACATTTTAAGCAAGCCGGGGATCTCCTTTGCAAAGCACTTTCTGCATTTACTTTGCCTGCTACCAGCATGTCATCCTTCCCGAGGTGTCAGCCAGATTTGTATCGCCAGTCTGAGTGGCACTGAGCGTGTGCTCAGTGCGTTTAGCACAGTCGCTAACAGAGAGCTGGGATGATCTCCCTTTGCATATGCATTTGACATACCAGGCAGCTTCCCCGCAGCACCAGAGGCGCAGGGGACTTTCAAGCAGAGTGCATGGTCCCTGCAGCCATACTAGGAACCAAGAGCACAGTCTGCGGGAAGGCAGAGGAACGCACGCTCGTATCCCCTCCTGTGCCAGCTAAGGGCTCTGATAAAGGCAATCACAACGGCGCAGATTTCACTAAAAGGGTGGAGTAGGAGAAGCTGGTGGTGCGTTTATCTTGCACCCCCTGCTCAGCGCTGCTTGATAAGACCCTGCGCTTCACTTCGCTCTCCTGGGTGAGCAGCACTTCTGACTTAGAGGATTTGCCAACCCACAAAACACATCACACCAGACAGGAGAAACCCAGTGGGACTTGGAAAGCAGAAAGAAGGGGTATAAAAACCAATTGCTCAGGGGACTAGTCTGTCACTCCTAATCCCTCAACCATTTTAAAGTCTCGGTGTGACACTGGAACGCACCCAAGACTCCTCGGGTTACAACTGCCTTCATCCTCTTTCACAGCGTTTCAATTAAATGGAGGTGTATTAAAGTAAAAGGGAGTTTGACACGGTCTTCAAAGGGCCCCTAATCTCACAGGAGTTATTGAAATGGAAAGGATATTTTGAGTCATCTCTTCTTATTTAACTGCCTAATCAGACAGCTACTTTTATTGTCTGATTTGTGCCAACGTTGAGATTGAACTTAAGATTCACATCTCATAGCTCCTAATTTTATCACATTAGTGCTCAAATGAGATACAGCAGACCAGGCTCTTTCCAAATGATAGCCTGCAGGGCTCCTTTATGAAGTGGGTTAAAAAAGACCTTTGGTACTTTCCTAATAGATAGCCTTCATTATTTACAGATTTTAGAATGACAAAAAAGATTCACTGCAGGGCCAAGGCAAGCTGACAGGCTACATTCAAGTTGCACCTAATAGATAAGGAGACGCTGTAGTACAATAGACTTTAAATATTTCTGCAGCTCTACTTTTCAACCTGTTTTTAATACATGGAGAATTTGCCACCATCCTCTGCTGGACTTCTGATCATAAGAAGGATATCTTCTGGGACAATTCCTTTCCTGGAGCCCATGTGCTCCATTTAGACTATGTGAGATGTGATTTGGCTTAGTGTTGAGGTGTTTTAAAATAATTGAGAAGGGGGGAAAAAAGGCATTTTGTGAGAGTGTCTCTTCTCCTGATAGCTAACAAGGCAAGAACAAAGGGGGCTTTGCAGGATTGTTTTCTATTGAAACCTAGAGTATGGCATGTCCAGTCATGATCCAATGCTCTTCTGACGCAATATGCTATCCAATGGGCTAACAGGAAATATTGGACCACAGGTTAGAGGACAACACTTTTGCTACTTTTTCTTTTTTCATCAGGAACAAAATAAGCAAGGAAGTCAGTGGCTGATTCTATGCTACCAAGGGTCATCCATTTCTCTGGTCATTAGCTACAATTAACTGTGTAATTATACAGTTTGCTGTTTTATGCTTCCTGGCAGGCTAATGTCATTTTACCTGAAGCAGAGGCTGCAAAGTGGGGAATTTAATTGCTGGGCCTTTTGTCAAACAACTGTCATCTCTTCCACATGCACAGTCCTTGGGATATTGTAAATCCAGCTAAATGAACAGGTGATAGGTTTTCTCTCCATGTAAACCAGAGAATAAAAGCAGCCATTACCATCTCTTTTGGTGCTTATATAGAAAAATTAGAGCGTGTGTTGGTAACTGAAAGATGAAGAGGGATCCTTACTACCGTAGCACCTGGAAACCTCAGTCAAAGTGCATGCCTCACTGAGTGAGGTCCTCATCAAACAAATAAATAAAACCTAACCTCAGTCTTTATGCATTCACAGGTTATACACAGCCTGGACAGGGAACAGAGGGCAAACTGGGACCAGAAAGGGAACAGCATTGCCCAGTGTGATGGTGAGGTAGAAGATGATCCTTTCAACACTGTATTCAGGTTATGCTTCCTTCCAATGGTATGATCAGTCCTGTTGTATTGATTTCTTGTTCGTTAAACAGGAAGGATAACACTTTCAAACATGTCCCTTTAGCTAAGGCTCCTGAGTCCCATTTACAAAGGTGATTTTCAAGATACCTGTGGCAGACAGCTGTTTGCCCAACTCGCTGACACACTTCAGACATTTTTACCCAGATGCTTAATTAACCCAACAAGAGGTGCAACACCGGCATTGCAGCCTCTCCCCATTTCACCCTAGCATTGGCCCTCAGGCTTTGCTCAGAGAAGACAGCAGGCCAGGTTGAGGAGCCACATGGACGTTCGACAGCCCTCCCATGTGCAGTGTCCAGGGAAGGCTGCCACTGAAACTCATCCAAAGCATTGAGGTAATGGTGAGGTGAGACCACCCAGGCCCCAAGTTTGTGGCATGAGTCTCTGACATTTGTGCAGTCTCAGAATCCATCTATTGCATGTGGTAGGAAATACATTCATATGTGTGTAGAGGCTTAAACAAAAGAGAGGACAGACAGTAAAGGCCAAATCCTATTTGCATTATTTACAGACACACACGTGCCCAGCTACCTACAAAGAAGAGATCATAGATGAGTAGTGAATAATACCTAGCTTTCACACGAGGGCAGCTCTGAGAGATTCCCCTGGGCTCAGGGGCACAACTCCACAAGTACCACCAGGGACGGCCACGCCCAGACACTACTAACCACAGAGGAGGGCATTCAGACCAAGCCTGGGGCCACAAGGGTTGGTGGTAACCTGGGGTGTAGAGGTCTGAAGCAAAACCAGAAGTGAAGCTCAGGCAGTTCAGGTACTTGCTGATCTTCCCTTGGCTTACTGGAGTGGGGCTCTTCTCAATATGAGGCTCCTACCACCTGGGGACAATACTGCTCTGACAATATTTCTTCTGAAATAGTCTTTGATGCTATTTTTCCTAAATGCCTGATTATTTCTGTTTAACCACCCCCACGGTAAAGAACTATATCAAGCAGCACTCATCCCATCACCTAATGTATTTTTTTAGTGCAATATGCTTATGACCTTGCACGCTTCTACTCTCTTAATGCCCAAAGGACACCAGGGCAGAGCACCACACAAAACAAAAAGACGCTAACAGGACAAGCAGAAGCTGACAAGACACAAGATGAACATCCATGGAGTCTTTTTCCCTGTTTCTGTAAGAGAAACCATCAAGCAAACTCTGCCTCATCCATCCCCTTTGTGCCATTATCCAGGCAGCCTGGCTCACCAGAGCAGGTCACATTTCCACCATTGCAGTAATTCTCTAAAAACTTGGGCATCACTGTGTCCAAAAAGTGAGGAAAGAAATCAGTGAAGTCCTTGTGCATAAAGTCAGCTGCAGGATGAAATGGTTAAGTGAACTACAGCCATCCTGTCGAAGAACAACCGAGACAAAGTCCAGCAAAAGCACGTATATAGCTCAGCACCATCTCAGTATCAGTTAACACAGTGTCCTCAGTGCATAGATTTAAATTAACTAAAATTAAACCAAAGATGCTAGTGCACAATGGAGGTCTACTAAGAAGAGGGTTGAGGGGGTGAGTGGAGGTGGTTCTGAGCACAGAAATAAGAGCGTTTCCAATAACCAGGATGGGTGTCTGGTCCTGGCAGCTCTGCTCTGAAGATGCAGAGTGGTGGTTAATGTTGCAAGCAGATACAGTGGGAACGTGCTGATGAAAGTACCTGTAACCTTCAGTTCCCATTGCTCCCCACGCCTCAGTCATCCTCAGAGAGCTGCCCTCCACTGTGCTTTGCAGGAATCAAAAGAGCCATCTTGTTCCTAACCTATGTGCCACAGTTTGGCTCTTGCATACATCACGGTGTTATCTGTCTCCTTGTAAAAGGACAGAGATAACATCCTCCTCCAGCTCATCAGCATGCGTGTCCCCAAATAAATTAACTACAGCTTTTGGTTTTCTCAAACAAATTAAGATTTTGTTCTTAAATTAGGCTACAGACAAAACATGTACAGCACAGGGACAAAGAGATTATGGGCTTCATTCTCAGGTTGCTTACTGCTGCTCTGCTCCAATGTCATTTCAGGGGATTTTCTCTCAATTTCCAACAACATGACAGTGATCAGAATCTCGATGTGCCCCAGTTCTCCTCCAGGAGAAGGTGGGTGAGTTTCTGTCCTATCCTCTGCTATGTAAGAAACAAGATGATGCTTCACTCCTGTGATGATAAATTGCTCCTATAGATTCATTCAGGGTTTGATCCTCAGAGTCAGAGCTAGCATTAATTTCATCAGATACAGAGCATGATCCTCACCCTTAGTCTTGCAAACATGAGACCTCTATTTAACAAGAGACTATGCAGTGGTTAAATATTTGAAGTTCACTTCTAAATAAGGCTGCCTAAAGCTTAGAAATTGCCATGCCTTCCTGTTAGTTCAATGGCATATAGACATGCTCCTGGATTAAATAGAGTGTTTTCTGTCACCAGGAACAAGATATGCAAAATATTTTTGGTGACTATTATTCAGTAGGTAAGCTGGAGAGCTGAGGCCACTGCCTGCTGCACTGTCAGTCCTGTCCCATTGTTATGAGGTATCTCTGTGTACGTATGCTTTTGCCTCCTATCATTTCTGGAACAGGTTGCCCAGTGAGGCTGTGCAGTCTCCATCTTTGGAGATGTTTGAAACGCAGCTGGACTGAGCAACCTAACCTAACTGGAACCACTTCAAGAAGGGGGTGGGACTGGATGACCTCCAGAGGCCCCTTCTAACCTAAAATATTCTGTGATTTGTTCACAAGCATATGGAACAAGAGTTACCAGTTCTTTGATTTGTCATCACCTAGCTAATTGGTCATTTATTGACCACGAAGTCAGGTAGTTCCCTTTACCTGGCTCAATGTCATGGGTGTAAGAAGAACAAAAAGGTAAATCAAAGAGCTTTTTCAGGAAAGAGTTACTGCATGGTATATGAAGCAAACAATACATTTCAGTATTATTGGGTTGAAGTGATAAAGAATAAGGCTCTCAGAACAAAGAAAATTATGAAGGACTATGAAAATGGAGTCCATCTGCCAAAACCAACAATTTTGCTAGACACATTACCTACATCAGTAGACACTGTTCCCAGTTTTGCCAGCAGGCAAAACTTACCTGAGCCAGAACGTTGGGTCAGCACTGCAGAAAGTACCATGGGTCGATCAGTAAATGGCAATATTCCTCCAGGTGAATGTTGGCTACAAATGATCTAATGCTAAAAGCCCTGGATTATTCTTTCCACCTTTGCACAGATGTCCCGTGTGTCCTTGGCATTCACTTAGACTGACTCAGCTCAGCTAACTTCAGCTATCTAAATTTAGTCACCTGCTTGTCCAGGCTCTACCTGTAGCAAATGGAGAGCGAAACACCTCCAGATTCATCCCTCTTACTTCGGACAGGTACCTCAGATTGGCTTAAGTTTCCCATTGGGGGTGCCTATCTCTCACCCTTCACCCCTCCTTGTCTTTACACTGGGTAAGGGAAGGTGTCTGCTCACTTTGCCCATTGACATAGCAGTCCCGTGTACTGGTTATTTCTTGTCCAGTTTCTGTCTGGCACACAAAGGAGCACTTGTCCTTGGCTGGGGCATCAAGGTACCGTCACTGGACAAAGCAGGCAGACAGCACTGGCATGGCCAGGAGCAATGAACAAACCCAAGGTGCTATCAGCCAACAACACATACCCCCAAGAGAGGCACCACAGCCCCAGCGTGGGGAAGAGGCACACACCCAGCATCCCACAGCTGCTGGACCTGCACACTTAGGCAATAAAAGTGGAGAGCTAGCTGAAGTTTTGCTGGTAAAAGGACTGGTCTAATTCTATTTGACATTCAATTACTTTGCTTAAAAAAAAAGAAAAAGCAGGAGAAGGAGACATTTTGGTGTTCAACGTGGAACGGTGCTTTATCATAAATTCCCTGCACAGCACCAGAAATTTATGATCTGCACTTTGAATAAATATTTAACACCTAAAATGGAAACTCCAACTTTGATCAGGGAACACACTTGGGAATAAATTGTCATCACTTTTTAAATTGCTGCAGTTAAGCTATAGCAGGTTATATACAGCAGTTATATAAAGCTATATACAAAGAACAGTTTCTATGCCACCACACCAGGAGCAGAGTATGAGTTATACAACACTTATACGGAGACACTCTGTCCAAGGGAAACCATATTCCTCGCTCT
The DNA here is from genome assembly GCA_035582835.1 of Phoebastria nigripes. Classification (NCBI taxonomy): domain Eukaryota; kingdom Metazoa; phylum Chordata; class Aves; order Procellariiformes; family Diomedeidae; genus Phoebastria; species Phoebastria nigripes. The sequence goes on along the minus strand of JAYKAV010000600.1, from coordinate 1,819,271 downwards.
GAGTTTTCATATTGGACATTTATACCCTGGGCAAGAAAATGGATTTTCATAGGAATACATATTTATTACTCTTATTCAAACACAGCTTTAAAAATGTGCAAAGTATTTTAAAATCCAAATTAGAATTGAATTGCCTTAACTGTTCAATGCCAGGTCTTCTCTTCCTCTGAACAAAACCATATCCAAGATATTATGGGTTTTAAAATGTTCTAATTAATCCACTGCTGTTCGTTGAGAATACGCCAATGTAGCCGCAGTGTCTATTGTTTAAAGAGCACTGACAACTGGTAGTCAAAACCAACGTTGTGGTCACTGACTCTGGGTCCTTCCAAGACAGTAAACCCCCCAAAAAGTTACTTTCAAACTCTGTTACATATTTGTGAAAATAATCAGTGGGAGGAAGAAAACAAAACAGCTATGATGATTTCAAGACTGTTTTATACAGCTGGCAGCATTACAGAACTGTGTAACTATTTCCAAACACCTGGCAAATCCCTGCCAGGAGCACCAGTTCTTTCATATTTTAGACATCTTGCATACTTACAAAATAAAAATGTCTTTCCCTCTCCAGAGGCTTAAGTCATCCCAAATTGATGTAAAAGAAACATTGCAAAAAAGCTAACTTGTCTGTGGTAGAAAATATTTTTAATGATCTCCACTGGAGAACCAGTGCAGGCAGCTACTGTGTCCCCAGGACAGTGGTGAGACTCTCAGTGGWCTGGCGGGGAAAAATGTCACAATGTCACCTACTAAATCAGTGAGTTAACGTTCTGCAGCAAGCAGATGCTCTCCAGCTGTCTCCAAGTCGAGCTGAGCCGAGTTTCCAGGGTCATCCAGCAGGCCCGGTGCATCTGCCTGCAACACACGCACCAGCCCTTGGGCACGCAGCGGGTCCGACGTGCTGCGGGAACGGTACCTCCCTGAGCATGCCCTGCAGAGCGCACAGGCACATGCAGTGCAGAAATCCCAGCCACAACCTTGCAAACCCAGGACACGACAGCTCACCAGGGCAGGTGGGGGGGCCTGCAGGAACCGGTCACACAGCCCCTCAGCAGATGTCACAGGACCTCGGGACCTCAGCTTTACATCCTATCCAGGCAGTGCTGGTCTGGCATGACATTTGTTTTTGCTTTGTTTTCTTTCCCCAGGACCAAGACACTGCTACGTGTGTTGGCAGTTCTACCTACTACCCTGCCCCAACGCCATTTCTCCTGGAAAGATGCTTTTCAAAGAGGAGAGAAAGTTATGAGTAAAACTGCTTCCCTCTCTCTCCTAAACAGAAGACAGCTACAGGCTTGCCATGCCATTCCAAAGTTCATTTCCCAATGAAGTACACACCTGCAACTGCTCCCGCAAACCCTCTCATCCCCCCCAGCTCACAGCACTCCAGAGACCAAATTGGAGAGCTTGTGATTCTGTCCGTAATTCCCATGTCTGAGCACAAGTAATAACTGGAATTATGGAGGATTATCCTATCAGTTTAATCAAGACAGCATATCCCAGGCCTTTATCAGACATGCGAAACACTTCTATTCATTCTGGCTAAGGAGGTAGGCCCAGATCTGGAAAGGTTTTTAGCTCCTACCTCTCACCAAAAGCAACAACCCATAGGTACCTGCATGCTCCCGTGGCCCCGGCAAGGTTGACACTGTCTAAGTTATCCGTGCTGTAGCCTGTTTGCCATTAAACCCCAGCCCAGGTGAGATGGAGAGCAGCACACTGAAACTCCATCAAGTATGCACAGAAATGCAGCTTGCACATTAAAGCTTTATCAAGCACAGTTACTGTATAATGTATTTTACCTGTTGCAAGGTGAAGAATTTAAGTCTGACTCTTCTTTGAGGTTTCTAACAGCCATTTCTGTTCAATGATATCTCATTACCTAGTGCATGAAGCCAGCCTGGAAAGCCCAAAGCTGCTCCCTAGCCAGCACCTTCTGCAGGCTTTCAATCACACCAGCAAACCTGCAAGCATCAAAGGGTTTATTCAGGCATTGCCTGCCTACCCCATCGTTCATTGCAAGCAGACTTTCACAAATGCATTTTCTTTACACCAGACTCTGTTTGTGTACAGCTCATTTGTAGCCATAGGTATCATCTGATCCATTAAGCTTTACACTTCAGTGAGCAGACTTTCAGCCCCCAGGGCACGGCACCATTTGATGCCAAGCGGCTCTGGAGCACCAGAAATCCCCCAAGCCATTCCCAGCGAGGGAGACGGAGGCGTGATTCGCTCATGCCTCCCCCCAGGACAGAGCCCCATGGCACCCGCAGCCACCTCGCCGGGGCTGGCCAGGGGACCCTGCTTACCTCCAGGTTCTCCTCCAGCAGAGGCTTCCTGAGAGGCCAGGCAGGATGGACCCCTTCGGGGAAGCCACTGGTAACATACTCCAGCTCAGGAACTACCCGTGTAAGAGGAGCCCCAGATCTCAGAGGACTTTGGAAAAAGGTGCTGAGAGCCATCGTCCCTGTGCTGAGGCTGAGAAGCACGATCAGCTCTGGGCTGAGAAGGAGGACAGCCTGTGGGTTACCCAAACCGAGAACTAGTCAACATTGGAGGTCAATTGCTAAAAGACTGTACTTGCAATAAAATGGGAAGCTACTGGGAAAGGGATGATAATGTCAGCTTCATGAAGATTTACCAAAAGAGAGCATTGCCAGGAGAAAACATGAATTTAGTTTCATAAACAAATTCCTTGCCCAGACTAACAGAAGCAAAATCTTTTCTTGATGATCTTTTGCAGTTGGGCAGAAACAGAAAACCTTTCTGTAAATGTTGAGGAGATTCTCTCTCCTCTTGCAGCTGCCCCAAGCATCAATGGAGATGAGATTACATCTGAGAGCAAGAAGCAGCCAAGTATTAGCAGAAAGTAAGAAGCATTGTCTTGAGAGGATGCTGCAGCCACCTGCCAGAGCAGGCGACCAACGCTGGTGGTCAGCGATGTCCCCTGCAGGACAACGCTGCTCTTTCAGACTCCCTCTCTGACATGAGCTCCTTGAGACACAGCTGGGATTTGACAAAATCAAGAGGGCTACAGCAGAAGCAACACAGAAATGAAGCTTAGTTCAGCTCATAGGAAGGTAACCGAGCATGCAGGAGCTAGTGAGCACTTTCTTTGGTGCCTGCTCAGCTCCTCAACCCAAATGAGTGACCTTACTAGAGCCAGTAAGAGATGCAGAAGGCCACCCTGGGGAACTGGAGTTACCTGCTGCAGGTGAGCAGGCTGGAAACTGAGAAACTCATCCTGTGTCAGAGACACCTGCAAACACTTCAGCCTGCCCCGAGCACACACCCACCGTTTGCCCACTCCCGAAGACAAAGCAGCACAGGAGCAGGACACGGTGCTGTAAAAACGAACGAAGTAATCCCACCAAGCACCAGTGCGGTTCCCGGCACGAGCGGGCCCTGCGGGAGGAGAGGAGGCGTGAGCGTCGGCCAGGATGCTGCGGGCAGGCCCTGGCAGCCAGGCAGAGGCAGCTGCCACAAAGGCAGAGCACCAGGGCTGCAGACATTGACAGAGCTCTGCAGAGCGCAAAGCTTGTCTGAAGGCAGGTGAAATGAGAACAGGAATCAATTACAGAAAAACAGATAGAGCTCGTACCTGCCACAAATGAAAGAAAATTGAAAAACAGTCACAGCCTTCAATAGCAATAAAAAGAAAATTGTTTGGTCTGTGGCTGAGAGCAGACCCCGCAGAAGCACACAAGGAGAAGGCAGGGCTGCTTGACTTTGCTCTTTGCAGGAGAACAGACATGCTGTGGTAAAGCTCACCTGCAATTTTCAATGAAACCCTTTAACCTTGTCATCATGAACACCTCCCCTCTAGAGAAATAAAACAGAAAATCAAATGTAGTAAACTGAAAATGCAGGGAATTCTCTGCCAGAGTCATCCAAAGCACTGGAGAAAATTTGGAAAGATAATTCTTCATAGTAAATTGGGAGSCAGATATATAAAAGATCAGACAGCACAAAATTAGTGGTGGGATCCATCCAATGAGATGCAGATGGCTACATCTGAGCTAACCGTCCCAGGCTCCCTGTGTGCTCACCAGAGGGTTTTCGTGAGGACAGGGTCCCCAGGTCATTCCCTCTTTCTCTCCCCTGTGACCAGTGGGAAGCATATSCACAGGAGATGGGATACATGAGTTATGAGAAAAAATAGTTGTTATATTTTATAAGGTGAGAAATATGATCATATCAGAGAAGCTGCACAGTAAGATACCACGGGTGGGCAGAGTTAAGGTTTCCTGATTCACCTGTACTTATCTGTGTGACCTTAATAACCTCTTCTCCAAAGAGTGTCTAGACAAGGCTGCACGTAGCACGGGCAGGCACACATGTCTGTGCTGGTTAGAGGGTGATTGACAGTGAATAATTAAAGTGCTACAACCGTTCTCCAGGTATTTCACTGACTGATAGATAGACGGAGATGTGTGTCTATGTGACAGAGCACAAAGTAATTATACACGTCTAGGTCTTCACTCTCTCTAGTCGCAGCTGCTTGGCAGTTTCCTCAAGTTGTCTATATCTGTAGCCAAGTTTTAATCACTGTCAAATCACACCATATGACTTGTGCTTTGGAGCACTTTGTCAACATCAAAAATAAATATTATTCCCACAAGGAATCCAGCTGGCCTTTAATTAGCTTTCAGAATATATCAATTAAGGTGTTAATGTGCTGTCCAATGATGAAAGCCACCATCCCATCAGCTTCTAGAAGATCAATACAACTGTATGATATGAAATATCCACTAATCTATTTTCCTGGCAAATGAATCAATATGGCAATTTTAATGGGACCAATAATTAAATAAACGTTATCAGTCCTGAAGAAGACCCAAAACCAAACAAAACCAATAGTATACATTCAAGCAACATTTTTCAACAGTTGCAAACTTCTTTCTGGTACTTTCTCATTGCAAAGTAATGACACCTATATAACAGTGGCAATACCACTAATGTAGCTAATCACTGTCCTGAGCTTCAAGCTATGCATTACATGGCAAAGCTGTCTCTATTTTTCTGAGGAGCTATCTCCTAGCACTGCCCTGGTGCCAAGGAAATGTGTATGCGATACCAAAAAAAACCCAAAATAACAAAAATTTGCATTTGCCCCCAATCCCTCTGATATATCATATTTCTCATAAGAGAGTGGCTATTAATGTTCACTTCCTTAGAAGTTCCATGTATTTCCTGGCCATYTGAGCCATGTCTGAAACTCCTCGAGGCCAGTTTTGCTGCATTTACGCTTCATTTTAGATTCACTTGGGTCCGTTCCATAACTAGGAACAACCCAAGTTTTGCTATGCGATGCTGGGGGACGCCTATGCCCCTGGGAAGCAGGCGTGAGCTCCAGCATAGAGGAGCCTTGCTCTCAGAGTGACACTGCTCAGGACACACGATTAGGGATCAAACGAGAGGTTGTTGCCACATGAAAACATCTCACAGAAATGCTTCTACGCACTAAAGGAAAATCCTGGAAAAATCTCTCATCAGCCCTAAAAATGGATCACGAGTCAGCTCAGCTAAACTGACAGAGGTACAAAATGCTACAAGAGCATCTTGGCTGTGTCAGGGACTGTTACCGCCTGCTATAAAGCACTTGTCAAACCAGAAGAAAAGCTGAGACAACGGCAGATTTCTCATATCACTAGTGAGAACACATTTGCATTACTGCTCGCAATAAATGATCATTAGCATGAAGTGTTTGAATATACGCTAAGAAGCAGCAGCAAGCTCACAGGCAGGGCAGTAACACCGCAGATCACCATGAACCAGAGGGCTTCAAAGTATTCACAGCCCAGCATCTGCTACAGGGCATCCCTTTCCCCACCAGCCCCTGCTCCCAGGCGATGCCTATCTATCTGTTTTGATTTCCAGTCCCTTCACCTCCTGCACTGAAGGCTCCAGGTTTTTGCTCACGTTTCACATTAATATACTGAGCAGACAAACCCACAGCTGGTCTGAACCAACACAACTCCATTGGGGCGATGCTGGTAGCCACCAGCTACATTTCTGGACAGAGAAGGGACAACACAGAAGTCTCTTGGTCCAGGCAAGCAGGGTTTGTCCCCTTGTAAATCTTTCCAAACCTTCCTCCCAGGCTGCTCCTCAGAGGCTGGAAATACTCCTCTGGGGACATGGCCACTGGTGCCACCTGCCCTGCACATCTCTTCTAGGTGGAGGATGGGCCCAGAAACAGCCTGCCTGGATCCATGTCTTCTGTTTGGCAGAGGCTCTCTTATGTTTGATAAATAATAATTAACACCGGCACCAGTGCAGGGATTAGGATGGGTTTTTCATACCTGAGCTCGGGTTTTGCAGATGCAAAATCAGGCCCTTGTCTCATTCCAAGAGTTTCTGCATCCTTGTCTTGCCAGCCACCAACTTCAGTGACAAACCTGTTGTTTGCTTCAGGAGAGAAAGCAAAATGAACTTGGAGTGAGCTCAGGGGCTACGTTTGATGCTAATGCATGCTGCTATTGCCTACAGTAGCTCCAGAGCAAGGTCCTGCCTTGAATATTTTCAGACCATGATCAAATCTGCTTCGTAGACAAAGGAACTTTCTGTTTTCTCTCCTGAATATAGGGCACCTTTGAATAGCTTCTCATTTTTAACATTACAATGAATTATATCCCCTTCCTGACTCTATGTAATTACTTCTGCAGTTGAATTGCATATGAATTGAGTGCAAATTCCTGAAAGAATAACAGATACAGAAACTGCTCCTAAACAAAAGGTACAGGCTGGTAAAATTAACCAGTCACCTTCGCAGTTTCATTTCCATGCATACGGTTATGGTCAAAGTGTGCCAGAAAACGGCCAAGTACTTTTCCCTCCTTTAAAAATCATTTTTCCACCCAATTCAGAAAATGCCTTTGCAAGGCCACCAATCAAGTGATGAGACAGCAATCAATGGTGTCCCTGCTAATTTACAGATTTATTTTTGTCAGTGGCTGATTATTACTGAATTCTTGCAAAGCTATAGGAGACTTCAAAGCATTTCAGCACACAGCCTGACCTGAGCACACTTACCTCCTAATGCATCAATTTACACAGCACACGGTTTTCTTTCCAAGAGCCCTCGTACAGCCCATCACCACCTGGCTGTTGCTGCTGTTCAGATCAACATATTAAACAGAGGAATGTTATTCATGCAGAATTTGGTTTATAAGACAGATTATTCTTTATAAGCCATAGAAAAAAATTTCAAAGTGATCTGAAGTGAACAAAAATGCTTTTTCCCATATATCAACCACCACATTTTCTGGGACAGCACAGGTAGCCTCCCAGAGGGCAGTAAAAGGCCGCAGCCCAATCTTGCCCAGTGCCTGACTCATGCACAATTTGTCTCACCGAAATGGCCACAGGTCCCCTCCAGACTGGGCTCAGCTATGCTGAAAGCAGCCTGACAAAACCCATCCCTACACAGCTCATGCTCTTGAAGGCCAAAAAGACAGAGGATTTGTCGTACAAGAAAATTGCCCCAAAGTGTCCCAGCTGGCCACGTCATCATCAGCCCAGCTTTTACATCCTTTTTTTGAAGACACATACATATATAGCCCCACCATCACTGGTGAGGCAGGGCAGGTCTCCACGACGCAGCAATGCCATGCATTCCCAGCGATGAGGGCAGAGCAGCCTTAACACACCCTTGCAGAGCTCCACCAGTGGTTTCTCATGGCTCTTCAGCTCTGAGGTTACTGCCCATACATGAGCAACCTGTACTGGAAGGGGACTGACTGCCACCACGGCTGTAACAGCCTTAAATGCCCATGATCCTGATATGCCTAAGCGCCGATGCTTCTCCGGTCGTGTTCTCCAACAAGATCAGCTGCCTGGAGGACGCGAGGGGGCAAGGAGACAACCCCAACAACTTCTCATCCAAATGTGAGGGAGGCTTAGTGGTATAGCTGTGCTTTGACACCAGTGTTGCTGAAAAGCCCTGGCAGCTTCCTCCTTTCAAGATGGGAAAGGGCTCAGGGGAGGGTTGAAAAGAGCAAGAGTCCATTGGCAAACCAGTAAATCTGGGAGAAACTGGGATTTGGAAAGACCAAGGCCAATGTGCGTTATTGCACTGGACTGGAGCATACCTCTTCCATCACCCCCCGCTCACCACAACATCAGGACGTGCTCAGGACTCCTCCCTCACCAGGTCACTGGTGAAACATGCATCTCTTCCCTCCTCCCTCCCTCCCAGACCAGGGAATCCAGCCCTCCCCRTCCCCCTTTCCAGCCCCATACACCAGCTCTGCTGGGTCACAGTCAGCCCCTCTTGGGTGGGTTCACTCTCCTGACCGTGTCTTTGCAAGAAACGTGAGATGAGAAAAGTGTTCTCCCAAAGTCTTGCTACCAACCTACCCTCCCTTCTCCCCTCCCACGCAGGGATTAGCTACGCGGACTTTTTGAGAAACCTACACCAATACATAAGGTGACATCAGTAGCTGAAATTCTGCTCTCCCCTCCGTCCGGGCCTCCCCACCATTGCTGATACAACTGAACCACTGCCCAGAAAACAAAAGTGGTTCCCCAAAGCTGCCCCCGAGAGAGCCTCACTGGCTGTTTTTTCACAATGCTTTGGCTAAATATAGGTCCTTGAACGCAGCTCCAACCAGTAAGTGCTGCTCAGCATGAGCACAGGTGACAGGTCATAAGCGGGGGGATCATTTCTCTGGAGCTGGGGTCAAAAGTGAGGCTTTTTTCGGAAACATCAGCCCTGAGGCCACCTCTGCTCTTAACAAATCAGCAGGACTTTTATTGCTGACCTTGAGGCACAGAAAGTGCCAAACATTTCAAAGAGTCGACCCAGTGACTTTCAGATGCTTCAAGCGGTACTCAAAGCACTATCATAAAAACATAGAGAGGTCCTCGTTCATCCTGCCGTTTTCAAATGAGGGTAGTAGGCTGGTGCCAGCAGTTCTTCAGGCACTGACGTGAACAAGAGGGAATTAACAGCAGACTCTCCCAAGGCACACAACAAACCTGGTGTCTCTTTTTGGAACAAAAGCCAGAGGCACCTGCAGGATTTGCACCTAAAAGACCATTGCACCAAGACCCAGGTTCTCTTCCCAGCTCAGCGTTCACCTGGGGTCAACAACCCTGCTCATAAAACCAGTGTAACACACTGCAAAACAGGATCCTTAAAACCCTCAGCAAAGACTGTGCACTTTCATTAGCCACAGCTGAATCCCATACTGGCAAATGGCAGCTGAAACACCTATTTTTAATTGAAATGAGCCATGCTAGACAGATTTTCATCAGTGTTCATACACAATACTAAAATTGCTCTTCATAGGGTAATCACCTATCAATCTGATCAAGATCGTGGTTTTCTTAATGATGTGGCAACTCAATGCAACGTTTTCAGTAAAGTGAAAATGTTCTCTCTCTCCAAGTTGATCGTTATTCATTTCCGTTCACTGTGATCTTTCTTACACTGTGCATAACATCAGCCTCTTAAGAACTCATATCATGTTCTCAGTGCTTGTCCAGAAGGCTCAGCATCAGTGTAGGGCACCACTTGTCCAGAGAGCACCTGTTGCACCAGGGATGCGCTTGGACTTGCAAAATAAAATCAGGATGTTCTCTCCACAGTTCTCACAGTGAACCAGAGACCACCCAAGGACAGTGGTCCTGCTGGATGGGACACTGAGTGTTAGGGAGCACATCTGCTCCTTCACTCATAAGCCTCTGCTCCACTGAACCTTACGCGCTTTTCAGATGACATATAATGGGCAACAGTGAGAGCTGGCAGTGCAGAGGTGACACGTTCCTCACTTCAAGCACTCATGAACCATGATGAATCTGCGAAGTTTTATGTAGTTACAAAATAAATGCACAGATAACCAAAGACACTCTCCACAGATAGCCAATTAACACTTTGCAGATGGTCCACGAGAGCTGCCTGGACACAGACTCTGACCTTGAAGTAYGCAAGGGGGGAAGCTTTGCCTCTGGTGAAAGGAGAGTACACGACCCTGACCTGGGAGTCAGCAACTCCACATTTCAGAAAAGATCATCCTCACGCGGGCACATATATACGGGAGCATCCTCTGCCCTGCACGGCCCCGGTGGTCCTCAGAGGGACCTCTCATCCCGGCTTCAAGGGCTGCGCTTGGAGGGGGACATGGCGATTGCTCAGGGAACAAACCCAGATGGCCAAGAGGAGTCAAGGTGGTGGTAAATAGATGCTGGAGAGGGTGGATAGTCTGCCCGTTGGACCTGACTGCCCGGTGCGTCCGTGGAGGTTTTGCCGCTGGGAGGCTGTAGCAGGAGATGAGTCATCTCGCAGGACCAAAAGGGGTGTTACGGAGACCAGTGCATACACGGGGCAGAGCCACTACAGCCAGGGGCGGATGGGCCAACACAAGCTCCCTGCCAGCTCTCAGCCCGCCGCCCGCCTCTCACCGGGGAGGACCACAGGCATTTTGCTGGTCTGCTCTAGAGCAGGTATTGCCTGTCAAATGGGCAGAAGTGTACAATAACACACAGCAGACTAGGAAAACGGGGAGGTAGGGGGCTGAGAAGGGGGGTGGGGGGTTATTTTAGATGATTTACCATAGAGGATCAAACACTGAGCTTTGTATTTCCCTAACAAAACACTCAGCACATGATTTCGTGGTGCTACTTGTTTCTGCAGGAGCTGTGGCTGCTGCAGCCACATACATTAACTGAACACAGAATGGATGCTAACATCGCTGCCGAGCTAAATAGACAAGCTGATATTTTCACTTAGTTGAGAAAAACTGCCCCTCTTAATGCTTTATGACTTGACTGACAGAAAGAAAACTTCAGTGTCTGTGTAGGCAGTCAGGAGTAGATGGGGAAAATGATGAATATTTACAATACAGAGGAGAATATTGAGGTGAGATATTGAATATTACCCACCAGAAATGTGAGTGTGAATTGTTGTTAAATGTCTAAGACCTTGAATTATCACAGAGTCATATTTTGAACATTCAAAATAATTCTGAGTAGCTGACGCAATGAAAGAGCTTATCTTAAGCACACAATCTTGCAAAACAGTGTAGTTGGCCAACCACAAATAACCAGAGAGGATGCAACCAAATTTCAGAAGAGACCAAATGACTGTGTTGGCACTGGCCGCCGTGGCAGCCCTGGGGGACAACTGCACGCGCCTGTCCCCAAGCACAGCTGCGCCTGCAGGGCAGAACAGCTGCCCCAGAGCAGGCAACGGCTGATGGCCAGGAGAGGACGTCTCCCAGCGCACTTAAGCCCCGGGCAGGCAGGATGCCCCCAGCTCTGCGGCACTAACCCAGGTTACGAGGGGTGGCAGCCGAATTCCTTCTGAGATAACCTGACCTGAAGATGGGCACTGGAAGCCCGTGTTGCGCTTTGCTTACAAAGCCAAAATAGCCCGCTCTGCCAGACTGGTCCGATGTGGCTGTGCTTCTCTGCCAGTTTTTTCTGTAGGTCTCTCTAATAAGCGACTCCCCATGAAGTAAACAGCATTATTCCCTGTGGCTTGTCCAGCTGCAGGTTTTCCTTTTTACACTAAGGAAAGCTCTTGAAGAAGCTGCCGGATTTCAGTGCCGTCTACTGCCGTCTCCATGTTCTACGGTAAGTTAAACCCGAGCTCGTGCTGGCCCGGCGGCTGCGGGCTCTGTCCTCCCCACCAGCACTGGGCAAGGTGTGTGGCCAAACCCACCCAAGCCATCTCTGAGGGGCCCGGCCAGACTTCAGGAGGCAGGAGAAGACACTGGCCACCGCCTACCCCAATGTCTCACCCCTTCTGGCTTCACTCTCCTTGGTGTTTTCTTACTCCTTGTCCTGCCAAGGGTCTCCCAGCGCTTTTTTTTTCCTGTGCTGTTTGTCTCTAAGCAGACCCCATACCGGTGCATTAATGCAGACACCACTGTTAGGGTCTTAGGCATCTTCCTGGTGCCCTCCTTTAGCAGAGCAATGCTACTACCCAGGTGCCACCAGGGTGGGACTGTGGCAGCTGCTCAGCCCTGGGCAGGGGGGGGTTGCGGCAGGCTGAAGGTGGCCCAGTCCTGTGCTCCCGTCCTTCGCTTCCACCATATGAAATAGAGGATAGAAGCGAGAACCTCAGATGCTTAGCAGGGTGAATTCAGTGTGAAAAAAAAGAGAGCTTAACGCAGAATTTTATCCTCCCGTGATTTTATTTAGCAAGTTTCTGGAGGAAAGCTGCTCTTTTAGCCAGGCAATTCTGCATCATAACAGCTTGGTATTGTTTATGCTGAAATTAGGTGCTGAAGAAGCAAATCAGTTTGCAAAAAATGTATCAGCATCTACAAGAAGAGGCAGAAAGAGTAAATGGGCTTAATTAGTCACTAGACAAGGAACTAGATTAGCACATTCTCACATATATTTAAGAAATGCAAGCTTTTCATCCTACCCAGAGCACTCGATTCCTTAAGGTGGAGAACTCGTCTTTATAAAGATGACTGTTTGAACAGCTGCGTGGGTCAAGGACCATCTAGCCCAGCAGCTACAGCCACAGAGCAGATGCTGGACAAGAGCATAGCCTGAGAGAAGGCAGCAGTGGAGCCTTTCCCCTGCACGCTGAGCTTCCACTGCGTGCTGATCCCTTGCAATCCCCTCCACCGGCCTTCTGCTAGGTGTAAGATTAGGAAAACAAATTTATGGAGTTTTTTTAAAAAAAAAAAAAGTTGTCAGTGAGGATGTAGGCTTGAAAGAAAGCTCCTGGCCCAGCCCCTGACAGCTGACATCCTCGTGTCACCTCGTCACTGCCTTACACCATAGCACACAGGTTTGCCAAAGGGCATCAGCCAGAGCCCTGAGCCCCTGCTAGGGACTGTATCTCCCCTGTGATAGGGGAGGAAGGGTTTTGGCAAGAGGGTGCCAAAGACGAGCTTGATAGCTCCCTACAAGGCCATCGGATGTTCTTATCTTCCTGATGTAGGATGGAGAGATTTACAGAGGAAAACCCTAAAAGTAGTCAGATAAAGGCAAGCATCAGTATTTATCTCTTGGAGGAAGAAAGGGGCTCATGTGCACCACACTGTGCGTTTCGGACAGTGTTAGAGTGCAATGGGATGTTTGCTGCTCACTGTAACCTCACTGGTTATTTTCTATTGTGTTTCTTAAAGCACATCCTGGGTCTCCATCACACAACCATCCCCGCAGGTCAGGACCTCTGAAGGCAGGTTTAGCAGCACCCATGTAGGAATTGTGCCATTTACCATGACCTGGGAATTGTGAGCAGGACATCTGGTTTCCCTTCAGGGAACAGGATCCATCTGCAAGCTGACTTGCGGTCATTTGATTGTGCGATATTGTGTGGGATGACACCAAATCATTTACTGAATTCCCAGCATTTCTCTGCACCCACTAATGACCATTTCAGCAAAAACCGATCAGGTTAGGGTTGCACAGACATTCTGAGTGTTTGTTAAAAGCAAAAAAACTAAATTATTGGGAAGTTGGCACAGGTAACACTCACATGGGGAATCAAAACTCCCAGCTGGATGATCAGCTGCTTTCTGGTGGCAACAAGAGTCTCCAATGCAAGGGTCCTTGTGGCAGCATCTTCAGCTGGATCAGGAGAGACCCCTCAAACCACTGTTTGCTCAGTTCTTGGCATCCAATTGGTCTTGGTCCTGTGACCATCCTTTCACATGCATGATTCACTGCTATCGATGCACCTTAACTACATATAAAACATCCTTTAAATATCTTAACTACATAAAAAAAGGCTGTTCTGTGTGACCATTTTTGCAGGAACAGTTTCTATCGACTATTTACAAATGTCTTAACTGCACACAACGGCCTAGGCAGGTCTCTGGGACACTTCACCCAAGTGGTTAGTGCAGGCATACGAACTGGATGGGACGCAGCAGGAGTTGTCTTGGGGAAAATTTCTGGCACTGTCTAAAATTCCCACCTGGAGTCAAATACTGAATCGTGAAGGTTCAGTCAATTGTCTCATTTGAAGTTAGCCCATGGGCCACTCCATCACCTCATCACTGCAGAGCACAGCCTGGGGGTGCCTCGACCACCCAAGGAATGAACCACTTAATGCGCTGGGTGTGCATACCAGCACAGCCCTGACACCCAACTTGATGGTCATGCTTGTCTTATAACTTAAGCCCCATAACTCTTGTCACCTTAGTCGGAAATGGCTCTACGGAGGGTTTAAGAGACTTTTTACCACCTCCCATGTTACTCATAAAAGAAGCTACCTATGAGAGAGCAGGGGTAACTGCGAGGCTTTAGCCACTGCGTCAGTCTGCCCAGGGCTGGAAGCACACTTGCCTACCCATGAGCAGCCCTTTTATTGACGAGTCAGGGCATCAATATGAAGCACATCAGCAAGTTTCTGAGTGCCACTGAGAGTGTACTGGAATAGACTCACCTCATTGCTAGGGGAAATGATTCACATCAGTATCTGCTTTAAGAATGGAACACAAAGTTCTCTTAAAACCAAAACCAAATCCCAGTGTTTTCCACAAAGGCCTGGTAACATCTCCAATTAAATAAAAACTGTACTCAGGGCAGCGGCATCAAAAACTCRTAACCCTGCTGAGATGCAATTTGTAAGACATTTGTGGTGACTAGCAAGCTTAAATTATTTCCTAAGCTATATTCATTAGCTTTCACTGAGCTCATAGAATAAAAACAAGTTGCATTTCAGGATAATCAAGTGCAGTTGGTGGGAAGGATCACATGAGTATCGCCATTAAACATACAGATTGGAGGAACCATTTCACTTCCTTATGAAGTGCAGCACAACGTATATAAGATGGACTTGCAAAATAATGAGCCAAATTCCATTTCACCTTAAGCGTGATAAGCTCAAGCACATCAACACCGGTAACAGCAAGTTCAATTTACAGCCTGTACTTACACATGGCTTTTTCGAACAGCTTAGGTTTAGCATCAGAGGGACAAGCTGTGCATGAGAGAGAGGACTTCTGTAGCCCTGGAGAGGCCATAGCCAGGAACGTTATCTTTCTCCAGGATCCCATACGTGATTAGGAGAACAATGCTCGTTAGTTTCCTCTTAATGCAGCTGAAATCTCAGCACGGCTACTTCTCAGCTCGAAAGGATTTCAAAAACTGCTCAACAAAACTAATTTAGTTTAATTAAACTTATCTATATTTTATAGACAAAACACATCTCAGATGATGTGCAAAACTTATAGATAGCATCTACCCAAGAGATTCCACTCCTGGGTAAATCCGCTAGCTGATAGCCCAGTGTAATTTAAGTGATCATTTTTACATGACTGAATCTGATTAATAGTTTTCCTTGCAAAAAAATGGCTTCTGGCCAGACATGAACAAAAATAGGCAATGCACAAGGCATTCTTGGAACAGATCAACTTCTTGCTACTGATTTAATCGTAGCAATACCTCCTAACAGGCCAAAAAAGAACCTTCTTCCGCATTAGGCTTTCTAATTCATTGATGTTCTTGACTGACTCATTTGCCTTTGAAGTTTGRGGAGTACTTCATTATAAAAGTGTTCACTTGGTATAGACTAAAGCCTTGATAGAATTTTTATGATTTACAAAGACAACGACAATGCAATTTTCTGGCATCTAGTTCCACCTTTTAAAGATAAAACTTGCAGATCCTTCTGAGAATAAAAAATTAATCTGGAAGGATGAGACTAAATTCAGAGGAGCTGCAAACACCAGAGAAGAGAGTAACAAAACAAAGAAATCTAATGAAATATGGTCAAAAGTTAAGGTAATAGTCTTTTCTTACTATTGATTGGAAATTGTATTTCTCTTGGAGTTAAGATGTGTTCTGGATCTTCTAGCTTGAAGCACTCTGGGTGCAAGGTTGGGCTATGCTCTGCTCGAGGTCCCTATGAAATTAACAGCGAAAGCAGCTGCTGCATGAGAAAGTGTTACTGTCTTTCAGCTGCCTGTTATCAGCCCTCTGCCCAATTAGCAAAATGGACGGCGTAAGGATTTATCTGTTTCAGGACAGAACCAACTAGCTTAATTTAAACCTCAGGTCAGAGGACAGTTACGGCTGGGGCAGTGACCTCCAGCATAAAAGCAGCAACATCCTGAACCATGGTGGCCATTTCTGCAGCAACAGCCCACCATAGCTTAGCCTCCCTGCTACAAGGCATACTCAACCTCTCACAAGAAATAAGCATCAACCAGGTCAAACTAGAGAGTAGCACGATAAGGAAAAACACCCATTTGCAACCTTTACTGAGATACATTTTCTTTTTGTGTTTTATATCAATTTTATCATATGTATCCAGGATTATAGGAGCCCACAGGGTCACTTCAGTATCTTCAGATCTTGTACTATTTTTTATAGCCAGAATTGAATGTTCTCTACCACAGCTCTCCGGTTTTTAATGTTTTGCTTCAGGCATTTCTCTCTCTTTATGAGTCTGGTCAGAGAGCAGGACACACTAGTCAATGCTCTGGCTGGACTCAGACAGTTACAGGAGGAATAAAAATTATTTTTTATTTCTATTCATATAATATTTAAAGGAAAATACCCATTTAAAGTGTTAAATATTAATTTGCAATCACTTATGTTAGAGCCTAAATTTCTTACACTCTTCACACAATTTAATGTGTTGCATCAATAAGGTCTTTACAAAGTGAACACCTAAGAGAAATTTCTATGATGCTGAGGCAGAACAGTATCTTTGCAACGACACATTTTATATGCCTCATGAAAATACTGCAAGCTGGACACCTTCAGTAGCTAGCACGTTTAGTGTCAGTCTATTTAACTAATCTAAAAAAACCAAACTCTTCAATGCCATCATGACTTTTACCTGACTTCCAGTTTCCATCCAAAAGAGGCTTCAAACAAATTGTAATAATTATCCAGTAAACAAATGTCTCTATTATTTTGTATGCAACAAAGAGAAAATTTGACTCTGAATAAAAGCCCGCTAAACTATACCATTATATAAATGCCTAATGTATATCCTCAGAATTACCTAAATGTACTAGATTTAGTCTTAATGCTACACCCAGCTATAAATCAACACACTGGAACCATTCTAGCAGCAGAAGGAAATCAACCACTATTAATATAAAGTACAAATGCAAACTAATATGAAAATTCATTATTTAAAACAAGATTTCCTGCTTGGCGATTTAAGGATGTCTCCTGACCAATGGCCTTGGAAAATACTCACCACCGTACTCAGACCTTGCTACCCCTCCTAAATGAGTGCCCAAAGGGGATTTTCCCTCCCCTCCTCGTGGAGGCCTGCAGCCTACGGGGGTGAGAAGAAGCCTGAAACCCATCCCAGGGTGCTCACAGCACCAGACACCAYATCTGAAGGTTAGGGTCCTGCACAGAAGGCAGTTCAGATGCCAAGTGGGAGGCTGCTCTTGCTAAATCACAAGTGATTTAGGAGTTGTGGATTCAACTACATAAAGTCATCAATGAAGTCTTTGATTACAGGCAAGCCAAATGATTTCCACACTTCCATTTCTCCTGTGTAAAGCTGGGATTATAATGCATGTGAAGTACAAACTTGCAAAAGCTTGGGATTTGTTCTGATGCTACAGCAGCATGTGCCATACCTGGGACCAGGAGAAAGGGAGACGATGGGTGGTATCCCCAGCTGGCCCCACTCCACCTGCCCATTAGCCCTGGACACACATGCCAGGTCTTTTGGCAGGTTGAGAGGTCCACTGGTGTGAAATGCAAACGAGCTCCCTGGAAAACACCCTTCAGTCAAGTCACTCCTTGCGTTTATAAGATTAGTATTTGGTTTGTGTGCTTTGCACATCTTTCCTTACTCCAGAAGCACAGCTAAAAGCAGGGCTGGTGAGGAGCCTCTTAAACCAGATGACGGGAATGATAACTCAGAACCACAGCCWCTGCCTCAAAATGCTGAATCCTGGCTTTTTTTGCCTTGTTCTTTCTAGCACACATAGCAGTTCCCCATTCTTAGACACACTTGTCGCATGGAGCATCTGCCTTACGCCCCTTCCCTCTACTTTTTCACAAGGCTCCATTCTTGTGGGAGTTACATTCTAGATATATGCATCCCCTCAAGGACAGCCACGTTTGAAGTAGATGGACAAACTTTGTAAGGATTCGAGAAACAACGGCTCTATACCAGACAACACAAATACATTAGAAACTCCATTATCCCAAAATACAAAAGTAAGAGCACTTGAAAAATTATTTTACACAGACAATGAAAACACCAGAAGAATAGAAGTGCAGCACAATCCTCCCAATATACATAATTTAATTTTTAGTCTTACTGCTCACTGGGTAAGAATACTTCTCTCGTACTCCAGCATACGAATGAGAATATTCCAGTAAGAAACGGTAAATCTTTTGGTTTTTTACTTACTTGCCCCAACAAACTATGTTCAGTGTTCTCAGAGTAGAGATTTAAGTTGAGAGACATCAGGTGATGTACAAGACAACTGATCACCACAAAGTAGAATCATAGAATCATAGAATCATTAAGGTTGGAAAGGACCTCTAAGATCATCGAGTCCAACCATCAACCCAACACCACCATGCCCACTAAACCATGTCCCTAAGCGCCTCATCTACACGTCTTTTAAAGACTTCCAGGGATGGTGACTCAACCACTTCCCTGGGCAGCCTGTTCTAATGCTTAACCACTCTTGCAGTAAAGAAATTTTTCCTAATGTCCAGTCTAAACCTCCCCTGGCGCAACTTGAGGCCATTTCCTCTTGTCCTATCGCTAGTTGCTTGGGAGAAGAGACCGACACCCATCTTGCTACAACCTCCTTTCAGGTAGTTGTAGAGCACAATAAGGTCTCCCCTCAGCCTCCTCTTCTCCAGACTAAACAGTCCCAGTTCCCTCAGCCGCTCCTCA
>JAYKAV010000600.1:1784306-1800274 GCA_035582835.1 Phoebastria nigripes | reverse complement strand
GATACAGGCCAGGATGCCATTGGCCTTCTTGGCCACCTGGGCACACTGCCGGCTCATATTCAGCCGGCTGTCAACCAGCACCCCCAGGTCCTTTTCCGCCAGGCAGCTTTCCAGCCACTCTTCCCCAAGCCTGTAGCATTGCATGGGGTTGTTGTGGCCGAAGTGCAGGACCCAGCACTTGGCCTTGTTAAACCTCATACAGTTGGTCTCAGCCCATCGATCCAGCCTGTCCAGGTCCCTCTGCAGAGCCTTCCTACCCTCGAGCAGATCAACACTCCCACCCAACTTGGTGTCGTCTGCAAACTTACTGAGGGAGCACTCAATCCTCTCATCCAGATCGTTGATAAAGATATTGAACAAGAYCAGCCCCAAAACTGAGCCCTGGGGAACACCGCTCGTGACCGGCCGCCAAGTGGATTTAGCTCCATTCACCACAACTCTCTGGGCCCGGCCGCCCAGCCAGTTTTTTACCCAGCAAAGAGTACACCTGTCTGGGCCATGAGCCACATAGTACACTATGGCTCTACAAATACCTCTGAATAAGATGTATACACCACCGTATGTATTATCATCTTTGATACATCCAGCTCATCTTTGAATAGCTTTCTGCTGTTGGTGCTCCTTGCACTGAAGTTTACCGCCTTCCTCCACGACTGCAGGAGCAGGACCTCTGTTATGCCAGTGCAGAGGCATTTGTTGACACCGCTCAACACATTCACTGCAGCCGTTCACATGATGGAGCCTAAGCACAGTCACAACAGGACCATATCGGATCCTTCTTCATTAACAGATTCATCAGCAATACTATTCCCAGATCACAGTATTTTCCAGGCCCACTGTGGCACTGTAGACTAAACAACACCGTGCATCAGCTGCCAAGCAGGTCCCATCTTTCATGTTTAGCTATTTGTGAAACTCAGTCATTTCTTCTCGTTCCACATTGTCAGGAAGGAGCAGATGGCAGATGTGCTCTGCCTATAATATTGCTTTGATGATAACCTGCCTGCTGGCAGAACAGCAGAAGCAGATTTGGAGACAAGAATTTGCAGTGTATTTTCAGTTTTGGGTAACTGAGCTAAAAGATAGTATGGGGTACAGGGAGAGGAAGAAAGGCTTTTACTGAATTCGTGCCGATAGATTTCTGTAACAAAAACCAGAAGAAGTTATATTGAAAAAAAAGGAGTATTTACTTTAGTATCTTCTTCATATAGGTAATGGGAAGACCGAACAGATACAGCTTTTTGAGACAACATGTACTTTATGATTTGCTGAAGGGAAGCAACAGGGAAAAGCCCTCAGGCATTTGTACCTACTCAGTGTTTTACTCTCTACTTTGCCATATAAACTTCACTAATACATGGGTCTGCTGAAAACAGACAATCATCACTTCACATGCCTGTTCGCTGTCAAAAAACTTGTGTCAGCAAACAAAACACTGGATTTTCCTGCTCTCCTTCGTTTTCTCGTGCAGCAGCCTTCCCTTTGCCTAGGTCATTTCAGAGATGTGTAAAACTCTCAGCAGTTTACATCATTCTCCATATTGCCTGYAAGGGTTTACCGTGCTTTTTTCTGAACAATGTGCCAATATTCTTGAGGGGGTAGTCAAGAATGCAAGCAAGAAGACAGCGAATTTGGCTCATAGCTGGCATTTGGGTGCAAGCAAGAGAAGAAAATCTACTTAAATAACTAAGAATTTGGTATTGTATTAACATTTTGTTTTGCTTCAGAGAGAATACCCACTCCTTCCCCTCCCCGGGAAAGGACTCGCATAGCATGTATCTAGTTGATGTACAGCAAAGTGCAGCAGTAAACAGCCGTGGTTTGATGGGATGAAATTTGAAAATATACTCAAAAATAAATTATTTTTCTTCATTATATTTGGTCATAACAAAAAAAAGTAGCTCACTTCCAGTTGTAAGTCTGCCACAAAATCCACCTTGTAACCAATTTTATCAGGCAGTGTTATGCTCTACCTTTTTGTGGCATCACTGTGTTCTCATTCATATGGGATTCAAACGCAAGATTCAAAGTTTTAGCTTCTAAAAGTGGTTTTCTGAATTGCCTAACACCAGTGACAGAATCATAATAGAAATGATAAATAATAATAGAAAGGATAAATAAATGCTTTCATAACAAAGCTGTAAAAGACACCAAAAGTTTACACCAAGGCTTCAGAAATTTTTATTAAAACATTTTTAAAATATGTGCATGATACACAGAAGAAAAAATGCATTTTTTTAAGTCATATGATTTGAGCTGCCAACAGTATTTCTTCGTTAATAATTTTAGTACACATTTATCTTCTAAAAYACCAAACCTGACACAGTCAAGAAACATCCTGTTTTTATTTAAAGCAAGATTAAAATAAAAAAAGATAATTGCTTCAAAACCTGGAGATTTTAAATTATGAATGTGTTACTGCAAAATGACATCTGGGGGTTTAGGTTAGAAAGTTGGTTTAGAAAGCCTTATGAATCAAACTAAATATTGTTTATAATCTATGAGCCAATCTAAGGCAATCCCATTGTACACAGAACTTATTTATCTACATCCACTGGTACCCAGCTGCCCAGATGCCAAACTCATCCTGTGTAGACTACTGACAAAATTGTGAAGATCTCCCAGAAAAGAAAACCTGCAGAAAAATAATTAGCTGTGACTGTTGAGCAGATGTAGTACAAGCTCTTCATCCTCTGCCAGAGAAAGCCCAGTATCTAAAGGCAAATAGGGGTCCTCCTCTTGGCTGAATTTCGCCTTCTTTCTTTTCAGTGGCATTTCTTCTGCTGCATTACTGTTGCTATAGCTTCTTTTCTTTCTTCCACTCTTCTCCTCAAGTTCACTGCAGAAACAAATCAATTAGTCCTTTTAACAACTGTGGTAATCAATATCATCATGTAATCAAACAATTCATTTAAACAAGGCAAATTTATGTCAAGATAAGAGCAAACAAAATTACAATTCAGAAGGGTGAAGAAATAGAAGCTGATGAACTCTGAATGCCTAAATTAGAACTGCTTTCAGGCCGAGATGGTGGTGGATGTTCTGCTGTCTTAATTGATTACAGTATATCAAGATATTGCTATCAGCCTTATCTAATATTTGCTGCCTTATAGAGTGACAGACAACTTGACCACACTGATTTAGTGATGTGTCAGTGGACCTTGACATGCATTCAAGATCTTGTCTAAAATAAATATGTGACAAAAATAAAAAGATGAGAACTGTCATTTCATTGGCGAATCCTACACTTAATACAGTTTTGATTTGGGTCCATCTCATTCAAGCCACTCTTTCCCCTTCTTTCAGAAACTTTCCTTGGAAGCTATTAACCACCTCTTTGCCATGAGAGAAAGAGAAAAACCCAAACCCAGTTTTATTGCTTCTGCTGCTTTTCTTAAGACTTGAATGAATTGCCTTTTGCAGCCTTCAATCTGGATGAAACAGCTGTATATCTGTTTTAATACTTTCACTTCTATCACATGGGCACATGACAGCAACAGGAAGAAAGCCCAAGCTTTCATGTATCTTCCTGTGGGTTTTGTCCGTAACATAGAAAATATGCTATAAATCATCTTATCTAAGATTAAAATAATCTAATCTAACAAAATCTATTCTAAGATATAATATCCATGTACAGGTTATACAAAGCTGGCTGTCCTATGCTGTAGGGTAGAATGAGAATTCATACCAAAAAAGGCAGAATGCAACTCCTCGCACCCCAAAACCACTCTCTCCAAACAAGTTAACTGAAACAAAATGGCATTCTCAGTTTTTCATGTTTGTATTTTAAAGAATATAACAAAAATAAAAATGGAACTTCAAAGGCAGCTTTCCCACAGCATTCTCCTGGAGAAACTGGCTGCTCATGGCTTGGATGGGCATACTTTTTGCTGGGTAAAGAACTGTCTGGATGGCCGGGCCCAAAAAGTGGTGGTGAATGGAGTTAAACCCAGTTGGCGGCTGGTCACAAGTGGTGTTCCCCAGGGCTCAGTTTTGGGGTCAGTTCTGTTTAATATCTTTGTCAATGATCTGGAAAAGGGGATCAAGTGCACCCTCAGTAAGTTTGCAGACGACACCAAGTTGGGTGGGAGTGTTGATCTGCTCGAGGGTAGGAAGGCTCTGCAGAGGGACCTGGACAGGCTGGATCGATGGGCCAAGGCCAAYTGTRTGAGGTTCAACAAGGCCAAGTGCCGGGTCCTGCACTTGGGTCACAACAACCCCAGACAAGTCTACAGGCTTGGGGAAAAGTGGCTGGAAAGCTGCCCAGCGGGAAAGGACCTGGGGGTGCTGGTCGACAGCCGGCTGAGTATGCGCCAGTAGTGTGCCCAGGTGGCCAAGAAGGCCAATGGCATCCTGGCTTGTATCAGAAATAGTGTGGCCAGCAGGACTAGGGAAGTGATTTTCCCCCTGTACTTGGCACTGGTGAGGCCGCACCTTGAATACTGTGTTCAGTTTTGGGCCCCTCACKACAAGAAAGACATTGAGGTGCTGGAGCGTGTCCAAAGAAGGTAGTAAAGGGTCTAGAGCACTAGTCCCACGAGGAGCGGCTGAGGGAACTGGGACTGTTTAGCCTGGAGAAAAGGAGGCTGAGGGGAGACCTTATCGCTCTCTACAGCTACCTGAAAGGAGGTTGTAGCGAGRTGGGTGTCGGTCTCTTCTCCCAAGTAACAAGCAATAGGACAAGAGGAAACGGCCTCAAGTTGCACCAGGGGAGGATTTGATTGGATATTAGGAAAAATTTCTTCACCAAAAGGGTTGTCAAGCATTGGAACAGGCTGCCCAGGGAAGTAGTTGAGTCACCATCCCTGGAGGTATTTGAAAGACATGTAGATGTGTGCTTAGGGACATGGTTTAGTGGAGGACTTGGCAGTGTTAGGTTCACAGTTGGACTCAATGATCTTAAAGGTCTTTTCCAACCTAAATGGTTCTGAGTTTAGGCT
Source organism: Phoebastria nigripes (assembly GCA_035582835.1). NCBI lineage: Eukaryota > Metazoa > Chordata > Aves > Procellariiformes > Diomedeidae > Phoebastria > Phoebastria nigripes. Next base: position 1,795,334 of record JAYKAV010000600.1, on the reverse strand, counting down.
TTTCTAAAACAGATGGTTTAATTCAGATTTTCAATTAAAATTTGGCAAATTTCTACTCAGAAAATTTTTACTTAAAAAAACCCAAGAATTTTAATTGCCTTAATTTTTATAATTGCTTAAGAGTAAATGTAATGTTTGTGAAATGTTTCATTCAGAAATATTGTTTAGAGAGTTAACAGAAACACCAGTTATAACAAATAGCTCAAATTGGGGAATACTGTCCTTCGAACCAACAGGGCACAGGAACCCAATGCGCAAAACCTTGCCTTTTTCCATTAATGGGACTAGTTACCAGTATGTGAAACGCTGGTTTCATCACTCACTGGAAACCAGCCTAACCCAAACATTAACCCCAAAACATGGCAGTTTTCAAGAAGTTCCTGAACGGTGTCTGAGAGGGATCGGCAGCACAATGCTTCCTCCTCTTCCTGGCTTGTACACAGTGCTTTCTGGCTGCCTCTCCATCAAGACGAAGGAGTAACACGAGATCTGATGGCCTTGCACTGGACTGCAGTTGTGTGACCTGCCTCCCTCTCTCGTCCATCCCACTTTTCATGGAAGAATGGTGCCAATTCCTGCCTACTCATTACAGCACAGAGAGAGGACGGAAATCCTATGAGACACACCTTGCATTCCACAATTAAAACAAATGAAATACACTACCTTTATATTGTCCTTCCCTGCCTATCCAAAGGAAWCAGTGTGAAGCAACCTGATTGAGTGAGAGATGTCCCTGCCCATGGGAGGGGGGTTGGACTAGATGATCTTTAAAGGTCCCTTCCAACCCAAACCATTCTATGATTCTATGAATAGCTGAAGACTGTGCACCAAATACTTTTCCTAAAATCAGGACATTTCAAAGGATATAGCAACTTTGCCGGCTTTGAGCTGTCATTTCAAGAGGATGGCTTTTCAGTGCTTGCTACCAGTGTTTATTTTATTCCTTTCCTGGGGGAAGGACTCTCTATTTCTCTCTGCAGTGCTTAAGATATTCCATAAATGCTGAAGCTATCTATACTGACGGTATATGAAAATACTCTAAAGCACTAAGACTTGTCACTTTTCCAAGTGGCCAGTGTGGGTTTGGGCTGAAGTTTCATGGTGTTCGCTTTGATCAGGACAGAGTATGGGGGTTCACTTTAAAAGCGTAAGACTGAAACCTCATTAAGTAAAAGCATTTTAGCTTGTTTGCAAAAGAGCTAATTATTTCCAGCATTTGAATGGACTCTGAAGCCCAGTTTGCATTCATAATTGACTGATGCTTCATCTAGGACATTAGTTCAAAACACCTTAGCAATTAAAACAATGCAGAAATCTCACAAGTTATGAAATAGCAGACTTTAAAAACCAAAAATTACATTAATTTTTGGAGTTTCAGAGGCCCATATGCCTAGATGTCTGTAAGGTATAACCATTTAAATATAAAACACATTCAGAAGGAACTGTGAGATCTCTAATTTTTTCCACAAACAAAAGCACATCAACACAATTATGATTAATTTTCATCATAAGCTTTGTGGGAAGACTATGCTGAGTCAAGCTGTTTCTTATTACTACTGAGGGATCATGGTGCTTGATTAGTAGTGCATACTAAAGATGTATCTACACGTTAGCAGGTGTATTTTCACACTAATTTGACCCCTACTGGGCTGTTAGCTGGAGAGGTGAATAAGGAGGAATGTATAACACAGGAGGCAGCAGCAAAGCCACTGAGCAATGGAGAGAGCTAAAGGCTTCTGTTTTCATGATGCACAAAAAGTAGAAGCAAAACAGTATTTGATAAAGAAAACTTAGGAAGGAAAGCAGAGAGTCATGTGGAACGTGCAAATAAGATGTTCATAATTTTAGGATGCAAACAGAAGACAGACAGTGCCTGTCCATAGAATGGTTTGGGTTGGAAGGGACCTTTAAAGATCAGCTAGTCCAACCCCCAACCCTGTTCCTGCAGGATGAATTTTTACCGGCCGTGGTTTGGGTGGCGTGGAGAAGGGCTGTACTACTATGGAGGAGCAGTCAGAGATGTAGCTTTTACAAAGGGTGAAAGTGGCAATTTTAGAAGGAAGCTGGAAAATCACCAGGAGAGATGTCTGGCATCATGATGCCAAGGGGTATCCCGTACTCCACCTGGGTGCTTCTCCTTAACTGTTTGGACAGAAAGCTCTCTGGAAGAGATGCAATAGGTGTAATTCTCAGGTGCGCATGTAAAAGGGCAGCTATATGGGGATGACTTCTGCTCTTATTGTCAAATGAATTCCTCCTTGGTCTCCATTGACCGAAGGCCTGTCAGCCCACCCAGCCAATCTTTTTATTGTTGGTCACTTCCCATGGACATAAATGGTCCCTTATTCCTCACAAACACACAAACTGATGCACTACCAGCTGGCGTCCACAAATAGCCAAAACGAAATAAAGTTATTTTAAGGTGAACTATTTTCTAACAGAACAAAGCAGTTAGAAAGCAACCCCACAATTCAGATCCAAACCAAAGCCAGTGCATCTCTTCATCTTCTATTTATAACACTTAGAAAGCAGCACGTGCAGCTGGATTACAACTCCTTCCTTTTACCATCTGGTGCAATTTAGCTTTTCAGCTGCCTGAATGACCTGAAGCTGCCTGATGGAAGGATTTGCTGGGACGGGCTGTGTTTACACAGGCGAGGAGGTACTAACAGCCGACTTATCAACAGGCATGGTAATTTCTGTGGTCACCATTTGCACAGCTGTAACAACAAAGGAAGGTACTATCATTTGATAGGTAATGTTTATTACTCAAACACTAAAGCACGGTTTATGAATCCTATCCCTTAAATAAATGCAAGCATACATGAATGGCATCTGGGAAATGGGATCTAACTATGACCCTGATAGCTATACACCAAGAAACTCTCTTAATTTGACTACTAAAAAATAATCTCAGAAGTGTGTTTTGAGGCGATACCAGGAAAAATAGAAAGCTTTTCATAGTATTTAACTTGCTTCTGGGCTTCAAGGTATGTCTTGACAGCTGTAAGGTTTAGATTTTAGGTGCTTGAGAGTCATCCATTTGAAACGTGCGACCACACAGCCAAGTTGCTGTGAGATCTCTAGATGGGCTCTGCTTCAGTTAACATTTATCAGAGCTTGCTTTGGAGCCTAGGTTTACCAGCACTGCTCTGGAAACAAACCATCCTTGCCGCTGAATTGCAGGCCATGAGTCAAGTTTCCAGGCTGCAATATAGTGCACATGAGCTCTTTCCCAAAGAAATGTACAGGAATAATGAATGAATCTGCTAATAAAATACAGTTCAGAAAAGTTAGGAATAATTTATCCCATAAATATTGGCATTTTGCTAATCAAACATGCTGTGCCACAAACCTTTTTCCACGTAATAAATTTTAATTCACGAGGCCATGGCAGCAATCCTAATGAAGATTAATTACTGCAGTCCCTTCCATAAAGCCCAGTGCAGCTTCTTTCTTACTTGCTGTCAGAATGCTACAGCACACAGAAATGGTAATGAAAATATATCATGTTGTATTATTTCCCTTACTGGTCATTCCACTGATGTAAATCAAAACAGCTCTAAAACTAGATTTATAAAAAACAATTGCAGGAAAAGGGATGAATAATCTACTTGTAATTAAATACCAGTGTAATAGTACTAAAAGCAAAAGGCAAGTCTGTCTTGGAGCTGAAGTACCATAATCTGGAACAAGGAAAAAAAGTATTTAAATGGAAACCAGACCAGCAAGACAGTATGCTTAACATTTCTTATTATTGCATACAGAAGATTTAATAAGAAAAAGCACTCAAACCAACCATCAACATCTCGCTTCTGCTCTGAGGTCACCTTTACTTTCTAAAGGCTCTAATGGACAAGTGGCAGTGGACTCAAATCGGATGTCTGAAGCTGTAACAGCACTTTCCTTCCCCATTCCCATTGCAGACATTGCTGACCGTAAAGCAGCAGTACCTGACCCAGCCCTGGACCACTGGAGTTTCCGTTGAGTGTATTTGGGCTAAGCAATGTTAGCTTATCTTTATACACCAGTCTGAAAACCAAAATCATTCAAGGGTTGATTCTCATATGGATCAAATATCACTGCTCTGGGTTGAAACTGCTCCAGCTGGAGGTGACCGTGGCTTCAATCAAACCATTTTGATTTGCTCTATGTCCCTCTGTCAGAGGCCTAACCTTCTCTGAAATGTGCTGCTGCCTTTGGAGATGCTGCTAACAACCTACCTCACCCTCGCATCCATTCACTCCTCAGCTTCACTTGACATCGACGTTCTTCAAATCTGTTCCTCTCCTTTTCTTTTGTGTGACCACTATCATCCTCCAATGGTTGATAATTGATTTCTGAACTATAGAATTTCAATAAATACTCATCCCATTTCTCCTTCATTCATGTAGACACTTGCTGATGACATACTACATTTTTTTTTTCTTATTTTTTTTAAAGGTAATTTCTGTAGCTGACAAGTTTACAGGAACCACAGGAAGGATCTACTCTGACCTGCAGAGCATAGGTTACCAAATTTCACTAGGAAATTCTACCATCAGGTCCATTTCATACAGTGAGCTAGAGCATAACTATTATAAAGACTTTCATGGTATAAGAATATCACATCTCTATCAACAGCAATCCAATGTCTCAATGTCCAGTTTTGCAGCTAAACAGCACGATCAAGCCCTTAACCAGAGACTTTTTACAATGTCTGTCTTACAGTGCTTTTCTGGCCATCACAACATTAAGTTTTGGCCTTCACAAAGTCACTGATATGGCCTGAATAATACACGTTAGAGGGAGCACCATGATTTGCAGATGAATCATCTCAAAAGACAATGTAATGTCAACTGCATCAAGAATCACATAAAACTTAGCAGGTCAACATCAGCATCCTGGTATAAGACGACAGTATAAGAAACTACAATTTGCCCATAATTTTCATAAATAAAGCAAAGTACACAACCAAGCAGCACTGACTGCTGACTTGCACACCTGTCTGCTGGTGACTGGCCATAAAATCACAAACAAAACAGTACTAGAACTAAGACATTTCTCCTCTCCCCTCATGTCCAAGATCTTTTCCATGCTGATCTAAGAGTTAACGCGATCAGTGGCACCTATTAAAGATTTAAAGACAGTAACGATAAGGTCAATCGTAACTTTGTTCTTCCTCAACATTTTTATTTAAAGAGGTTGAGGGATTAGAAATATCAGAAACTCAGTTTGACTGCAAAATGAATATTTAAGAAATCCAGCTGCTTTTCTTCCACCCTATTCGATATACTTAAATTTTTCACCTCATTAACAATTTACATTGATAGCCTTAAACCAACTATGATGAATGTTGCTAGATATACAAAAATTAATCTCATATTACATGCTTGGAGTCATTAATTACTCTGCTTGTAGAGGTATGGCTGGAAGGGAATTTTATTCAAAGGCAAATTTAAGTCATGATTTCTATAGCTCCCCCAGTTTAAAAAAAAAATGTTGGGAGTAGGCAGAGAAAAGATTAACAATGTTTTTGACTTCTTAAACCATGGACAGATGGTCTATTTTTAAAGACTGTTGAAGGAAGATACCCTAGGTCTCACATACTTGCTTTGAATTATCCCTTTTAGAAGCATTTTTTCCCCTTAAAGCAAGTAGCAGCTAGTGTAGCCCAACATATTTCTATTTTAATCCAACACTTGGAGCAAAATCTCTGAATTTTGGAAATATAAAACAGAGTAGTGTTGTATTTTCTAATCTCAAAGCCTAATTTCACTGTGTGCTACTCTCAGCTGATTTGTTTTTGTAAAAATCATTAGGTCATTATTTCCCAGCCCCAAGAGCAACCCATCATACAATTCAGTGCAGCTTTAAGAGAGGTGCATGAGGCATGAGTGTTGATTTAACAGAAACCCCTCCTTCCCACTGGCAGCAAGATTTCTTGCCTGTTCTCGTATTTATTCTTCTTGACCCACCAGATCCCCATCATCCTCCCTCCTCCTTTCATGCATACATCCCCTCCACCTCTTTCCTCCCTCACACAAAATCAATACCACTTCTTCACAGCTTTATGATCACCACCAGCTTCTTCAGCTACCACTTTCCTTTACCCATATGCTTATTGGTCATTCAGATTCTCTTGCTTTTCTTAATTTCCTCTTTTTCCAGCCCTAAATAAATTTCCTGCACTGCATCTTCCTCTTTTAGTTGTGCCTCTGCTTTCACAAAAGCCTCCTAAGGGGTGCTTGGAGCACCTCACAAGTCTCCAGTCATACCTACACTGAGCCTCAAAGCTGACTTCACAGCTAGAGAACAGACCACTACATTTCTCACCCACACACACCTAGAAGAAATGTGGCTTCATCGACACTGCCTACTGCAAACAGTCCTTGGCCTGTCCTACCGCACCAAAATACACTGCGACATTGCCCAGAACAGCTCTAGTTGGCACCATCCAAAGTCACAGCAGTTGTGGACAATACGAACAATCATGTGCCAGTACTTAAGCCCGCACCCTGGCCAAATCCATTTAGCCTGTAGAGACACACTGATGTTCCCTAGGCAGGCCCAAGCCAGCACGGGATTAACTGCCACATGCTGCGCTGTACACCAGAGCCATCAATGGCTCTTAATTTTGACACACTCCTTTCAGGCACTCCTAGAAATGTGATTTTGTCCTGGACCCYGTCATCTTCCAGATCTATATATTGGCACGTTGTCACCCACTGCTCTTGCTCTCATGAGCATCCCACAGTTTTTCACTCTCCTCTTCCTTTTGCATACCTGCTCTGGCTGTTCTCACCACTCACTTCAATTTAATTACTATCCTTAGCAATGACTGACAAATCCACTCCCAGCCTGTCCCCGGCTATAATATAATACTGGTGTCTCCACTATCTGCTTCTGGAAATCGCGGCTGTTAATAAACTCAAAATTGTGGTCTTTGATGTTGCGGGTTTATCTATAGTACTTTTCCCGTTGGAGCAGTGCCTAAACTGATGTGGCCTCTTCTAGAAAGCTCTGATTGTCAGGTCTAGCTAGGCTGTTTGAAACTGCTCTTTGGGTCCTTGTTAACTCCCAGTCAGCTTAAAAGCTGCAGAAGAACTTGAAGCAATTTGACTCACTTTCCAAATTTCAGTCTTCTTGTCTTCTTAACAAAGGCTGAAAACATCTACTATCCATTGCCCTAGTCCTCCAGCAAACACAGACAAGACTGATAAACAGGAAAGTATTCAGTCTGATTGTGTAAAGATAGAAAAATGAACAAAAACTTTTAAAAATCCCCTTGGAGGAAGTTAAGGACCTTTCCTATTATTAAAAAGTCAACCAAAAGTCAGGGCAAACAACTGAGACCTGTACTGTGTCCTGAAGTTGACAGAGGCTAGTTATGAAGCTTCAAGTGATGGCAGTTCTTGAGACATGTTTGCTACCCCAAGAACATCTTGCTCCTAGCCAGAGGAAGCTTAAACCCCCAAACTGATACCAAAAAAGTGACCCAGCCAGATTATAACCCCCAGAGCACTAAATGGACATAACACATTTACACAAACATTTTACTTAAGGAAGCAAAAACAAATTGCTACTTTGTAGTCATAARATGAGTACCAAAAAACCGTAACTCTGTAAGTCAGCAGGGTTTGCATGGCAAGAATGTGCCGATATTGCATGTGAAAATCACAACAAAATTTATGTTTTAACAGTTTCTTTGCAAGACCACCTTTTAAAGAACCAAATAATGTTGAGATTTTAAATGGCCATCAACTACATTTTCAAACATATAGAAGATCTTAAATCCATATATCATCTTAAAGAAATTATAATATAAAATGTGTTTCACTTGATGAGCCTTGGTGTCTCCTATTCAAAATCTGAAATATGATTTTTAGACAAATTAGCTTCCACACATGACTAAGTTCCAAAGACCAAATAAAATATAACCTTCCAAATAAATGATCCTTTGCCAGGCTCAAGGCAAAATGCATAATTTAAAAAAAGAAAATTTAATTGGTAAAACCCTCCTAGATTTTAAGTTGTATTTCAAATACACGGATACAATGTAGATAGCAGATAACATGGAAAATGTTCTAACATTGCACTTTGTTCTACAGTCACCTCCAAACATAGTCCGAACAACATATTTAAAGTACACTTAGTAAATTAAAACCTGRTAAGCCTTAATACATGGCAGAAAAAAATCAGTATCTCAGCTCCAGTTGAATTATATATATAGAGTGTATTTTCTGCACTCAAAGTTACTCTCTTCAGCCCAAATTACATTTAAGACTAATCTCCTTGGGATAACTGAAATACTGTAGACATTAAAGTTCCAAGAAAATATTCCCTGAAAAAGTAACTCAAGTAAGGACAAGTCCAATAAAATGGAAAACCAAGAAGGATTAAACTGTGTCTACCTGGTATTAAATTTACATGTGTAAACCTGGCATACTGAAAACAAGAAAAATATTTTAAAAAATCAGTTACCACATGTGATTAGTTCTAGTTTCAAAGGGAATGCTATCTGTCCAGTGGATGGAGCACTCAATGGGCCCTCTGGGTGCCTGAATTTTATTCCTAGACCTGTGTCACTGCCATGATCTTAGGACAAGTTACTAGATGACTCAACATTCCTGCCTACAAAAATCATACTGCCCTTCTTTGTAAAGTGTTTTGAGATTTGCTGAGGAAAACACTTTGCCAGAAATTATTACTAAATTCCTGTTTTCCTTTTTTGTATGTTCTTTCTTTTCCAACCTACTTCATAGGAAGGGGGAATGACCAAGGCCCTAGACCTTCTTTGAGTCTTAGCTCTCCTTGAGAGTAGACACTCTGACTCCAGGGGGCCAGATCAGCTACAGATTCCAAAAAAATCTGCACTGATAACCACTGCCAAAAATCTGTCCATCTCTGTCAACTTTTATTCTTAAAGCTTAGCTAATCTTGAGTCTAGCTGACATCTTTGGGGAAAGGATCAATACAAAAAGTGATGTATGAAWACATAAAAAAAGACGTAAGTGATCTTCCCTAGATAAATGGTTACTTAATGATACTGAAAGTAAACTAGACAAAATTCCCAATTTTAAACTGACTGACCCCATAACTTTTTCAAAATACTTATTAAGTAGTTATGCTACAAAACATTGTATTGTCAAGATAGCTAAGCCTAGCTAAGCCTACCTAAAGGTACAACTTGAAATAATGCAAAATCTTGTTTAAGAAATGCAGCACTAAAACGCTACRTTTTTCCTACAGGAAGTATGCAACAATTTAGCAGTAATTAGGAAATGCCTGGGGTAATTAAATATTTAATAGGTAGTGTTGTGACACTAGGTTTCCTGTACTTGGTTGCTGGTAACTCCTTCCCACCAGCTCAGTTGTCCATCAGCTTAATAGATTCCAGGAATCTGACTCCTTCAGCAGCAACATACACACCAATAAACAAGACAAGTGTTGCTCAGTCTCTAACCGCTTACCAAAGCCTTACTTCAGACTTTGTCAATAAACTCTTGGTTTTACTCCTTCCAAGAAACAAACTACCCATAACTATCAAGATTCCCTCTCTGCTTTGTTACTTGCAGCAAAGCATTACTAACAGAAGTCAGCTCAGAATTTGCTCTCAAAGGCAAAATGACAGAACAGGCACTGCTATGGTCCCAGATAGAGAAGTGTTAGTATCCTAAAATACTTCTCTTGGCACCTCCATTAATGTCCTACGTAAATGCAGAATTGCTAAATACACTTTTCTTCTGGTCCTTGTCTCATAGTTAATATTAGACCAAACAGAGATGGCCCCTTCCAACAAAATGGTGTTTTACAGGATCCTCTAGCTCAAATCGCTGCCTTAGACCCAGGTTTTACTCATCAGAATGTCATATATTAAAAAGACAATATTAAACATATTACTGATGTTACCTGGAGGAAGCTGAGAATAAAGTTTCATCGTATTAACCTGGTTCCACTACAAGCAATATATGAATACCACTAGAGGATGCATTTATCAAATATGGACAGATATATTTCAACTCCAGTAACATGTGAAAAGCAACCTACAAATCCTCTTATATAGCCCTCCTCAATAAATACCAAATCTTAAACTTCATTAAAAGATAACTGCTTTAACAAATTACGCTGCTTCCCCCACCAAAAGCTGATGGGCAGAGTCAAGCAGTCATAAATAGTATCAAGAAGGATTACAGAGCCCTGGGAACAGTGGTAAGGGACTCTGGAGCGCAGGTGGTTTTTTCATCAATCCTGCCGGTCAAAGGGAAGGGGTTTGAAAGTGCCAGTCGAATCTGGAGTCAACAAATGGTTACGGGACTGGTGCCACAGCCAGGGGTTCGGTTACTTAGATCATGGGACTCGCTTTGAGAAACCTGGTCTACTGGGGGCTGAYGGGGTCCATCTGTCAGAGAAGGGGAAGAGCATCTTTGGTCATAGGCTCGCCAAGCTGGTGAAGAGGGTTTTAAACTAAAGTTGCTGAGGGAGGGGAACCTCAACCCATCCCACTCCTACCAGTTTGATGCCAGTGCCACCAATAGATGCCCACAGCCTGGAGAAGGATCGCAGGTCAGCAGAAGAGCACCTGAAGAGCAGCACAAAGGAATTCCAGCCAGTAAGACAGCTTCATCGGGGGCCCAACTTAAATGCCTCTATGCAAACGCATGTAGCATGGGGAATAAACAAGAGGAGTTAGAGACGTGTGCACGCCTGCAGGGCTATGATCTTGTTGGCATCACGGAGGCGTGGTGGGATGGCTCCTATGATTGGAGTGTTGGGATGGAGGGATACAGGCTYTTTAGGAAGGACAGGTGGGGGAGACGAGGAGGGGGTATCACCCTCTATGTCAATGACCAGCTGGAGTGCATGGAGCTCTGCCTGGGGATGAATGAGGAGCTGACCGAGAGCTTATGAGTCAGGATTAAAGGGAAGGCAGGGACAGGTGACATTACGGTGGGGGTCTGCTACAGGCCACCCAACTAGGAAGACCGAATGGATGAGGCCCTCTATAGACAGATAGGAGCAGTCTCACGTTCACAAGCCCTGGTCCTC
>JAYKAV010000600.1:1725568-1782866 GCA_035582835.1 Phoebastria nigripes | reverse complement strand
CAGGGGTCCGTATTGGGACCGGTACTGTTTAATATCTTCATCAATGACATAGACAGTGGGATCGAGTACACCCTCAGCAAGTTTGCAGATGACACCAAGCTSAGTGGTGTGGTCGACACGCCTGAGGGACGGGATGCCATCCAGAGGGACCTGGACAGGCTGAAGAAGTGGGCCCATGTGAACCTCAGGAGGTTCAACAAGGCCAAGTGCAGGGTCCTGCACCTGGGTCGGGGCAACCCCCGGTATCAATACAGGCTGGGGGATGAAGGGAGTGAGAGCAGCCCTGCTGAGAAGGACTTGGGGGTMCTGGTGGRTGAAAAGCTGGACATGAGCCAGCAATGTGCACTCGCAGCCCACAAGGCCAACGGTATCCTGGGCTGCATCAAAAGAAGGGTGGCCAGCAGGTCGAGGGAGGCGATTCTCCCCCTCTACTCCGCTCTGGTGAGACCCCACCTGGAGTACTGCGTCCAGCTCTGGAGCCCTCAGCATAGGAAAGACATGGACCTGTTGGAGCGGGTCCAGAGGAGGGTCACAAAAATGCTCAGGGGGATGGAACATCTCTCCTATGAAGAAAGGCTGAGAAGATTTGGGGTCGTTCAGCCTGGAGAAGAGAAGGCTCCAGGGAGACCTTAATTGCAGCCTTTCAATACTTAAAGGGGGCTTATAAGAAAAGATGGGGACAAACTTTTTAGCAGGGCCTGCTGCGACAGGACAAGGGAGAATGGTTTTAAACTAAAAGAGGGTAGATTTAGACTAGATATAAGGAAGGAATTTTTTACGCTGAGGGTGGTGAAAGACTGGAACAGGTTGCCCAGAGAGGTGGTAGATGCCCCATCCCTGGAAACATTCAAGGTCAGGTTGGGCGGGGCTCTGAACAACCTGATCTAGTTGAAGATTGTCCCTGCCCATGGCAGACTAGATGACCTTTAAATGTCCTTTCCAACCCAAACTATTCTATGATTCTATAAATACAAAAGAAACTGGAAGAATCTTGTTTAAGAATGATGGGTCTCATTTTCTGCTTGTTTTTAGGAAGCTGTACTGACGTTTTACACAGCTTTTTCATTCATTCATTTTATATGGCGTGGAGATACTGAATTTGCTTAGGGAAGTGAAAAACCAGAAGGAACTATAATTGACTTACAGTTACCCTCTTTCTCCCCCTTGCACAAAGAAGGAGCAATTTACTGCTGCTCAGAAAAGCACTGCATTTCCCCCATCCTTGTCAGTTCTATTGACCAACACATTGATGAGCGGGCTACAAGGGACATGGTCACCAGCCTGCTCACCTAGGGCTATCCAGTCTTTAAATCCATGTCCCAACACCCAGTCCTACATAGCGCCCCCACAATGTGCAGTGACACAGGGCTAGGGACAATCTAGCCACTAGGATTTGGCTGATTCAGATGTGAAAAGCAAGAGATTTATGAACCTAGACATCTAGAAGAGAGCAAAATAAAGACCTATACTCCCATTTAAGTGTCAAGATCATGTTTCTGAATCTGTTTTACAATAGGCTGTTTGTCAGAAACACACAGATAGACTTCTTGTTGCGGTGAAGCCAACGAAAAAAACCACACAGGACTTCACGCAGTATCCCTCAGTCTTCCTGCAGTATGTGCTGAAGAAATGCAGTATGTTGCCATCAACTACAGATCCTCACCCACACCCTGTGCTTTTCTGTTAAACTACAAGAAACAAAATCTTTTGGGTTATGTAATTAAAAACACTGTTTTAAACTAAGAAGAAAAGTTTAACATTGTTAATTTTATTATATATTTACTTCTAACTCAGATTCCATTTCATTTGTAGTGTTGAAGAGTCTGAGCAACACTGAATCATAAAACTTATCAAGTTTCACCATGCACAAATTTATTTAATATAGCACACGTACAGAAAGCTCATCCAAATCCTCAAATGACTTCAACATTTTTCCTTTCAAACAGAACCTGTAACGTGACAGTAGAGAAATGTATTTCTGAAACACATGAAACCTTCAGGGAATTAGTCAAGATTTTTGCACGTGGAACAGTCTCACCGAGATCCCTTCAACACTGACTCAAAAATCTTTCTCATACAGCTTCACAAAAGAAAATAATAGCCTTTAGCACAGATTTCTGTTTGTGAGGTAGGTGCTGAAGAAACTTAAATACTAAGTTCCGGGAGCAAGAGGATGACTGTAAAATGAGTTTGAGTTCCTAACATCTAAACAAAACATGAACATTTCAAAATGAATGTGGAAGATGTGTACATACCTATAGCTGTCTTCGCTTTCTGATTCCTGCTCTTCATCAGAATCTTTGTATTTATCAGGATCTGGAAGAGTACTTGGATCGAACTCTTCTTCACTTCCACTGTGAGCAAGAAAGGCCACCATTTCCTCTTCAACCTGCCAGGTGACAAATGGAGAGTTACAAGACAAGCAAACAAGTCCATGTTACTTGCCACAACCCCATTAATAGGGATGCCGTAACAAAAACCATTGCCCTGAAACGCAAAGGCCACCGCTATTATAGCCAGGAATCATTTCTGTCATCACCAGTGCTCTCCTCCAAGGCTGTTTGTTAAAGGTTGAAGAAATATTATTCAAAAAGGAACCACAAGGATTTATGTTCAAATTCTACCTTCCCAATATCATCATCTTAAATCTACCAAATCTAAGAGAGATTTGGACAGCAACTAATCAACAGTCATCTGAGAGCAAGTGTTTAAGTAATACGAAGCTTTACTGTCTCTCAGAAACACACTGGCAAAGAGATACGAGCTTGTGGACACATTAATCACTGCTGTAAAGTGTATTTCATGAAATATTCTGATTTAAAACTCATCCGGCTTAAAAACCAAAATGATGCTTAAGCTGAATTAACTGCTCTAAGGGAGTTTCAGCCATCCACCACAAGTGATGCATGTTCTTCAGGCTTCCTCCCAGACCCTCTCATCTCTCCTCTCTGGGGCTCAGCTTCCCTCCGTCCCCACAGCACATCTCAGGATGGGCTGCTGGCATTGGCAAGTTTCCCCAGGGTGCGGGAATGCCTCACTAATTCCTTAACAAAGAGGGTACAGAAGATGCTGCTCCATAAAAGTGTTGGATAATATAATAAAGCTGACTGCTTTTGCAGATACAGGTTCTGCTCCATGCAGTCCTGAACTGATGGCACCACTTTTGTAAATTTTTGCTAACAGGCATGAAGAAAGCAGGCAGACTGGAGGGCATACGCAATTGTATATGCACACAAAAATGCAAACGAAAAGCTTACAGGCATTTCTAAGCAACGTGAACCCTAGATCCATGCATATTTATGCTGAAAAGCAAAACCAAATGCAAAGAAACTATAATTAAAGACATTGCTACCTTTTGTTTATATATCTAATCAACATGCACACAGCTGAGTTTCCAAAACAGTACTCATTTAAATGATCCTTCGTTCTATGAATAACTTCACATCACTAAATATTTCAAGTTCATTTCTGTTCTAATTTTTCACCATTGCCATCTATCTCCAGGTTTTAAAAGAACACTGTCCTTATGTGCACGCACCTCGCCACAATAAAAATAAATTTAAAAAAAACAAACAAACAAACACCAAAACCAAACAAAAACCATACCAAAGGTCCCTTTTATATCTGCATATAGAGTGAGTGAAAGGAAATGAGCTGGTGAAGGGTAAGATTAGTCACCACTGCAAGAGTCCCTTATTGCTTGTCCAGTGACACTTCTGCAGTGCACTGAAAGCAAACAAAAGAAAGGGATAAAAGCCAGATTAGCCAGATAAAAGCAATCAGAAGGCAGAAGAAAAACATACTAAACACATCTTGTTCTTGACTGTTTTGAAATACTAGTAAAGGTAATTGTATAACTAGGCATATAAAATCACTAAAAGCATCGCCAGACTCAGCAGCACTGTAAACTACCTAAGGTAACATAACCACTGACTGAAAAGCATGTTGATTACCAGGAACTTCAGGTGCTACATCACAACAAAGTTGGTTTTGTTTTTTGGTTTTTTTTTTAAGTATTTTTTTGCTTACAAAAATACCTGCTAGCTCATCTTTTAGTACAATATTACAGAGCACTACTAACTCAACAGAAAACTATTTTGCAGGTCACCTTTTTGTTAATGAATTTCCATATTTGAAAAGCATTCTGCATTAAATTATAGTTTATTTCAATTTCTTTTAAGCATTAAATATTTGCTCTTTATTTGTCCCTCCCWKKGCATYTATTCTTTYAATATAAMTGGTGCAWAWMAATTATATTWAAAAAAAAAAAAAAAAAAGAGAGTACAAAGCTGTTGTATGGAACAAAGTATGTGTGATGCTATGCAACAGAGTTCTGTAATACTAACATTTATTGGCAGTCATCTTTTAAGACTTGGGCTGTTCATTCATATTCTTAGTTATCTCAGTAAAATGTTGAGATTGCATTGTTTCCTACATTTTGTCATTTATATATGCACACATAAGACAATTACACATACAGAGATCAAACCTTTGCTTTTGTTACACATTCATATTCATTTTTTCCAGCAGAAAATCTGCAGAGATGTGTTCAAAGTAATGCTTACTATAACAAAAGAAATAATTGGCAAAGATGCTTCTTTAATTCATCAGGAATCATGAGGTCATATTTCTTATGAGTATCACCTGTTACATATTCATTAAAATATTCGTAAGACCCTGAAATTGTTAAGAACTTGAACATGAACATTTATCATCCACAGCTGAACAAGAGAAACTCATTATTTTTCCCCTCTTGCTTCAAATTTATATCAGCCAGTCAGGAAAAAGAAATCTTGTGACTTAACTTCACATTACTCACCACGAGAGCTGGAGAAAAAAAGTCAAATCACAGCTCAAGGTAACACTTGTAGAAATTCTTCAGAAACAAATAGGATGCAATTTACAGACTCAGGATTAGATCCTTCCTAAGGCAATTGCTATCAAAGAAGAGATTAACTGAAGAACAGATTTTGATCACCTGCAGTTTATGTCTAAGGTTAGCGACAATGTGCTTTGGAGCAGCTATTTATTACAAAGTTCAGCTGTGTAAGGAAACCCATTCAGACATCAAAATAGGCCTGTCAGGAGAACAGGATTCAGTGGCACTTACCTTGCTATTTTCATCCTGCTCAGGGGTTACAAGCTCTCTCTTTTTTTATATCAGACAGGTTGGCCCACGTATTTTGCAATCTAGTTCCACAGAAACTTTGCATGAAGACTTTCAGTTTGAACATTGCATTGAGATGAAAACATTTCTGCATTCACACAGTCTCCCTCTGAGGCATAAGGAGATTCTTCTTATGCAAACTCAACATTTTAGAAAAATTCAGCAAAATTTCTGTACTGGAGGTTTTGGAAACCTCGTTGCCTTCAACCCTCCACACTGTACCAAGTCAACAATGATCACCCTCTACTTTACTGTAGTCATTTCAGAAACGCACACCAGATGAGGCAAACAGGGCAGGTTCCTCTAGAGCTTTTGTCCTGCTTCTCAACAGAATACCTCCAATTCAACTTCTAGTTGTCTTTGTTACAAGACGTAATGACAACTTCCTCTCTTCGTAAAGAAAGCTGAATGGCTGGTGGAGGTCAGGTAAACGTATTAGGCAGGCTAAGAGAAGCTTAAAATGAAGAAATTGATGTACCTTTTTAAGAAAACAGACACTCAAGGGACTCAAATGTTCAAAAGAGCAGAATGACATCTCATTTCTACCAGGCATTAGGCACTCAGGTGAAAATTATCTATTACCATGAGATAAAAAGGGAGAACTGAAAAAACATACCATGAAAACCTGCACATACACATAAAAAAATGTATTTTCCAAGATTTAATTTATAGAATACATATTTATTATGGTATTTAATTTATATTTAATTTAATAGGGTGTCCCCCCCCCCCCCCCCCCAATTAAATTGTCTGAGTTGCAATTTTTATGTTCAACTCTAAGCAATTTATCAGTTCCTAGCAACCAGGTTGAAGGGGGAGAAAGAATTGTTTTGGCACTATCCAAAGTGCTGTCCACAGTACTTTATAAAGCACAGTGGGGGAATATTTCTGATCAGCTAAAAACAAAACCTTTAAGGTTTGTTTAGAAGTTGATCAGACTTGATTTGAGTCCATCAACAGTCATACTTATACAACATTCAGTTCCTTTTGAGCTATGCCACCCTTTAGCTTTTGCTAATAATATGACCTCTCCCAGGAAGTGGTATTTGTGATTTTAATGCTAAGAAAAGGTAAGCTTTAAATACTGCTAGGAGGTTATGCTACAACTTTTAAAAATTTAGCATATTACAGCTCATATAAAAGGATATTTAAAAACATAATCCCTTTCATGATATGACAGCATTCCAAATTTTATTAATTTTCTTCTTTTTGATAATTACTTTTCAGATAACAATGGGAGTTGTTCCTGCATTATGTTTACARTGGAACACATTCACAAACAGAGAGGTTTTGTAGCATTTCCTTTAAAACATCTTAGTTTGGATTCACCTGATAGCCTCCCAGGTTTTCTTTTTTCACAGCCTGTACCCCCAACCCACAACACTGTGTCCCCTGATGCATGGTTGCTCTGATATTTCACCATCTACATTGCCCCAAAGGAATACAGCTATTCTGGCAGTTCACAAATAGAAATACAGCCTTTGATGTAGCTGGGGTGTTTGATCCAACAGTTGCTTTGAAGATCAAGACCAAAGCCTTAGATGATACTGAAAACTGACTGGGAGCCAGTGGAGCAAACCAAGTGCTGATCTGACATACAAAGAGCTGCCTAAACCATGCCAAAATTGGACAACTACACTCCCTAACTCACTCACACTCATCGATAGCCTTCAAATCCAAACACAGAAAGCATCGTTTCCACTAAGGGAAGGATCTTACAAGCTAAGAGGGGAAAGGCCACCTTTCGACCACATTTCTAAGATATGTGCAGTGGTGTTTAAGGTTAACCTTCATGAACTGTGGCCAAGTCATGTGAGCTTTCTTCCTGTTGCCGTCCACCCTTTGTCATCTGCATCAACATTAAACATTAATTCTAATAGGTGACATACACATCCATCCCACAATTGGTTTTGCCACTCTTCCTAGGCTTGTTTCTTCTTATGGATAAGTAGGAAGTGATATACAAAAGGGTGGGAACAGCAGAGAACAGGTCATTGTTGCAGGACTTTCTGTTCTCCTGGTCTGAAGCACACAGATGCATTCAAGGACAACTGCAGAAAGAAGATGATGTGGACACTAACAGGGTCAACTATTTCAGAAGGATTGGCCAAGTTCCATGGGTCTGGCCAGAAAGGCTGGTAACTGAAAACTGGAGAATCAAGGTTGCAGGTCAGTCAGTCAGACATAGTCTTTGCACTAAGATGATCTAACTGATCTTCAGGCTCTGGGAGGAGCTAGCCATAGCTCCTGGTTTTCACACCACTTTATAGAATATCATTCTTGGTTTTCAGTAGAAGGGACAGATAACTCTTAGCTTCATCTTCAGGGTGTTCACCCTTCCCAATCACTAGCAGTCACACCAAGGTTCAATTTCATCCAGTCATTCTTTATTTCTTTTTAAGCAATTTGACATCTTAAATAATACAATTAGCCTAGTTTAGCCCGCAGAATCTTGCTTTTACCAGTGGTCTCAAATAATATACATGAAAATACTTAATTTTCTTTCTTGGCATTCCTAAATGCCCCACATTTTATGGTCAGTGAATGAGTAAGCCTCTGTTCCAAACTAGCACACACTGATGCATATATACTGACATTCAAATCTTTGCTGTGTAACTATAGCAAAGCAGTTTGTGCTGGAAATGGCTCCTGCCACAAGCACAGTTCAGAACCACTGAAAGCACAAAAATCATAGAAATTTCCACACATTCACTTCTGGCTTTTTTATACTAGTAAAGCTTCCGTCGTTTTCGTAGTAGTAAGTATATGTTTTATCTGTAGACTTGATCTCTACAAAGTACTTATAGTCCATACCAGAATTAATACCAACATAATGAATGCATATAAAGAAAGATAATATAATTTGGTAAATTTACAATTACAAACTCATCTACCTCAAAATGCTGAGAACTTCTAAATCTACTCAAAGACTTTTTAAAATCTATTTGCTCTGATCTGCATTTGAATTATAATGGGTACATCTCATAACTAGACCTTATGCTTTTCATTTTTTTATTCGTTCTTTTAAGACACATGTGGAATACTTTTTGTAAAGACAGGATTTTTCAAGTTGTTACAAGCCACAATTATCGATGTGATTTTAACAAAAGGGCAGACTAATACAATTCTCAGGGGGGAATGGTCAGGATAAAATAACTATACTGTTAACTTAAATATAATTCATGTTACAGACATGAAAATACAACTTAAAAGATGGGTAGCACCGGAAGCAAAATATATACTGGAATATAATAAAGTCTGACAAACAGAAGAGTTTAACCTACTGCATATATTCTTGATTTTGGAGATTGCTTGTACACAGATTTCACAGGAGTGCAAGCTAATTGTTCCAGTGTAATGAAATACGGGCATGGGCACACAGTTGTTTTATTTGCCATAAAAGATCAAACCTAGGATCTTCAGTACCATAAACAAAGTCTCTGGCATTTGAGTTAACAGAGTAGTAGCTTCATCTCTGGCAAAGTATAAAGGTTCCCGTGCTTGCCATGCCAGCAGCTAGACAGAGATGATACCACGCACACTAAATCCCTGTCTGAAACAAAATGGATTTAAAGCATTTAATAATACAAAGGCTTCAAACCAGAAAAGTCTGAACAATTTTTATTTTGAAATCTTTCTAATGCTAGGTTGTCAGGTATCATTTTGCTTGCAAGTGAGCAAGTAGTACAGGAAAAAAAATTGGGTTTATTTGCTGTGCCTTATTAAAAAAAAAAWTAGTAAAAAGGTCTGGGAGAATTAAATATGCCAACAGACATGTCCAAAAGTCTAAGGCCCTCTCAAAAAAAAAACAGAAAACCACAATGCAGAACACTGTTTTTAAACTTATATTCTCCACATGTAATCCTTGGACTGTCTCTTTACACTCCCTTTCTCTCCAYTTTTAGGTTCACAGCAGTCATGGCTGTCAGCTCAAATACAGAAAGTAATTCTCTGAAGTAGTCTCTGTGTTCAAACATTTCAACACATCAGTCTTCTCCAGGGAACCTCAGCATATGTCCACAGAGACAGTGCCTACACAAGAGAATTTCCTCTGTATCGCTTTCTGGCACTTTTGAATGAACCTGAAGAAACTGCATCCTCTGCCGTGACACAGCAGAGGTGTCCCACCGCCACCTCTACCCACAGCAGAGACTGGGAGCAAAGACCACTCTTGGCTTCGTGACGTGTATTCTTCAAGAATGAACAGATCAACAGCAGCACTGACATGAAATAATTAGAATGGAAACCTCATAAGTCACGTAATTCTGTAAACTGGTTAGTTCTGCTCTTTTTCTTGAGACAACTGATGCAGTACACGAGAAACAGCAACACCGGCATTAAGCGCTTGTCCTACAACAAGACTTTCATGTTTTCACTGTACTGGTGAAGTCACGTACTCTAAAAGCTTGTACAAAATACATATGTAAAATAGCACATTTACAGGGAGAAAAATATGAATCAAATTAATTCCTCGTGGTGAAAGTTATTTTAACTGCTACTGGTGCTTCTACATACAGAAGTGAGGAAAAGAAACCCAGAAGTAGCACTGCTGCTCACAGCACTGACTCAACTGCTTGCTGTTAGGATAAGACCTTGTCTGCTTTCATTCAGGAYCTATTTATCAGCAGCAGTAGATTCACATTTGTTCAAATATGCGAACAAGTAACCAGTAAATCAGAAAGCGCCTGACTGACGCGGCACACTTGCAGAGTCATTTATTGTTAATTTTTTTGTTGTTGTCGAATCCACCTTCCCAACACGTGAATCCCTTTTTACAAAATTTTGCAAAAGACAATTCCTGGCCCAAAAAGCATAAGGGTTAAGTAGAAGACACAAGAGAACAGACGAATACAGCCTGATGAAAGACAAGGAAGCAAGCTGCCTGGGGAAGATTATGAGCAATGGGCATGACTCAGCAGGAGACCTGCCCTCTCGTATTTCCACAGGCATTGCTGCAAAGGGGATCCTGGATGAAGAAATTGAAAAAGCTTCTGAGGCAGACTGGCAGCCATCCACCAGCAGCTTTTGCTAAGAGTGAGGAAAAGCTGAGGCCAAAAAAAAATCAAGGTGCTGGTTGAAAAATAAGCAAGCAGGCAATATTCAGTGAGAACTAAGCTCTTGATAGCAATTGATAGATGAGAGGCCATGAAGGGTGCTGAAAGTTAAGGGCCTGTGGAGACACATGAAGAGAGGTAACTTTGCAGCAGCATTTTGAATAGATACTAATGGAGCAAAATGGCATTCATAAAGGAAGGCGGAGAACACACTGCAGAAGTCAAGACAGAAAATCATAATATCCCTTGATAACAATTTCATCTACGTGAACAAATAGGAAAGGCATGTATTAGAAATGTCAAGTAGGAAGAACAAGAAAGATTTATACAAGGCAAGATCTTTTAGACCAACTAATTGAAAGAAACGCAGTTTTTCAGGTCTAAAATAACGTAAAGCGACTTCAAAGAAAAAAAAATTAAGAATAATTGCTCAGAGTTAGTGTTACTCAGGGAATTAAGATCAAATGTAACATCATGTGTGCAATAGGGCTGGGGAATGGTAGTACAGGGAGAAGCTACAGAAGGGTTCTCTTCAGGAAAGAAAGAGCATGTAATTTGTCATCTGTGGAAAATAAAGGGACAAAAGGAGGATTAAGAAGGATTTAGATAAGCACCAAAAAGTGACCACGGCAATACTAAGGCATAGGCTAAAGTGAGAGATAGTGGTGATACTCACAGTGACCGTGAAAGAAGATAGCAAAGAAGGTTGAACTTTTTTCTTGAGAATTGCCTAATCCATGAAACATCAGCTAAGATTTTAATTTGGACAGAAAGTTAGAGCTGGAGTAGAGAGACTGAGATAAGACTCATTAGTACAGACATGAATTTGTATTCATGGACAGGATTTCTCCACAGATAAGAAGAGGAAAAAAGCAAAAGGCAGAGCTGTGTAACACGTTGTCATAGAATGAGACTGAAGACTATGAGATTCCTGAAATTATGAAGGAGGGACTACTAGAGAAGACAGATACCAGAACAGAGGGTGGTCATGTCTGCAAACCCCCTAAAAATTGGAGCAGATACGCAAAGTCCAAGTAAACAACCAACAAGTGAGAGGAAGGCTGATTAATGTCAGGGCTCTCAGAGAAGAGGAGCTGTGTAAGAGGGCAATCAGAAAGCAGTTGCTAAAGAACAGGATGGATGATGTCTATTGAGTAGAACTGAAACATGTCTACATGTGCAAATGAACAGAAGGGCATGAAGAAATGTGGCAGCTTGAAAAGTACGAAAGGCCAGTGTGGAAGTGGGAATCAAAGATGAACAGGGAAGAACCGTAAGTCAAAGGTGAGAGGGCCAAAGAGAGGAAGACTATCGAGAGAAGTTCTGATGGAGGTGACAGAGTGATACCAAAGGGAACTATGGTGCAGAGAAGAGCTGACTGAAGCTATTTTAAAAATGCGAAAGGTTAGGAAAGGGGAAGAGTATGAAGGCATGAGAATGGCACTGGAGCTGATCGAGAAGCAGGTAGAAAAACAGTGAAGAGGGAAGGAGAAGAGCTAGCAGCAGGTATAGAGGAATTAAATCAACAAGAGCAAACAGAACTAGGGAACATGTGGCTAAACACCTGAAGGCACTTCTTCATGTGGCAAGTGGCAAAGCCATGAATGTTTTGCCAAAGAATACAGAAAGGTGTTAAGAGTTTACATGGGCTCAAAAAATAGACAGGTAGGTAACAGTAATAAAAATCTATCAAGGGATAGTAAGTACAGCAGTGCTGTGCCTTTGCCCCTGAAAGTCCCTGAGCTGCAGATCTCTTCAGCCAGGGAGTGTAACAAGATCACAGTTTGAAAACTACTCTGCAGGTACGACTGCAGATTTCCCTGCTAACCAGCTAGAAAGAACTGCCAGATCTGACAGGGAGAAGGGAAGAAGGTCACCCTCATTTCAATATGTAGCCATTGATGGAAGCAATTTTTTTTCCACCACTATACTGTTTTCTATCAGTCTTTTAGGGCTTCTCATACAAATATCGCAGTTTATTAAAAGAATCTGGTGAAGACTATCATCTCATTCTCAGCACAAGAACAAAATGTTTGAAACAATGCAGTGAGGGGAAAACAAAGTTGAGACAACTTTCCATCAAAAGCCTAAGCCTGTGCCTAATTATATTCATTAAATGTATCAGTGATGATCATATGCAATGGCTCACTGAAGAACGCAAACTTTACTACCTCAAACAGTCTTTGGGTTTTGTACTGCTGCCAAAATGTTTTACCCTATTTCCAGTGACTAACAACTTTTGGTTTTAGTAATTGCAATACAAGTGATATACAAATACTAAGAGTAGAAGATCTGGCACTCATCTGTAGGTGTAATTAGCGTATTATAGATTTCTAACTGACTTCTCGCTACTCCCTGAAAGTCCATACTTGCAGCAAATCAGTCTCAAACATGCTGTAAGCATTGAAGGCATCTTTTAACCTAGGCAAATTTTAACCCAGGAAATTGCAATTTTCAGCTAAGGACATATTATACCTTACAGTTGTTCATTCGCTTGCCTGTTCATTTCAACATGATCTGAAAAATCTTTATACCGTGTAAATAATGTATTATATCCATAACAACAGGATACAGTACACTGTATGATTGATTACCTTGGCATTTAGCTCTTGTGGGAATAGCTTTTGTGAAACATGGCTCTATTGGACTCCCAGAAAATTACATTTCGGTAAAACTGTCTGAACAATCAAACTTCGGTATGGCTAGACATAATGTTATTAACATTGCACAGGCAGGTACAAACTTGAACTTTTCATACTGTACCAAAACAATGCTATTTTACATTTGTTTCTTGAGGAATCAGAGATAGCAAAGTCAGGGCGGATCAATTTAAATCAGTGCTTTAGAACACTAATTATAATGCTGATTAAAATCAGCAAACTTTTAATTCACACAGTGGTTTACACAAGTAACCACTGCTACTTTTGTTTTTATTTCAGTATTCTGAAGCACAGTTGTTTTACACTGGACTTTACACAAAATTTGGTACTATTTTATGCTAACTATTTAAAGTCACAATTTTTCCTTTTCCGTTTTTCTTTTCCATAATGATGTTAGCAAATGATAAAAGAACCATCACTTATTTGCCAAGGGATTACTATTCAATTTTAATCATGGTTAGTGTCAAGTTGACTCTTATTCCATCTGAAATTGAAACAGATTTCAACCAGAATTTCAATTATTTTCTAAAATATGTATCTTACATATATTATTTGAAAGTTACTAATTAATAGTTTAAGTAGAACCATCTTAAATACAGCACTTACATGGAAGAAAAATTAAGTTCATCCAAGCAGGTGCTGTATTGTAAATTTAACATTTATGAAGGTATAAATTCTCTGTTTCTAACAAAATTTACTACTTTGGAGAATCCTATTGTTGTGGTTTAACCCAGCAGGCAGCCAAACACCACACAGCTGCTCGCTCACTCCCCCCACCCCTCAGTGGGATGGGGGAGAGAATTGGAAAAAAAAAGTAAGATTCGTGGATTGAGATAAAGACAGTTTAATAAAACAGAAAAGGAACGGAAAATAATAATAATAATGATAGAATATACAAAATGAGTGATGCACAATGCAATTGCTCACCACCCGCCGACTGATACGCAAACAGCAATCGCTACTTCCTGGGCCACGCCTCCTATTTATATACTGAGCATGATGTCACATGGTATGGAATACCCCATTGGTCAGTTGAGCTAGCTGTCCTGGCTATGCTCCCTCCCAGCTTCTTGTGCAGCTGGCAGAGCATGGGAAGCTGAAAAGTCCTTGACTAGTAGACTACTTAGCAACAACTAAAAACATCCGTGTCTTATCAACATTCTTCTCATACTAAATCCAAAACACAGCACTAGGAAGAAAATTAACCCTATCCCAGCCGAAACCAGGACACCTATCTTAAGAGATTTTGGTATGGCTAACAGCCTCAAACCTAATTTATATTCACAGACTGAAAGAGGACAGTAAGAATAAACAAACATATCCAGTTCCTCAAATCCTAATATGTTTTTCAACCTTTAACTGCACATGGAATTGAATTGATAAGTATACCTAAATGACGAAAATATTATTTCAGAACCAGGAAAGGACACAACTTGTTATGAAAACACAGTTGACTTTCCCAGTTAAGGATTGTTCTCTAAATCACATCACTATCTGAAACTTTATCAGCAACTTTATTTCTTGAATTGTTCATTTTTAGGTTATTCTAATAAATTTTTTATTAGATCATTCCTTAATACTTTCATTTTACTTACCATTTTTAAGTTCTCAGAAAGAAAAGAATGTATCTAATGAATTGAAATATATATTTAAATAACTGTTTTGGTCTTTTTACTAAGCTGTTGATTTTTAGCTATCATGTTGTTAATAATTATAAGATGGTTCCCGCCCCCCTTCCCCCAAATACTTGCAACATACATACAAAATGTCAAAGAAAGGGAGAACAAGAAGGATAAATGTTAATCTCATTGATTTAAAAATAAATCATAGCATGCTTAGAAAGCTGTCAGGAAAAGTAATTTTAGCCTAACTTACTGCTCATTATGTGCAAACAGCTCATTTGCTCTACTGACTTTTTGGCATTATACAATCTGCTTGCAATTATGATTTGCCATACATTAGTAAATACTGGAAACAGAAATAGCAAACTGAAAACAGGATCTACAGGCCTGAGTGTAGACATATTGCCAGTTCTCATTAATTCATTGGCCACAACTGATACAAAGGTGTAAGCTTTTATTACCCTAATAGACCTCCACCAGCAACAGAGTTTAGTACAGCTCTATGACTTGCTCTCTCTATAGGTCACATTGATGAAAAGCACTATCTTCACTACAAATAAAAAGAAATACACCAAATAAAACATAAACCTCATACTATGTAATATTCATGAGTTCATACAGTGTTATTCTGTAAAGTTTAGGCTTTAAATCTGCATTATATCATCATTCTCCAGAATCTTTGCTTGTTTTAAATTAATAAAATTAATTAATTCCAGATTTGCCATAAGAAGCTCAAAGATATGAACTAGCTGAACTGCTGTAACAATAACTTCTTGAGACTGACAGCAACTGGATGACTGGTTAATCTCACTACACTGATGATTTCAATACCCACAAATACTGTTAAGTGCTCTCTGACAGAGGAAAAACCCAGTGAACGGCTGTGTTCCAAAAATCCAAAAACTGTCTCTCTCACCCTCCTAGCTGGGACATCTCCAATCCTGACACAGAAGCCTCTCTGACACACGTTGCAGTACAGCTGTGTCAACAGAAAACATAAAGACTTCCAGAAAAACAGGGCTGGTGGCCACCGACTCCATCCCCCTCCCCAGTGAATAAGGTACAATTCCATCATTCCCACCTTTGGTTTTGAAGCCTGCAGTAATGAGAATCCCACAGTCTCCTCACAAACTTATGCCAGTATTCAGATAACCTCACCATTGGAATGTATTTCTAGAGTCTATACTGAATTTCCCTGTTAGAAACCTGTTACTTTTTGCACCAGTCTGAGAACAGATTGCTCATTTACTTTTCAAGTATTTGACATATTTCCTTAATTTCTCTCCTCTAGATCACATCAACCAACACACAAGCTCATCAGCCTGGATACAGGTTTGAAGAACACTTTTTTGGCCTGCTGAAAACTGAGATGCAGAGCTGTTGCTTGTCCTGCTCAAGGACAAAAAGACTCTGCAAGCCTACTTTCCGAATGGATCACCAGTTAAGAAAAACACATCTCCCAGCTGGTTTGGCTTCCAACCAGCAGACGAAGATAGACTGACTGATCAGTCCAACAAGTTCTCATGTACAAGGAGAAATGTAGCAACTGGAGAAGGAGAGAGAAGCAAAGCATGCCAGCAGAGCGTGGGAGAGAACTGCTGCTGAGCGGTGCCCCACGCGGGGGGTCGTCAGAGGTCCATGTCAGCCACCCGCTTCAGCTGGGCTCCCCTGCTCGAGGCGGCACTGTCCACCCCCTCCAGTCTTCATGGAGCACTGAGAGCCTTGACACAGCATAAAACAAATAATGGAGGAAGCTCCACATTATTTGTTTTCATAGTGAACAAATTCAAACCATACAATTATATCGTTAACAAAACCTTCACAGTGAGTTTGGTTTCTGTGCCACACACTTGAATTCGAAAACTGCAAGCAGCCCTGGGATCCAGGCTACCACGAGGTACTGGTGGTCTTGGCTCTATCCCACCACTGGAACACCCAACTCACAGGCACAGGCCTCAGTGTGCTAAGCTACGCGCCCCTGGCAAGCTACTGAAGAAGCACACGCGCCCTTTACTGCATGTCTGAGGTCCCTATGGAGTTCCAACAGTAATCCACCCAATGCATCAGACTGTAGGATGACATTTCAAACGAAAGTTTCTGTTTTTAACGCAAATCACCACTTCTTCAGAAAAACAAACAAACAAACCAACCCAACCAAACTCAGACTGATATAAGTGTTTTACCACTGGCAGAAGTAAATGTGTAAAAATCTCTCCTAAACTGCTGAAGGGAAATACAGGGTTTCCTGTGGCCATATTAGTACCCCCTAGAAACCCTTCCTCAAGATTTATTTGGGTCTGGGAACCTACAAAGCCACATGAAGGATCAATTAGCAGTCACTGGTGTTTACCATTTCAATCTCGACAAAAATCCAAAACCAGCAACCATAACATACCCCATACATAAAAATTATATTCAATTGCTACTTTCTCCACTACCTGTCATGCAATGATTTAGATTTACATAATTCTTCAATTCTTGACCTAATACTTAAAATGACAGACGAAAACAATCCCTTTTTTTTTTTAAATTAAAAACCTTTTTCATCTGTTATGTTGAACAAAGACAAACAAACAAAGAAAAAAAAGAACTGTGACTTTGAAACAATGTTAAACATTATTACAATTTTAGAGACATAGCCGTATTTCTCCATCTGAGAAATGGTGGACCCTAAGTGCCTGGTCCTCTTTACGTAAGTCATGTATCTTTGCACGGGGAATATTTTATCTTGAAAATAGTATTTTTGCTTTCTTCAGGACTACTGTTCTTTGCAACAGACAAGTTTAGGATTTCAGCTTTATGGAGTAACTAAAATTATTTCTGCCGCAGTAGAGCTGCCTGATTATAAAATTCAGTTGTGATTTGATTGCATTCACAAACCTATCTCCTCACACATGTAACTTAAATGCGTTACGCTTCCTTTTTAAGTTCTTGCAGTTTCACAAAATTTTGAGGATAAAATTTAATGACCTATTGAAAATAAATAAGTCATTTGTTATATCACATTCTGCTTGGCATACAATATTAGCACAGAGAACATTTGCTAGAGGTACTGTTAAGTGAYAATCCTTGTTACATTATGCATGACTTCCCAAAGCACTGAATACATAATATCCATCACGAAATTCAGAATATATTACTAAATTTAGAAAGAGGTACATCCAGACCTGTGATCAGCATTCTGACATCTCCAGTTATGAGTTTTAATTAAACTTGCTCTTTGTATTAAGTCTATTTTTATTAAATAGGCACAGAATCATGTTTTATACATTATGCATAACTAAAAAGAGATAAAAAAGTTATTTGTAAATGCCTTTTCTTAAAGGGACTTCATAATTCAAGTCACTGTTCCATAACTCCTCTCCACAGTTGTGATGAAGAGGCATTACCGCTGAACATAATCTACCTCTTTGAGGGCTTCAGCCACCTCACTGGCAATCCGTTTCAGCACCCCAAATACTACTTCCTGTGACAACTGGCTGATAAATGAGATCGTTGGATGATACAGAGCATGGATTACTTTTTTGTCAGGAAGTAAATTATCAAAAAATAAAAACAGAGATTTTTGGGCATCTCTGATGCATCAGACTAACCCTCGGATTCTACAGTTCCTGTCCTTTGGTACTGAGGATCTCTCACCACTAAGCAGATGAGATCTCACTCTCTCTGTATTTTTCCACGTGATACATCACGTTTAAAGAATCTTCATAACTCTCTACTATCACAAATAAGAAACACAAGGATGCACCTAGATGAAGCTCAGAAGGTTGAAGTCCTAACTGCCCTAAATGTCTCCTTTCTCTCGGAAGCTGCGTCTCCCAGAGCAGAGACAGCAGAACTGCATGGCAGCAGCCCTGGGAGCTACCAGTTTACTGCCCTGCGTATGAAAGCCACGCGACCTCGATTCTGGATTGTGCCATGGGTTGTGGTGTAATTCGCAGCTGGTTCAGGTTCATCTCAGCTACCTCTACTGTGAAGGCAGAAACTGCCAAGAGAAAGGTAGTTCCCCTCCAGTCGCAGGCAGGAGAAACCCTCTCAGCAGGCTAATCCCTCGTGTTCCTAAGTCTTCCCCACTGCATTTTCTCTGACAAGCAATTCGCCTTGTAGCTATGGAGTCCTATCACTTAACCCATGAATACCACATGCACAAATACCATGCAGTTCTGAGCATTACACACTGTGCCAACTTGCACACAGTCACTCGTTAGAAGTGCTTGTATCTTTGCTAGACAGGAGAAGCTGGCCATGCCTGTTAAATCCAGGATCTCAGCCTCGTGAGCACGAAGGAACGCTCACCCAACAAAAAACAGCAGCAAATTTATCAAGTGTTGTCCCTCTAAATATTCCACTCACAAAATGAACAGTTTCAAATGAGTCTCAAGCAAGAAATGAAACTAGAATAACTAGCACACCAAATTACCAAAACCAAATAGTAGTTCTCAAACAACAAGGGAAGCCCAGCTTAAAAGAATCAGTACTTTGAGCTTCAGGAAACCTATGAGAATGGTATACTGACACAGTGACACAAAAGAGGGGTGGTTTTGGGGTTGGTTTTGGGGTTTTTTTACCATTACAATGCTTTTCTTCAAAGGTTACTCTTTCTACATTTGCCAAGAAATAGTTTTGACCTGGAAAAATACCTTTTCAGAACAGTCCAAATTGAACTCCTTGGAATCAGCACATTTATATTTACAAATTCTACATCACTTCCTCTTTGATACCAATCAAATGCACAAACATAGATTTACAGGCTAACCAGTATTAAGTAGAAGCTGAAAGTAACTCTCTCTTGGAAAAATGGCTTTACTGAAAGACCAGAAAACTATGTTTCTGCTGGAGAGAAACCTACTTAGTATCCAAAAGAAGAAACTAACAACTTCTGATTTAGCTGAGCAACTTCACTCCACTTCCTGAAAATCGGACAGCTAGAATGCAGCACCTGCTAATGTTTCAGTACTAATCCAGCATAAATTGTGCTTTAAACTGCCTTTTTTAAATCTCTGAAGTAATCTGTACTACCAGAAAATTCTGATTTTACATGTGTATTTCCTCTTGCTTTTCAGACCAGTAGGTAGCCAGAGGTTGGGTATGGCCATGTACCGGTACAAAGAATTTCCAACACTTTTTGTGTGTATCGAGTTGTGGAAAACAAGCATCTTGCACAAATGACAATCACAGACAAACAAAATATACAGCACTTATTACAAGTTTCTGAGAAGTCAAGATTTTGTACAGAAAATAACCTGAAAGATGAGTCTTTTCATAATATTTGACTACATCTTTCCTATAACAAACAGATTGTGTGCACATGCTGATGAAATGCTGCATATATGTAAACAGCACAAATAAGAGGAGGTAAAATGCTTTAAAGATGTGTGCAGATAAACTGAGAACTACCATCAAATAATTAGCATAAGAAGAAATTCAAATACTGGAAAGCTATTTTGGTTCTAACTTTGCTGCTTGTGCTCCACTGCTAAAATGTTGTTAAATTCATTTTATCGCAGGCATGCAGTATACTGCTTTTTCAAGATCAACTAATTTCATTTTGCAAATGTGAAATACCTAGAATTTCAATCTAGAATTTTCCTGGAGAGAATTTTGGACAACCAGTTTGTCAAATTTGTTCTTAACTTTATTCTCCTATTTCTCCTCACCTTTTCAATCTATTCATCTATCAATGCTTTTGATATGGCTTGCATAATGCACGTTGCAGTCACTTTCATTTTGTTAAAGAACACTTATTTGGAAATGAAGATGCACCAAATTATATTCCATAGCGTTTGGAAAGAATGAGAAGTGAACAATAAACCTCCTGCATGCTAAATAGAGCCACTGACTGCAAGACATACAAGAACTACTGTGCCAAAATGTTCTTGCTGCTGCTCCACTGACATCTCTGAATTTGAACAAATGTGGCTCATTAAGCTGAGGCAGAATAAAGACAAAACTGAAATGGAGATTTTCCAAAGTGCTCCACTTGCAGGTACCTTATTTATGAATTTTATTTTCTTTCCAATATAGGTAGAATGGCAAGAAACAATGTATTGCACATGCTGTAGTCAGTCTGAAGAGGTTTCAGTGGATCAGTCTTAAATCTCTGGTTTCTTCAAAAAGTGTGAAAGAGTTAAATGAATGGCCTAAACAGAGTAATTCTACATATGGGTAAAACTGGCATTTCAGAGGAAAAAACAAGAGCCATCATTAGTAGTATGATGATGTAGTTGAGAGCAGTTAATACTCAAACCTTTCCAACACTGAGAGGATGCTGACTTCTTTTTTTTCAACTGAATAGTGATTTGATTGCAGCAATAGTGTTATCCTGTGTGAATGTTCAACTCCCTGTACCTTACTGATATTATGATTTAAAAAAAAAAATATATATTTACGATACAATTCTGCCACAGTTTAACCCAGCAGGCAGCTAAACACCACACAGCCACTCGCTCACCGCCCCGACAATGAGGTGGGGGAGAGAATCGGAAGGGTGAAAGTGAGAAAACTCATGGGTTGAGATAAAGACAGTTTAATAGGGAAAGCAAAAGCCATGCACACAAGCAAAGCAAAACAAGGAATTCATTCACTACTTCCCATTGGCAGGCAGGTGTTCAGCCATCTCCAGGAAAGCAGGGCTCCATCATGCGTAACGGTGACTTGGGAAGACAAACGCCATCACTCTGAACGTCCCCCCTTCCTTCTTCTTCCCCCAGCTTTATATGCTGAGCATGACATCACATGGTATGGAATATCCCTTTGGTCAGTTGGGGTCAGCTGTCCCAGCTGTGTCCCCTCCCAACTCCTTGTGCACCCCCAGCCTACTCGCTGGTGGGGTGGGGTGAGAAGCAGCAAAGGCCTTGACTCTGTGTAAGCACTGCTCAGCAGTAACGAAAACTTCCCTGTGTTATCAGCACTGTTTTCAGCACAAATCCAAAATATAGCCCCATACTAGCTACTATGAAGAAAATTAACTCTATCCCAGCCAAAACCAGGACAAATTCATAAAGAAGAATATTATATATGCATTTTTCAGCAGGTCATACACATTTTTGAGAGAGACCTAATGTTCATTATTTTTCTCGTGTTTACAAACAAAGCATTAAACAGGAATTGCTCAATGCAAGTATGCACACACAGACTGGGATTGCTAAGAATAATATCAAGCATTGGAGAGAGAGGGTCAAATGAGGTTCACGGCCTATGAACAGCATACTAGTCCCTCACAGATGCTGTACGGAAGCCTGACATTCCCTCCTCCTCTGCACACTGACCAGATGAATTTTCCAGATATTAAAGGAAAATAACTGGCTAACAAAAAGTGAGCTGCACATATACTGAGCCCTTTCATGCTTTTGTAGTTTAACGAATGTTTTGCTAACCTCTCCAAAATCATCGTTACTAATTTGCTTGTCCATTTAACAAAAATAATGCATGTTGGTATATGACATTTTCAAGATTTCTTTATTGCTTTTAATTACCTGTTCTATTATTCTTTTCATTTCAACTCATTGCTGTTTAGTCTGTTAATAAGAGCAGTGATTTACTCTGTCATATATCAGGTATTTAGAGAACATTTGCATAGCCACACCAATTAGATGTTTTCCTATAGTCAGGAATTTATAATATTTAATGCAAGTATACAAAAGAAAATCCAGTAGGCTACACTGGAAGGGCTGAAAGACTGATTATGTCAATGAATTCACACATAAGAAACAAAACTAAGTTTATTATCCACTCTAATGTAAATCAGGTATGCTTATTTCTCCAGGATTACCTCCAACCAGAGGTAAACATCATTTTCAACAAAC
Organism: Phoebastria nigripes; assembly: GCA_035582835.1. NCBI lineage: Eukaryota > Metazoa > Chordata > Aves > Procellariiformes > Diomedeidae > Phoebastria > Phoebastria nigripes. The sequence continues at coordinate 1,760,558 of JAYKAV010000600.1, read as the reverse complement.
AAATTATCTTTTAATAGAATGTTTTACCCTATTTGAAGCTGCCCAGAACCACAGTAGGATGGGATGCCCTACGGTCCAATGCAGAAAAATATGCAACCACTTCAGTTACCTTCAGTCAATAGGTGAGCTTTCTTCACACTACTGCACAGTCTAGCTCTCCTATGGAGATGGCCAGCAGCAATTTTACATCAGAAGATTAGTTCAGTATCTACCAACTCATTCTTAATTAAATGAACTGACATCTCTCCATCAGTAATCAACATTCACAAGATAAGTTATAAGCAGAAAGCAGCCAATTTCCAGTTAGGATTGGCTCAGGGGAAACAGGCGTATTTGCTTTAATCTGCTCTAAGTGAAAGCATAAAACGCAGTCATGTGTTCCAAAATATGATGGTCATGTGCCCATGTTCTCCTAGATGAAGCTAATCCTGATTGCATACATCCAAATGCTGTTAGCTTGTTACGACAATAGCTTCTTGCAGCATTTCAGGATCTCAAAGACATTTTTAAGTGCTAAAACGGGCATATGAACAATCAGATATTACATATAGCTGATCAAATTTCCAATCTAAACAACTTCTAAAATCTAGTCAAGACAAAGCACCTGAATTTTAGTGTGCATCACACTGACCGGATTGTAGCTCACAGAGAAGCCTAGAATTTAACTCCATTTGCTCTGTGCCTATTCAAGTGGTGTTGTTTTGCCTGTAAAATTTTAAAAAATTGTTATATATAGTGCCCTATCTTTAATCCTAGCTTAGATGATGCTCGAAAGAAGACTAGGCTCAATTGTTCTTAGCTAATTACCTGAATAAGTATAGGCTTTTAAAATAAATCCTAATTATAAATGTTAATTAGTAGAATATGCAGTTATTCACAGTTTCTTAAAAAATACTAGCAGGCATCTTTAGGATCAAACAAATTTTGTCACAAGCTGTTCAAGTTTAGCACTTGTTTTCCTAAACAAGTAGGCCAGTTCCATAAAATAAAGGTGCCACTTGAAGGCAAACAATATTTACACTGACTTTTTTAAAGAAAACAATTAGCTACATTCCTAGAAGTCAAGGTACAATCTGACAAATGATGCGCTACTTGCAAATGTGTTGAATTTACAAAAAAATCACAAAGTCACCTTCTTCATTTCAATCTCCTTACTGGGAGATGAGAAGAAAACTATAAATTCAAGTTACTAAACTCATCTGGAATATCTGAGATAGGCTGTGCTTCCAACTATTTTTTTTTGAAAGCACACTAGACACATGAGACTTGGCCCCTTTAGTTGTTCAAATATTTGTGGCTGCGCTCTAAGTGATCCCTATTAAATGGCCTGTGATTTAAGACTCAAAAAAAAAAAAAAAATTCACATAGAAAGATATTTTACTTCATCTTAAAAAAATCTTAATTCTTAGTCAGCCACCATGTAGCCTAGTCAATTCACTGTTCAGATAGTGTTGGGTACAAGTTTTCCTCCTAGAAAGTCCACTGTGTCTCACCCAAGAGGTAGCTACATGAATCAGTTGATGTATTATTTTATTTATGATGTTGCAATACTTACAGACATGCGCTATAGAATAGGTTTTTTATGAACTCCCCATTTAAGAAAAATAAATTAAAAACTGTTGCCAGTATGTAACTGTTTTAGTGCAGTTATGATTAATATAGCTGCCATAAGGACATATGCAAAAAAGATGTTTAGTTTATTCAAAAAGTATTCAGGACAACATTTGGATGGCTGGAGGCTACAGTAACACTTCCAACTAAATACAGTTGCATCAAACCACTTGCTTTACAATTATGCTTTCTCTTTATTTCAACAAAGTGCTACTCCGTAGACCTGATCGTTTTGCATTCTTTTGAACTGGAGCTGAATTCAGACATGGGAAGTCACAACAACTGAAGAAACATCTTTTCAGAGCACTCAGGTTTTCAACATCAACAAGAAATCACCTACCAACATGCAAAAATAACCTAGGGATTAATCATTTCGGCTTTTTTCTCGCCTGATAATATATGTAATAGGGAAAGAGAGAGATTAAAACACCTGCTCTGAGTACGGTTTCAAGTAATTGAGATTACAGAGTACAGAAAATCTGAGGCAACTGGTTATAATTTTTATTTAAACTCTGATAGCACCCAAATAGTGAGTATCACATCCAGAGCAACAGTATTTACAAGCAGTGCCATGCCAGAAGTGCCACTACGTTGACGAGTATTTGCAAGGTATTTCAACTTAGACAATACTACAATATTTTATATATTGACATGCTTAAATTTCCTTTTTGTTAGCCATCTTCAGTGTCATCTGGTTCACTGAACCTCCTCCCACAACAACTGCCCTTAGGTAAGTTCAGACATTAGGAATTTCCCCTAAGACAGTAACAACTTCTGGAAATAAAACTAGAGAAAAAATACTACAACACAGCCTTTTGACATCTTTACCGTTTATTATTTAGAAATAACAATTCAATTGCTTGAAAACAAAATCTAAGATAGCACCAGAAATTCAAGTAACGCAGGAATGGAAGGGGCTTGTCTTGGTCACTGGATCCAGCATCTCACAATTGCAGGCAACCACTCCATAATAACCTTGCTGCCATATACTAAAACACTTCCCAGAACTTTTCAATAGAAACCTCAGATCCAATATGATCACCAAAACCCACAACTATAAAATGCCTCAGAAGAAGATTTTTCCTAGTTCCTGTGAGAGCTAGGAATTTGTAGAGGGACATTTTCAGAGGATGCTGTACCTCTAATTACAGAGCAAAACAAAAAGAAATCCTCAACCCTAATGATCCCAAAATGCACCCATGAGGTATCTAACAGACTTTAAACCATCCTCGGCAATATATTCTAACTTCAGCTTCCAGAGAAAGCAGAAGTCACAAACAAAATTAACATTAAAATGTATCATTATTATATTAAAATATATTAATGTAAAAAATACACAAACAACTTGCTTTTAATTTTAGCCCGAACTTAACGACCTGATCATAGAAGCCAAACCAATGTATCTCATCATGATTCCTTTAAATGCAGTTTACTGATACAGCTTTTCATAGCCTCTCTAATCACTTGACCATGGAAACAGATGTCACTGGTATGAATTATTTTAATTACTTTTTAAGACCATTTTCACCTAATAAATCAACATTTTTGTTCAGTGACAGCCATATTATTAGTATTAAGCTACTCTAAAATATTTTTTGTACAAGAAGAATGTATAATACCAGAAGACTTTTGATTTGAAAAAAACCAGCCTCCTACTGTCCAAACTAATATTTACTATTGATTTCTGTAAAATTAAAGTCTATCATCAGATATAAAAAAAATGGAAAACTATATTCAGGTTTTCTTTTAAAAAACATACTTAAAGAGCTTCCATAAAGTCAGGACCTTAGCTCCAACAGCAGGTTAGGACAGAATTTTTCATTTTAAATAACTTTCAGAGCTACAAGAAGGGAGGTAACCAATAGATAAATAAACTTACAAAATCAAGATGCAATGGTCAAAAAGGAAAAAAACTCCAGTTGTTCCTCAAACTACTGGATATTGCCTGATCATTATGAAGAATATTCCTATGTAATCTGTCCCACTGCCTCTTAAAAAGCATTCCTAGAAAAGATGACTCACAAGGATGCTTCACAAACAACAAGAAAGTACCACAATTTCAAATGGTATGACTTCTCTGAAGAACTTCAAAGACCCATCTTCCAAATGAAGAGTCCAGAACGTTTAAGGCAAAACAGCCAAGGAGAAGTTATACCCCACCATCCTCTATCCCCTCCTTCACATGTACTATGGAAGCTGCCCCTCCACACCCAGAGCCTCCAGACTATTTGTTTCAAGCCTTGCAGCAGAATTTTCTACATCTTTGCAATTTAACTCTCCAAATGAGACTCTGTTATGGAGGCTGAGTGCCCTGTTTTTTTCTGTTTTGCTGGAATGACACTGTGATGAAACTTTACTGCCATAACTCAGGGAATAGTGCCACAAAAATGTTGGCAATCAATTCATGAAAAGTTAAGAAGGCTATGCAATATTACACCTGGAAAGGACTTAATACATTTACCAAAACGTTTGTTGTTCTCAAGAAGCCACCATAATCCATATCTGCATTTTTAATTGTAATCTACACACATTTGAAAGTCAGTACGGTTTGCTGCCAAATAATTGACAAAGCTATTGAAATTCTGATACCCACTATGTAACAACATGGCCTGGAAGACACCTTTGGAAATGCCTCTCAAAAGGAAGATGATGTTATCAGCAACTGTCCTGGTTTCGGCTGGGATAGAGTTAATTTTCCTCCTAGTAGCTGGTATAGTGCTGTGTTTTGGATTTAGTATGAGAATAATGTTGATAACACGCTGATATTTTAGTTGTTGCTAAGTAGTCTTTACACTAAGTCAAGGACTCTTCAGCTTCCCATGCTCTGCCAGGTGCACAAGAAGCTGGGAGGGAGCATAGCCAGGACAGCTGACCCAACTGGCCAACGGGGTATTCCATACCATATGATGTCATGCTCAGTATATAAACTAGGGGGAGTGGGCTGGGGAGCAGCAATCGCTGCTCGGGAACTGGCTGGGCATTGGTCGGCAGGTGGTGAGCAATTGCATTGTGCATCACTCATTTTTTTATATTCTATCATCATCATTATTATTATTATTTTCCCTTCCTTTTCTATTCTACTAAACTGTCTTTATCTCAATCCACAATTTTGTTTGTTTGTTTGTTTTCCCAATTCTCTCCCCCATCCCACTGGGGGGGGGTGGGGGGGAAGTGAGCAAGTGGCTGTTTGGTGTTTGGCTGCCTGCCGGCTTAAACCACAACAGCAACTGACCCAGAGAGTAGTGGGAACTTGGCCTAGCCTACAGTTACTAATCAGCTGGAAGAAATGCTTGTACCATCATCACATCATGTATGCATTGTAATTTTTTTTAATTCCATGTTTACATTTTCTCTCTTTTTAAAAGCCTTTCAGAAAGCAGAGAGGAAGGACCATCAAGCAAGCAAGCAACTAGCCTGACATTTGGGAAAACTGGCTCAATTCTATGCTCCAGCCCAAAGTCAGAAGCAAAGTCTAAGGAATTCACTCAGTATCTCCCTCTGCTCTTTGCTTGCACACGGGAACAGAAGTAAATCCTGATCACAGACCGCTGTGAGGAAAAACACATTAAAAGATCATGAGGCACTCTGTAGTACAGTCACAAGGTCTGCAAAATATAGATAGGCCAAAATGCTGGATAAGAATTTATTAGCCTATCTAGGTAGCACGCATAGGAATAGCATTTCAGAATTCAGAGCTAAATGACAGTTTAAAAATTCAGTCCGTGAAGACTTACATACTACTATTTTAAATGAGGCTTACATTCACCTGCAATGAGTGTTCTAGAAATACCTTCAGTTAGACTAAAGGCAGACTCACTTCATTTAGCAGCTCCTTGCAGTGGGAAAGCTGTTCTAAGGCCAGTTTGTTAAATACAACTAGAATTACAGAGGACAGAGGAAATCTCCTGCTCCTTCAGTAAGTTAGACTGTCACAATTGTCACAATTTTCCAATAGGCAACTCAATATCTTTGCTTACAAATATCACAGTTAAAATGCCTGTTTTATAACAACAGAAAAATTGTAGCTGTAATGGTTGATGGGCAAGGAGACTTCTGTGCTGATATCTTCAGCATTATACAGCTGTCTAAAAGCAGTGACATGCAAAAACTGACTGAAAATATTTCCATTGAATGGTGAGGGTTACGGATGAATAACTCGAGCAGCTATAGATCTATTTGATGTTTCAAGCTGCCAATAATTAAGAGCCAGGAAGATAGTAAAATGTTCTGAAAAGATGCTGTATGATTTTGTTTGATACTGAAACACAAATCAGGGCAAGTAGCTCATTTTTTTTAATACTGTTTATAACACTATTTCACTCTGGTATAGAGCTTGTGATTCAAATATCTGAAAAGCACTTGAGCTAAAGGTGCCTTTCGAAGGATGGTACTATATAAAGAGAACTTCAAAGATGCTAGGCATCTTACTACCAAAGGTAATTTTAGAGGTCAGTATGCAGAGGGACAAGGTACAAGTCCTACTCAAAATCACCACAAACACAGCAGATCAAACAAAAAAACCAAAGCCAAACTTGAAAATGTCAATTTTTTGCTGTGTTATTCTGCACTTATTCTCTTGTGCATATTCTGGATATAATATCAAACACCTTCCACTTTGAAAAGATCTTCAGTTTGTTTTGAGGTCTAGCTGATAAACATTAAAAAAAAAAAAAGAAGATAAAACTGCAGGACAATTCTATTTACAACATAAAACTTCACCATGGCCAAATCATCTTTGTTGAACAACACACATAATTACAAAATACTCTCCTTCTTCCAGACTTCAGCAACCAGGAAAAATCTTGCTGCCACTACCTGTTCAGGAAACAGCATGTTCTTCCTCCCCAGACCCTGCTGCTCAGGCTGTAGCCAGAAGCCACACAATAGGTGAAACCAAAAGATCACAGCAGCATTGCTCACACACAGTGAAAATATAATGTTTACGAGAACCGGTCATTTATTATGACTAAAATTTGTAACTTCGGGCTTAAAATGGGATAGTAAACAACAGCATGATCTGCAGGAGTCACTGTACCGGATTAGAGAAGGAACTAAAACCCGTTATACAACAACCCAAGCTGGCTAGAAAGCTTACGATATACTTTGCCTTTCTCTGGAAGTTACTAAGCAGAAGCTAGTAACAGAGAACAGCAACGAGGACTGAGCTAATCACTGTTTTAGTTTTTACCTGTTAATCAGAAGTGCTCCAACAGGCCCACAGACAACTCCATTCAGACCAGCACTGCTTCTGTTCTTCCTGGGCCAGTAGCTCTCCCTGCCCCCTTGCAAAGTCACTTTGCTCTACCTCATTTCTCCAGAGGGGCTTACAGACCTGCTCCAAAACTGGCATTCCGTTCACAACCGGGAAAAGACTTCACTAGGCATTATTCATAAGTGAACAACAGGCTATTGAGTCAGCCATTACCTTTGCTCTGAACGAAATTTTTCTGATTCCTCTTGCTAACATCAAAAGTTAAAAATAGGAAGCAGAAACCACATCCTTTAACACAGAAATCCATCCTTATATTCACAGATTTTAACATAAGGAAAGCCTCTAGAAGAATATAGGTCTCAGATGGTCACAAACTGATCCTTGCATTAAGTCGATACCTGCTTATTGAGACAGATCAGAGCCTTGGATTACTCAATAATTTATACATACCAATATTCTTTTAACCATCTTTTAACAGGTGCAGTGATATTTTGTTACATATCTTCTGGGCAGTCATACAAACGGATATCCTTCCAGAAGTCTGAAATATTTTGATGCTACTGTGAATGCTCTCAGTGACATAGAAAAAAAATTAAAAAAAAAAAACAAACCCAAACACTTTTACATATGCGGGTTGTATTGATCTTTTTAATACTCTTTCGTGTTCCGACCAAGAAGCCTTCTGGGAGTTTAATTCACTCAGTGTCTGACAGTCAAATGCAATTAGCGATCTGTAAAAATATGAACAATTTCAACCAAAGACTGTTTTTGAAATGCAATGCCTAATGAATTATACAGGGAATTGTCTTTCAAGTGTCTATCAGAAAAAGCAATACAGCAGATTTTCTTTAGCACCAGGAAAACTGTTCTCATGGATTTGTAACAATCAACTATAAGCATGTCAACTCCTTTTTAAGCAGAACTAATTAACAGAATTGGTCTTTTAGTTGGTGGATCAGAAGTCACTAATATTATCTGCACAAATCTCTCAGTCTTTGTCTACATTTAGGTGTTTTCTGAATGTTTTCAGTATCACTGGCATTACCAATTATGAGAATGGAGACATTAAAAAACACTACAGGGCAAACTAGAGCATGAACTCTCAATGACTCCTCACTGACCACCCATAAAGTGCTTTCATCCCATGGCAAAGTAGACCACTCTCAGAAGAGCAATGGCTATCTAGTCTTTTTATGAATAAACACGTTCGCACAGAAAAGCCAGCATTCAGCAAAGTATGACCCCAAGCTTATTCCTGACCTGTGTCCATATGGCAACTCCTTAAAAGAGACATTAAATACAGGAACCTGTCTTTTCTGCCATGGTACGGATGAACTCTGCATTCACCAGCAACAGAGGGAACTGGATGGAATTCCCCCACAAATACACTTACTAGAAAATTCCTTTTTGTGATGCAACACTATCACGTCAAAAGTCCTTTCATTGACTATTCAGTGCACCATACAGTTGCACATTTCTGACAAGCTTCTAAGTAAATTATCTTCAAAGTTCATAAATAACCTGTCTTCCTCTCTTGAGGCTCAAACAGTGGACCCGGCCCTTCTGCCAAGGGCCAAATCCAAACATCCTGGCCATATCAACCAATTTTAAAGACATGTCAACTTTTGACAGACTTCAACAAAATTTTAAATGCATGTTTTTCAGCATGACACCTTTTTCTTTTCTATGAACTCCATCTGAGCTACAGTCTGACCTAATAAATAGAGCAGACCTAACTGGCAGAATTCAGCATAAATTTGTTGCTTATAAGATCATTCAGACAGCTTCCCAACCACTATTTTTACCTCTTCTAATTTTAGCTGCTTCTTTGCTTTACATCTGTCAACTGGGACCTTTATGTAAGCTTTGTATAATTTCACTGGGAAAAATGCAAATATTTAAAGAAAGAAAATACATGTAGCGGTGTAGTGCTAAGACATGAGTTCTGGAGGAACAAGCAGGTGGCACAGTCATTTTTTTCAGTGCCAGATTTAGCTACTGCCTGCTATCTGCTCAGCTCCTACTGATTGAAAACTCCAAGGTCGAACTCTAGAAGTAGAAAGATTGGAGGAAGGAACCAAAACTGAGTATGCTGTTTAGGTAAGAGATGTAAAGGTAGGTGGAAAGAGATATTTGAGATCCCTAGGCCAATTTCCCAAACAAAGTGGTACTATCACAAACACTAGATCAGGTCAGCTGAGGCTTTGTCCATCTAAGTCTCAAAAACCTCCAAGTAGGGAGGTTCAGCTTCTCTGGGTAATCTATTTCACATCAGCACTACCCTCCCTGTAAACAAGTTTTTCCCCAGCGTCCACTCTGAAACTTTTGAGTCACAATTTTTGGCAAATTTACATCATTTGCCACTAGAAAAATAAGCTTGGCTGCACCATCTCTGTAACTGCCCTTCAAACATGCTATTAGATTGTCCCTTAGCCTCCTCTTCACCACACTGAACAAGCCCAGCTCCTTTACCCTCTCCTTATAGATCATGTGCTCTAGACTCCAGACCATCTTGGTAGACTTCACTGGACCCTAACCACTTTCTCCACATCCACCATGAACTGGAGAACCCAGAACTGGACACAGTATTCTGGATACAGCCCCAGAGGCAGAAAAGCAAGATAGTAACTTTCCTCATTCTGCTAACCATGCGTCTTCCAACGTTTTTGCCTTATTCACACTTGGCTCATATTCAACTTCGCATTCACCATAACTCCTGGTGCCTTTTCAGCGGGACTGCCAGTCAGTCCTCAGCTGGCATGAGCACACTTCTCCTGTTGGACTTCATGAGCTTCAACAAATAGATTGCTCTTTCATTCCATACCTCCACGGCTTCCAAATGAGAAATCTGTAGGAGGCAGGGCCAAAAGCCTTACTAAAGTCAAGGTAAATTGTATGCACTACTCTCCACACAGACCACTTTCCAGTCACTTCATTACAGAAGGCAAACAGGTTGTCAAGCATGGTTTGCCTGTTGTAAATTCATACTGACTGTTCTTGATTACCTTCTTGTCCTTTACATGTTTGGAAATGGACAAGCTTCATGATCTTCCAAGGGACTGGATGAATATAGTCAGCCAATAGATCCCCAAGTCCTCTTCTTGCCTTTTTTAGGGAGGAGTATAACATTAGCCTCTTTCCAGTCATCCGTGACCTCTCATGAATATGTAACACTTCTCTAAGTACTCTCCAGCCTGTTGTTCTCCCATCATTGGCTCTCTCATTCTTCCTCCCAACCATACTTGTACACCCAGAGGTCTGGGAGAATACTTTGCTCCAACACAAAAAAAGGAGTTGAGTACTTCAGTTTTTCCATATTGTCCATCACTAGACCAGTCTCCCTATCAGTCATACTTTCCTTGAACTTCCTTTTGCTACTAGCATACCTACAACCTTTTAACTTTTATGTCCCCCTCTAGTCTTAGCTCCAGATGGGCTTTAGTCCTCCTTTGCCCCTAACACCTCCAAGAACCAAAGCAATACCTGTGCCCCTTTCCACTTCCATATACTCCCTTGTTAGTTTTAGACACTGAGATGCTCCTTTCTTGTTATGATGTTTGTCTTTGGCATGATGTTTGTGAGCAGTGTGTTGTCAAGAAGCTCCTAAGCATGGAGTGCTACTCATCCTCTTCCTCTTGCCTACCCTCCTTGAACATCCTGTGACCACACTCAAGTCATGTGCACTGTCTGCCCAGGGCTCCATGACTCCAGTCACACCACAGTGCTGTGACACTGCTGGGATCTGCAATTCTTCTTGTTCCCCAAACTGTGAGCATTAATGTACAGAGCTCTGATGAAAATGAAGGCAAATCAGAACCAGAAACAAGAAAATGTTTAACCAGTAAATATGAAGACACCCAGTAAATCTGCTAGAGCAAAGGGGGAAGCACACATGAAAAATAAACAGATCCGCTCTGATGTGTCCATCACACATGTGACCAACACTTAAAGTATCCCCGGGATACTTTTCAGGAATTAACTAACAATGTCTGTTAAGAAGCAAAACAGTGACCTTAGCTCATAATCAAGAAAGAAAAAGAGCAGAGACCTCGATAACGACCTCTCTCTCTTATTTATCAGAGAAAATAACAGTTTGTGAACAAGACAGGAACAACCACCAAAAAATTCAGGAATCTGCAAAAGAAAACGAAACAGGACAAAAGACCATTTCAGAAGCCTAGTAGATAAAAGCAACGTCTCTGGAGGAAAAGGAGAGGAAAAAAAGTAGTAAAAGATACAATCAAAAAAGCATAAACTTTATGCAAATATTTATGTGAATCATGCGCAGTGACAGCAACTGCAGCCTAGCTGTGGGTTTTTTGTTCAGCTCAGGCTCAAACCGATTGACACAGTCAACCTACAGAAAGGATTTCTGGGTATCAGTGATACAGGAGTGAGAAAGGAAAGGCAGTGTAAGGGTTTACTTCTGCACAAAATGACTGCATGAAAACAGTCATCCTAAGTCAAGCCAATGGCCCTGTGATAGCAAGCACACCAAAAGTGTAGAGACAAATTATGCGAGAGAGGACATTCAGAAGGGTGCTTCCTCATTACACCTTTCCAGCTTCAATGAGTAGCAGGTGAGGGTTTCCTGAAGCAGAGGCTACATTTGGGCAGCTATGGAGCACTGATACCTCCCTAAATTTGTCTGTTCTATTTTTAAACACAACTCAAACTTCAGATTTCTCATTATACAGTCACAATACGATCTAAAATGTTACTATGCTCTTTGTAAAAAATATCTGTACGTATTTACATTTTTTTTGTCTTTCAATTTTTAATTTCCCCCGTTTCAAACCTGCTGTCAGTTCTTCCAACAGGCTGCAGTAGTGCACGCATTCCTGTGGGTTTAACTGTCCACATTCCAAGACAGAGTCTTTTGTGGAAATCATTCAGTACCTTTGTGCATCACCTTCTGCATCTGTCCCACTCACTCTATATCCTTTTAGAGAGGGGCCGCCCAGAAATGCAGTGTTGCAGACGTGTTTTCTATTTTTTTCTGTATTTCTTTTCTAATAATTCCTTTGCTGACCACAACTGAACATCGAGCTGACGTTCTTTAGGAAAATGCCATAGCTGCTTAACTTTCAGAACCATGACTCTCAGGTGTAGTATAAATGCAGATCACATCCTGGTTAAGGCAAGTAGCTCGCTTTCCTTCACAATTAAGACATGGAAGTAACATTTCAAAGAATATAAAACAATTTTTTATTTTAAAACTGAGAAGTCAGAAGAGGTAAAAAGCATCACTTTCAGCCACTTTCTGTCAAATTATCAGAGAATCAGTCATTTGAATAATCAACCAACAAGAGAAAACGAAAAGAGGATTCCATGAAACACAGTGACTCCATGCAGGGACCAAGAAGGGAGAAACAGAAATGAAACAATAGTATGTTTTTTGTAGAGATAAAAGAAAATTTCAGACACAGAAAGAAGAAACAAAGCATACATCAAATGGCACAGTCTAATGACACATGTTGTTGAGGTACCATAAGCCCAAAAGTTCTTGAGAGCACAGTTTCATTGCTCCAGATCAAGCCTCAAAATATATGTCCTTTTACAGTAAATTCCCTTCCTGCAGTAGCTTTCCAGTCTCAGAAATCTGCACAAGGACATTTAACAATTAGCAATGAAGAGGGAGGATGGGCATTCCTTTTTTCGCTGCTCCAGCTACTGGGGGGGGGGGGGGGGGAAATCAACCTCCACTTCTTCTCTTGTTCGGAAAGAAAGGTTTCTTTCTTCTGCTCTTGTGTATCACTCTCAAAAGGCAGAAATGAATAGTGATGCTCCACAGAAGTCACCAAAAAGTACACCAGGTCAACTCTTAACATACATTTCATTTTGATCTACTCACAGTCAAGAGAGTTAGTCTCAAATTGTAAAGTCTTAGTTTCTCCACCATGTGAAGCCTCTGAATTTCGGTTAAACTTGCTCATACTTTTGCTGTTGTGCTTTCCTAATTCCTTTGTGGATAGTTCCGCTAAAATAGGCATAACATTTAGAGCCTCTCCAAGGTCTACGAGACTGGTAATGGCTTACAGGAAGGGAGACAGAAGAAAAAAACGACTTTTTTTTTTTATAGGTGTATTGCAAGGCACCAACATAACATATTATTTTACTTATACATGCAACTTCAATTTTGGCTAACTTTTATGATGCTTGTTMTCATGGCAGCAAGGTGCTCTTATAGAGCCCTTCACGTCATACCTGAAAGATTTTGTTTTTAATGAGGTCCTGATGGAAGTCAAGGGAGGATGAACGAGTGCCAAAATGTTCAACAAGGCTCTTTTTTCATTTTCCTAATTCAGTGAAGCCAGTTTCCAATACTTGTTTCACCTCTTTAATGCCACAGCAGCCTTCTTTACGCTGCTCTTTACTTCTAGGTATAACAATAATACCACAGTGATTTTGCCACTGTACAAAGCTGTGCTGCTCAGGAAGGAACGCTGCAAACAGGTACTGAAGTGAAATATCTGCATAATTGTGACTAGCAAACTCCTAATAATCTTTGTGGGTCCAAGATACGGCTAGAACCATTACATGAAGTTTCTATTTGGCAACTGTTCAGTGATATGGTCAGAAGTAACAATAAAAGTATTTAATGTTACTGAAAACCTAATATGTAAATAGAAGTGTTCCTGAAAGCAAAACTATACAAAATAACCTTTTAAGATAGCATGCTGGGAAACATTTTCAGATACTGCAAATGGATAGTTAACATGCTCATATTTTAGAATAAATAAAGAGGAAGAGCAGACTTGAGCTGGGAACCTAGTATTGCGTATTTGTCCAAAATAGATAGGATGAATACATGATAGACGGCCTAACTGAAACTCCAAAACAAAGTGATTTAATAAAATGTTCATACCTCAAAGGGGACAGAATTTATTTGGAAAGAACCTAAAACTTATGTGTTTATATCTAAAAGGACATCATCTTTAGTCAGAAAAGAATAATTAAGAGTAAAGCTAAAACAGCCACTTAGGTAGCACTAAAGACCTACACCAGCACCTCTTCTTTGAAAGCACTGAGCAAACATTAATTCTTAGAATATCTTCGCTTTTATACACGCTATCTTCATTGTAGCTGTAACAGAGCATAAGAATAGCTATTCCAAGCCCTGAGCACAGTTTTCTAGTGCTGTACAGAAGCAGGCAATAGCTCTCAAAATAAGGTACAACTAAGACTAACCAGCATCTACAGATCTGTGTTATTGTTGTGGTTTAACCCGGCAGGCAGTCAAACACCACACAGCCGCTCGCTCACTCCCCCCTCCCCTCAGTGGGATGGGGGAGAGAATCGAAAAAAAAAGTAAAATTCGTGGATTGAGATAAAGACAGTTTAATAAAACAGAAAAGGAAGGGGAAATAATGATAATAATAATAATAATAATAATGATMGAATATACARAATGAGTGATGCACAATGCAATTGCTCACCACCCGCTGAGCGATACCCAAGCAGCGATCGCTACTTCCTGGACCACGCCTCCTCTTTATATATTGAGCATGACGTCACATGGTATGGAATACCCCGTTGGCCAGTTGGGCTAGCTGTCCCGGCTATGCTCCCTCCCAGCTTCTTGTGCACCTGGCAGAGCATGGGAAGCTGAAAAGTCCTTGACTAGCAGACTACTTAGCAACAACTAAAAACATCTGTGTCTTATCAACATTCTTTTTATACTAAATCCAAAACACAGCACTAGGAAGAAAATTAACTCTATCCCAGCCGAAACCAGGACAGTTATTCACTGGATCATGCAATCATTCAATCCACCTATTCAGTTTTCCTTACTGTTGCACAGGAAACTAAAAACTAAGGTCTAGGAGTATAAAGTATCTTCTGACCAAAGTCTGACAAATTACACTCTAGGAAAGACGCATTCACCTACATCCTCTGCTTTGATAAAAACCCACTTCCCAGCACTCACTCTTACTGTGTGCTCACATCATGATCCCTGCCTAATACCTCATTGGACAAACCGGCTCACGGATAATTATTCCATTTGCCCTTCTCATCGAGGTAAACTAGACTTCATTCCAGTTTAACTTTCGAGAGATAACAGCATCACAGAAATGGTGGCAAGTCTTAACCAGGTATCAGAAAAATAATAGCAGTGAACTTGAGAGTTCTTCTAAACTAAATCTGACAACAACAACACATGAATGATTTTAAAAATTAAATCAGAATAATATAATATTAACTAAAGAAGTGGGTTACCTTTTGTATTATTTATAGAATTTTTCTGCACAAGTGCCTGGGAAGGATGAACTTCATAAACCCTATGCATCTCCTAAGTTAGTCAATACCTTGAACAGTGATAATTACCCTAAGCACTACTTTTGCAGATACGTGATCTGCTAGAATATTAGGTGATGGGAAATAAAAAATGCTAACAACTTTTGACACTTTTAACAGCACATGAATTATCAAAGAAAATGGACTGTTTGAGATTGCCATTTAAAATGAAGCCTAATGATCTTTATGAGCTTTCAGCTCAAATAGCCGCTCATGTTATTCATGTAAACGTAAGTTGACTGTGACTGTAATTAATCAATCACCTTCCTTTGTCCACCTACAATTTCTCTTGCTGAAAATTTCAAAGCTTTGGCAGATTGTCCAACAAGAATGAACAGAGGAGAGCAATATACTTGTATAAACCAAGTCTAATCCTATTATGTGCTGCTGACCAATTTTTTAAAATCAATTAATCCTTATAAAACATCCATTTGAAAAACTGATTTTTGATATAATATAATGAAATACTGTACCACATAAACAGTAACGTAAAGATCATACATTAATGGAGTACTTCATAAAACTGGTATGTTGTTATCCATACAACTACACATAGAAAAATCAAGTAGCAAATACGATTAGAAATGCTCTTTCAGCTTTTCATTGAGATTTTTCTCCTTACTGACAAATGCTTAACCTGCCTTTCTATCAGTAGTAACTGTTTGCTTTGCTTAACTGCTTACAAGGCAATTCTACTTATTTATAAGTATTTTCCACAAAGCAAGAGGAAGATCAGTGTCAATGTACTGTGAAAGTGCAGTAACCCATTTTTGAAGATATGGGACCATTTTTTCCCCCATGTCACAAACAGAAAGGCACTTGGTGACCTCTCATTAGTCTAAAGGGTCAGTTGACTGTATTTGATATCTACCACCACACAGGCAATGGCTGGAAAGTTCTGCACAAAAGAAGCCCAGAACAAGTACAAAACCCTGTAACTAAAAGGTCTCCTTCCTGGCTGTTGCTCTAAATGTAAAACAATGTGAGGAAAAAAAATTCAGATTATTATAGATACAGTCCAATTCTGTAGTAGTAATCTAGAAAATCTCACATGGGAAGATACCGATTTCCCCCTTCCTCAATAAAACGGAAGTTCAAAGACAAGGGGAAAATCAAGTACCAAGTAAAAAAGGAAGAAACTGCACAAAAACAAAAGAGGAAATGAGACAAATAACGTGCAAATGGCAAGGCAGGCTCTGATTATCTATGAAACAGAAATCACCACTAACATCTGGGCATCTAAGGAGTTACCACAAAGCAAACCTACTTCCAGATCTCAGGGAATTTCAGGCACCATGAAAATGAAAAAGGATGGATAGGAATACCACAACACATTTTTGCAAGACCTGTCTGTAGAGTTCGGCATGTGCCCAGTCACCCCAACTGCGCACTAACTCATATGCAAGTCGCAGTTCTCAGCTGTTACAATACAGCAAACTGCATTTCCCAATGATAACAAGGATAGAAATGATACTAAGGAAATTAAAGAACCAAGTTAAGAAGCCCAATCTCAAATGTTTGGCAAACAAAGCATTTGCAAACCAACCCTTCATGGCCTTCGATTAGCAGCTCTTACATTTAAGCATAAGCTTTGAGAACAGCACCCTGCTGCTCCGTGTTCTCCATGTCCAGCTTCATGCACACATTCTGCCAGTTTTTAATGGCATCTGCACAGGGTGGACAGGGTGGGGAGGAGAGGAAACTGAGCTCAATCCTTTCGTTGGCCCAAATCCACACTGTGCCATGCAATGCAGCATAAGCTTGATTTCAGAAGGAATTGTACTTGGGGGACTTTTCCCTATGAAGAATAAACCGGTGTACTTTCTTACTTCAGTCAGTTAGGAAATGTCTTGGTATCTCCCCTCACTTGTCTTCCTTCTCTATTAACGTCAGGCTTTTTTGAGTTTTTCCTCATGTTTTCTGGACCTCTTTCTACTACATCCTTTCTGAGCTGAGAGGTACGAGAACAGCACATAGTTCCACAACTACACTGAGGCTCCCTGGACTTACAGCTCCCAGAGAAAACTTAAAAAAAAAAACAAAACAAAAAACCCAAAACCAACCAAACAAAAAAAAAAAACCAAAACAAACCACAACAACAAACAAACCAGGCATCATGTGAGTCCATGCTAGTTCTAGCACAGTTTAAAAGACAATTTACTTATCACAATTTCTAGTCCAGAGAAGAACTCGGGTTTCCTGGATCCAACTCCTCTTTGCAAAATAAATGTTAGCAAAGAATGAAACCTGAGTATTCTGGGAAATACAGACAAAAGATACAAAAGTTGGGGGGGGGATCAAAAAATCAGTAAATGCTAGAGCTAAGGATGTTAGCAACAGTCCAGCTCACAGTTTATGTGTACTTSTTGTTTGTCAAAGGATTTTTAATCAATTTATCTAACAGATGGCACTCACACCATAAGCAAATGAAAACTCTGAATAGCTGGAAAATGTACAGGCTCCTCCACTCGTTACTACACATTAAGCAAACTCTGAGTCGAGGATCTGGCTCAGCTGGAAGTGCAGGCCAGACAGGGAGAAACAGTCACCTCTCTTGATCTGCATCACTATGTTTATATAGCAAGGGACAAGAACTGACAACTTTAATTCTGGCTTTTCTTAGCTTACAAGTAATTAGCTTTGAACCCTTACTGATGCTCTTTTACTAAAAGGTTTCTTGTGAGAAGATAAATGTGTGCAAGGAGTAATTGAGACTGAACCTCTTCCAGCTCTCCCTACAATGAAGGAATGCTGGGACTGGAAAAAACCCAACATTTATCCAGCAGTACTGGAACTGCCTGGCCCAGCAAAATTTAACCAGTACATACTTATTTGAAGGAATGGCAGGAAAATATGAGACAGTACAGAAAGACGAAAACAAAACAAAACACACACACACAAAACTTTTCCCTAAAAATACTAAGCATATTTCCTAAGGCTTTGGTCCCAGATGATGCTATTACCTTTCTTCCTGCTGTTCCCCACTGCTTCTGCTCTTGGTTTCCACAAGGCAGAAAGTACCCAAATAGAAGCAGCAGCAGCTTGAATTTAGCTCCTTCAGAAGAAACAGAAAAGGGGATGAGGAAACAGGAAGGGATAAGAAACCTGGAAATCCTCAAAAAATTTCATAGAAGACCAGAGAAAAAAACAAGAGGGAAAGGAAACATTAAATGGAGAGAAAAATAGAAAATAAAAATTATGCATTGCCTTAAGGAAAAGAAACCTTGAGGGAGGCCTGGAGTCAACACAGGAAGACACAGGTCCTAATGGACTCCTCCAAATAGAAGGTAGTGCTCCATTTGGGACTCCCCATGCAGTCTGTTAAATAACCATATGTGTTAGTTACTAGTTTGGCATTTCCTAATAACAAACTGTTTGGTTTATCAATGCAGCAGATAGTGTTAAAGAACAGAAAACCTATTACAAACACTGCACGCTATGGTAAAACATGGGATACTGCACTACTGATCTAGAATATCTGGCAAAGGAGGACTCTGACAAAACACTAAATCTTTAAAAACTGTCTGGACAAAAAAAATATATTGAGAGAGTCATTAACAGCTTTTTCCTTTTCTTTTAATGCTCATGTAAGATTCAGCATAAAGCAGCTGGAATCCTGGTGACTGCATGATCCTGGACTATTCTGAAAACAGCTGTCAGAAGAATTTTAAAATGTTGGCAACTGCAGCATTATCAGTCAGAATGCAGATAATGGTTTTCTGATTGCACAAATCAATTTTCATCACTAGTAGCAATTACGACTGCTGAGAGTAGCTATAGCAGACTATGTACAATACTGCAAGCAACACATTCCAAGAATATAAACAGGAGGGATGCTGAGAAAACAGAGCTGCTTAATTTAAAACTAACTACAATTCCTTACTGTATGAGGATGACAGCATCATCAAAACACATCGGAAAGATTAACCCTGCTCATCAGCCGATTAACTCATTCTTAAGAAGCTCATACCTGAGATATGCAGCAAAGTAGAGTCCCTGCATCTGAAGTCTATAATCTAAAAAAGTTTCAAACACATAAGGAAAGCTGGGAAGTGGCTCAGAGTAATACTAGAACAAATCAAGATGCAAAATAAAGAAGTCTGAACAGTCTGATCCAGCTTACTTGTGAAAAGCAACCACCTGCATAATATTTATACAGACAGACTTGAGACATGTGAATACACATGCTTTTCACAACAGAACAGAAAAAGACCTACCAATCCAGAAAGAATTTCCACTTCCTAAATAAAAGCTTTCTGTGAAAGCTGCTGCAAGCCTCAGATCATTACTTCTGGATTGTTTGAGGTTTCCCACATTTTCAGGATTGAGGATGGAGGCAGAAAAGAGGGTTAAGATCTCCAAAAGTTCAGTTTCAGGCTATTCTACTGTACTGCACTGGTTAAGGCATCAAAGGACTATGGTGAGGCAAAGAGAACAAGAATGCCACACTAATAAACAACAACTTGATTTGCTGCTCAAAACATATATGGAACACAACAAATGAGCTTGGTATAACAGCTTTAAAATTTGTGCTTTAGAGGGAGAGAAATTTCAAATATTGGTTACTAGACACTATTAACTAGTAGCATAGAACAGATTAACAAATGAAGTATCATTATAATTAACTTCATATAGTGGGTCTGTTTACTAAGATGAAAATGTTTATAACACTTTAGAACAGATATTCCCCTCCCCCCCCCCTTCTTTTCATACATGGATGTACTGCTCTGGCACTGTCCATTGCCTCTTATTCCTTGGCCAGAGTCAGGCAGGGACAAAGTGACCATTTGTATTCTACTCAGACTGGGACTGTTGAGGAGGCTGTCAAACCAGTGAAGAAACTGAACAAGAAATTTTGGAAGCCAAGAAGAAAAGATGCTGCCAATTTACATATAAATTCCAAACCACACTGAAGTGGCTAGTTATGTTTAAATTGTATGCTTGCCACCTTTACAAGAAAGCATATTCAAAAATGAAATGCTTACATATTGATGGACAGTGATCACAAAGCAAAGTCCCAGTGCTCTCCTCTTCCCCTATTTAAGTTTACAGAACATGGTGCTATACAGTTAGCATGAAAACATTCAATCAATGCTGAAATGGAAATCTGAAGCTCAGGTGGGAAGGTCTTTCCCTTGAATATATGTGTTTGCACTCTGAAATGCACAAAGAGTTCTTCTCTGGTTTCTTGCATACCTACTGTTTTTCTAGATACATGTATTGAACTGAAATATGTTGCCTGAATTGATGAAGTGTGTATTCAAAAGGAAAAATGTATATAAACTTAGCTACTAGGGTTTAATCATTAGCCTCAGAAAGGCATCTGTGTAAGACTAACAGAGCTCTCGTATTGCTTTCCCTGTGCTCCACCACACTGCCATATGCAGGGAGGAATCTGATGGTGGAATCCTGCTCCTAATATCCACGGAGACAGGCAAAGAGGAAAAATGAAGCTGAATAATATATACCTCCCTTGTTCAAAGGAGAGACAGAGCTCAAGCAGGGACTCAAGTGGCCACTCAGTTATTTGCTGATCCCCATTTCAAGAGCCTGGGTGGAATGGTGCCAAAGCACTCCTTAATTCTATGACTAGCAAGAGTTATTCGTAACTATACGATCCAAATAAATGATAACAAAACCCACATAATTCAAGAGGAAGAGAGAAATGCATATATGTTGGCACATACTTATTGCAATTCGCAATCTTGCAATTTTGATAGCCTAAGCCTTTATTAAAAAAAATACGGAAGTTTTCCCCCCCCCCAAYGCCAAAATATTGTTGATTCTGAAATTAACAAAAATGTTTACTCTTTAACATGTTGAAAGCTCTGAAGCTTGGCAGTGGAATTTAAGATGGCTCCAAAGCTCCTGTTCCAATGCCATCAAACTTACATGGACATTCTAGAAACAAAAATTTCCCTAAAGAATCATGAATTAAACAATGTAATGTTCCTGGAGTTTAACCTAGCTACTGGAGAAATTTCTTCAGTATTGCCCTAGAAAGTTAAGAAAATCATTTGCAATCAAGTAAGATAATAACCTTTGTGCCCCCTAACATACCAGAAATGCTGTTCCTCTGCTCTTACAAATCCATATTACATCTTTCATCAAAAGCTCCCCTAGAACTGTGTCCTGGTTCCGGCTGGGACAGAGTTAACTTTCTTCCCAGTAGCTGGGGGGTGTGCTGTGTTTTGGGTTTGGTATAATAGGAGCGTTGATGGCCCAATGATGTTTTGGGTGTTGCTGTGTGGTGCTTGCACCGGGCACTTTTCAGCCTCCCATGCCCTGCCAGGTGCATGGGAAGCTGGCGGGGGGAGCATAGCTGGGGTGGTTGACCCACCTGGCCAATGGGGTATTCCATACCATGCAATGTCATGCTCAGTATAAAAACTAAGGGGGGGGGGGTGGGGGTGGGGGGCAGCTCTGGCGTCACGGGACGGGCTCTCGTGTATCGGGCTGCGCGTCGGTCGGCGGGTGGTGAGCAGTTGCATTGTGCATCGCCTGCTTTGTATATCCTATTGTTGTTGTTGTTATCACTGTTACTATTACTGTTCTACTTTGTTTTATTTCAATTATTAAACTSTTTTTATCTCAACCCACGAGTTTTCCTACTCGTGCCCTCCCAATTCTGTCCCCCATCCTACTGGAGGTGGGGGGTGAGCGAGCGGCTGCGTGGTGTTTAGGTGCTGGCTGGGGTTAAACCACGACAAACTGCAACCCCAAAAAATAAGAAAAACAACAAAAGTTCAAAGAAAAAAGAAGTTTCCTCTCTTTACCATGAATTTGAAAGCAAACACAAAACAAAGCATAGGGTATAGGTATGTAACGTTATTCACTGTAATGAAGATGCATTTGTGTTGATCCACTGTGCATCCACCTCATCCCAGCAGACCTTCAGGGGATAAGAGGGCATGTGCCATGCCCACAGCCCCCCTAATCTATGTTTCTGCCAGGACTATGAAGAAATCACCGTAGCGACTGGTAAATCATCAGCTTACTGTGTGTAGAGCAGCAGACTGTCATCACATACCACATATGATTAAAAGTAAGAGTTGTGAATATTATACTCACAAAATTCAATTGCTATGGCCAATTAGTTTAAATGGTCAATCTGATAAATATATTTTAAATCCTCAGTGTGCTGGTGGCTGCAATGAAAAGATTCACAGAAGCATGCATAATTGGCAAATCAATCCATAAGAATCCTTCCTTGTTACTTGTTCAGGGTTACGACACAGAAATATTGGTCTAATCATATACATTCTTAATTGCAGAAAAGGCAGGACTTATTACAGCTTTACTTAAAGCAATTTAAGTGTTATATTAACTGGAATCATCAACATGTTATTTTCAAAAAGCAAAATACAGGTAACATTTCCATACAGGCATGTAATACCCATTTTCAAATATTAACTTAAATATTGCAGAATATGTTGATTTTAAAAATATTTCAGAATACAAGTAGTTCAGAATCAGCGATTTCTTTATTCTCCATTTAACAACTTGAAATCATGATTCTGCCTCAAGAAACCTGTTTGAAATTACTAAATTAGTAGATTAAAATGTTGATATTCCAAATTACTGTTTATTCACAGAGCTTCTCAAGGAAATTCAAAACAATTCAAACACAAACTTGTAATGAATGAATAAAGCTACTTACAGTTTTTGGGTATGTGTACAGAACACAAGAGCTAACAGACCAGAGCTACTTCTAAACTAAGGTTAATTCAATTATTTTAAATAAGAAGCTTGACCTAATAAAAGTGATCTAATTCACGTGGTAATTTCAGTTGTAAGCTCCACACACAAGAGATACTGGAAGATTTTGTAGCTGAACAGAAGTATCATTGCTTCATTTTTTGCTGTTCTTTGTAGTTTGCAGAATCAAGAATAATTACTGACGAAGAACAACTTTAAGTCCTTTGCAACTATCAAACAGCAGTGACAAGATGTAACCTGTCCTGAGGCTGTATCAGGACAACACAACCCTCTCCTGAGGTCTTCTATGAACAAAATAAACTCCACAATCTACATCCTTCAGACCACCAGAAGCATCTAGCCCTGAAACCCTGCTCCAGCTCCAGAAATCGCAGGGAGCTAAAGCAATGGCTCCTCAACACCATCCATGAGAGGGTCATGAGAAGTGATCCAGAACCAAAGCACCCTCACCATTAACCATCAGTATGCAGGGCATCCCATGAGACTTTCCCAAGAACACTTAGTGATAAACTGATCAAACGGATTTGGGAACCTGTATTCACAGGAGGCACAGACCAAATTCCTCCTTCACTCCTGTAAACCCCTTTCCACACTGAAATTACCTTTCACATCCACACTGAATCTAGAGCCTCCAGCCTAAACAACAGGTCGTGGGCTAGATCTCAACGAAAAGGAAATTCAAGGCAGAAGCAGAGCTGTTAGGTAGTAGAAGTCAGTTCCCAGTAACCACAGGAACGATACACAGTGGATGCAGAATTTTCATCATACTTTAAAGATCATATTTCTCCCAGTGGATTATTGGCAATAGCTACCCAAGAGTTCTGACTCTGTCCCTTTCTTGTTTGAATTTTGCCACACGGTGCAAAGATTTCTTGAGCTACATTCAGCAAGTGTATCTCAAATCCCATGGAGGGCACTGGAGATTAAAAGAAAATGGTGGTTTTAAGTATTTTTCTGGTTAAAATCTCAACAGAGCATGGCACAAGGTGCAGAAAACACAATGCTATATTGCGGATTATACCTTGCAGTGATGCGATACAGGCAGATATCAATGCCTGAATCTGTCATATCCTTAAGTATGGGCCTCCTGCTCACCCAGGTGTATTTTGTATATGTGCTCACATAAATCCCTTCATAACAGAGTAGAAAGATTCCTAACTTCATTGTGACGCTGTGAAAATCTTAAATTTATATATATAAAGTATATCAGGTATATATTTTGTAAAATATGTAAAATCTCATACACATGTACTAATTCCTCTGGGAACAGCAAAATATGTTGGGGAGAGAGCAGGGGAGAAACAGAGGACATGAGAAAAGTTAAAGCATACTTCTTATCCTGCTGTTGCTGTTGATCTTTTAATGCTCTGCAATTATTCAGCAAGAATTCATTCCTATGAAAAAGTGCCCCTGACAACCGAGTGCTTGGATCTCTCAGAAGAGGTCAGTTTTCCGGTCTGATAACAATCCCCATCCTCAACTTTATTCCAATAATTTGTTCTCTTCATTCTTTTCTAAAACAGAAAAACCCTCTCACTAAGGAGTATGTGTTCAAGTTGGATTTCCCTAGGTTTTCAGCAGGCTACATTTTTCTTACGAACCTCGGGTAAATGGCCGCTGGTCTGCTAGTCAGCCCTTTTTCAGGTTTTTCTGTTTTGCTTTGGACAGCAGCATGGTGTAACTGCTATAGGATTGCCAATGGCTGAATTGATGCACCAAACTGGCATGACTGAGCAAGTTTCACCTCCTGGCACTGCTTACAGATGCTGTCGGAACTATTTCTAGCAGATACTGATGCCTTCTTTCAGGGGCTAGTTATCATTTCTTGCATGATGTTGGGAGTCAATAGCTGAGGATCACAAAGCACGTCAGTGCTGGGGCAGGAAACAGCACCTTCTCCTGACTCCTGCTCGGCTCCCCCACCTTGACCTACAGACCTGCTGTCCAACTGCTCCAGGAAAATGCCTTTCCTACAAAAATAATTTTCTTTAAAAGAAACCAAAACCTTCCTCACTTAATTCACTCATAATTCTTAACACATCAATACTGCTCTAAGGCATCAGGACAGCAAAACACTAAACTCACTAAAGGAGAAATACAGTCCTGTTTATCTTCATTGCAGCTAACAGTTGCTTGCAGAGCACGGACCTTTAAATGCTGGTTGAAACCTAAAATGTGTACTAAGAAATCAGTATGTGATAGATTACTAGAAGTAAAAGAGCAAAGTCAAGAGCTGAGCACTGCATGGCACAGGGACGTCCTGCTTGAGGCCAGGGGCTGGCTTCACCAAGTAACACCCAGCTACTGCCTTGGAGCAGCCGTCCATGTTGCTGCTGCTTCTGCACAATGCTCTACTTCTTGGTCAAAAGACAACACGATTGCCTAATTCTCTCTAGACCATCTTCAAGCAAACAGTATCAAAATTTGTTTGAGGGCTTGAGGACTGCAATTTTATCAGTACCAAGGGAGGAAAAAATATTTGCTTTTTTCATCTTAAAAAGCTGCATTTGTAAATATCTCATCAAATCCTCCCAAACTGGGAGACAATTCAATATCTGATGATAAAAAAATCCCCCAAAAGTTAAGTTTCCAGTTTTTCTTCAATATGAATATAAAAGAAAACTTCTTTTATCTGTTTTCACAGCCTTTTGGACTCAAATCTAATTAATGGTCATAAATTCCAAGAAATACTTTCTCCAAAGCATCCTTTAAGAGCCCTCACTTCTTACCCAGTTTATTTATCGCATGGGGATTTATCCAAGGTGGAGTCAATAACACTGCAGCTACCTACTCATCTAATCCCCTGCTCTAGCATATTCAGCAGAGCATGCCAGAATTTGGTTGTTCAATTCCAGTTGCAGGGAGCCTGCCCTGTCCCAGAGCAGCGAAGGCTGAGCAAAACCTTCCCTGCAATTGCTCCTGTGGCAGCAGAAGAAAAAGCAGGAGGTCCATCTCTCCTGTGATCTTTCCTTTTTGTTGGCATACAGACAAAAAACTGCACTCATGCAAGGCATTAAAACTTGGAAATAAAAGAAAAAAAAAAAAAAACACACAACTTAAAATGGAGATACTCCCCCTCCTCCCCAAAACAATATGGTGGTATAAAACTGAAGGAAAGCTGTTATTAAAAAGGGTAGGCCATGGGTTAAAAAATTATAGGTAGAAAAAATGAAAAATGTCAAGAAGTCAAGATTCCTGGCACAGGAAAGGGATGAACATGTACAGGACAGAGAAATCCTAAAACTAAGAGTATCACAGTCCAAGAATCTAAAATTAAATTAAGACTGAGATTAAATCCCACAAGTGTGTGGTTTAAAGGGTGAAAATAAATAAACTGTAAACCATGAAGTTTTATTTTCAAATAAATTCCCTTTCCATTTTGGAAAAAAACAGCATACATTAAGAATAACATGCTAGGCCCTGCCCAGTCAGCAACAGGGCACAACCAACAACAGGACAACAAGAATTATACTAAACCAGCGATGCAAAAGTCATAATTGATGAATTATTATGTAATGTTTAGAATGGGAAAGTAAAATTGCCGTTTTGGTCATGTCAGACCCAGTGGGCTGCGTACCAGTGAAAGACAGTAAGTAATACTCTGTAACCCAAGGAATTTATAATGTGAGAGAGACACAGTTAATAAAACAAACAAGGGGAATAAAGCAGGTAGATGTGGAACAACAAATTACGACCACAGCTGCTTTGAAGTGACCAGCTGCTCATAATTGTTGATCTAGCCCTTTTCTCCAGCTGCTAAACTGCATTAATATAGTCAAAAATACCTTTTCTGCTTTTTTCGTTCTCCTTATTGCTTTCTTTTTTAAGAAAACTCTATTAATTGCCAAAGGACTTGCGTATGGCGGAATAAGTGGGTCACAAGCCATATTCTGAAAGCACTAGTGAAAATGCGAACGATTTTGAACTCCTGATTTAGGCAGCATATATTTTCTAAACTAGTTTCTGTTTCAATAGTTTCTGTGGTTTACTGTTTCCTTTTCTTTTCCCTGGGTGTCTCCTAGGAGCTGCTTGAGTCATATCCCACACAGACTATGGAGAGCTTCAGCCACTGTGGCTTCATCTCTAAGATTCCGTGAAGCAGGGAGTGTTCTTAATTAATTCCTCAGACACCCAGCAGATGGAAACTGCCACCTTTATCTACCATCTACTGCTCCCTTCCACTTCCAGGCATGAACGGCCCAGCTCCAAGCTGGCAGCCTTTCCCAGCAGAAGCATTTTCCCTTCAAATGAGCCCCACTGAAAATGACAGGACTCGGCTGCACACAGTTCTGGCAAAAATAGCCTCTAAACAAGAGAAAAAGCCCAACAGTTTTCATCGAGGAGACATGTCAGCTCCTGAGGCTTGCACCTTCTTGCAGAGAGTGAGCTAAGCACTTCAGGAATAAAATTAAGTCAAAGCAATAGCAGGTTTGCACAGTTGGTACTCTCACAGAAAGCATATGCCAATCTCACACTAGACCAGGACTAGTAAAGTCAGGTTTCCAAGTGCAAGTGTTGCACAGAAGAGAGGCAGAGGTGCATCAAATTGTGGCTTTATCTTACGCGGTTTTGGGGGTGAGGGTCCACATTTAACCCATACTGTACCCACAGACACACACACACGACACGGACCGATCATTCCTCAATAGAGATCAACTTCATTTTCTAACAGGACAGAGAGATTCATTTGCTTGGCAAAGAATAGGGTAGGAGAAGTACGTTGGCAAGCAGATCCTTTTGAAAGGAATAGGTTTATTTCTCCAGCTGCTGAATAACATGACATTGGGGTTTTTTTAATTCCTTAAAAAGAGGCAAAATTAACAAGCAGCATTTACAAATGCGATACAGCCTGATTTGATCAATGTTTTCTCCCTATATTAAGATGTTTGTTAATCATTCATCCCATAATTTTCCTAAAATGCTTGCTCAATACATTAAAAAGTATGCGTCTCTATACATTCAATTACATGCAGAAAATTTCTATTGCTTGATTGGGGAGTCACGATGCCAACAGCTCTCATAGCTTGCCATCTCTGAAGACAGAATCATACTCAATACTTAGTATGACTAGGCTTTTCATCTTAAACTGTAATTACTTTCCACTTCAGAACTACAGAATGAAGCATCTTCCTATACTTAAGCCTCCCAGTGCACGGCCAGCTTGCAAAAATCGGACACAGAACATTATTGATTTTCTCAAGGGAGTAAGATATTTGCTAACTGCCAAGAACAAACCATACCTATTCATGTGTAGCATAAGGAGATGCAGCGTGAGAAATGACACACATTACTCTGTCCATATTCTGGAAAATCATTGCAGCTGAATGAAATCTCAGTTTATCACAAACCAAGCAATACGAAAAACTAGAACAGCCTCTAGGAAATTAGTAACATACATATAAAGAAAAGGATAGCAAAGGTTTTATTTGTGGGTCTAACAAGGGGAAGGAATAAACTTCAGTGTAAATACTTGCTGTTTAAAGAAAAGGTTCAGTAGAAACAGGTTTAAATGAGTTTTGACAGAAAAAAAAAGTATCTTACTGCCTGCAAGTTATAAACATGACCAAGTATTCAGAATAAAAAAAATGGCATCAGCACTGCAGCTGAAATTGCAACTCACTTGATATACAGAATAAAGAGGCTGCAATTCCAAAAGGCTTCCATACATTTTATATATTTATACACACACACACACACACACGTATTCATGCTTTCTCAGTATCCTTCCACAGCAAGTCATTATAACCACATCAGAGCAAGGGAGTAAGAAAAGGCAAGCAAACAGAAAATGCCTTTAAAGAGTCATTAATCACAACATTGCTTATTAAAGAAAGGAATGAAATAATTAAAAAAACGTTTCAAACCGACAATCAGTAGCTTGATCAAAACAACAGAAATCCTTACCTGTGTGTTCTTATTCCTGGCTTCTCTCCTCGCTGCTTTTTCTTTTAGCCTTTTCTCCTAAAACAAACAAGATGCACAGTTTTAAAGCAAACTCCTGGCTTTTTTTCTTTTAGTATTTTAGGATTAAAGTTGAGCCACCTAGATATTTTTAATGCACACATGCTATACTGGTGGTATTCACCCTACATGTTACTGATGAAAAGTGATAAATAAACAGATCTGATTGAGATATTATTCATTCTTCTTGCTCTTAAAGGAAATAAAACTACAAGAATGATTCAAACTCACATTTTATCTTCATCAAGACTTGTTACTCTTAAAGGAATGATGCAGCTAAGTATTTTGACAAAGTTAATATTTGTCTCTAAAACAGGGTAGTTAAAATGGCACCAAGAGATCCAACTTTTCTTATTTCTCAGTGGCTTAATAGGAAAACCAATCCATTTAACAAACTAAAATGATAATTTTCCTAACTTCAGAATTGCTAAAGCAACTGGGGAGTGAAAGCTAAAACGTGTTCTCCCTAGCTTTCGTATGTCCATTATTAACAAACACTCTACAATAGCATTTGCTTAGTAATTGCATCGATTCAGAAACCATAACAGTATGGGATTCTGCTGTGGGAAAATGAGCAAAACGCAATGATAAAATTCATTCAAAGCTGCCTGCCAGACTTCTGAGCATACAAAAGTGGCCAAGATATTTAATTCAATTGACATTTGTTGCTGCTTTTTGTTGTTGTTGTTGTTGTTCTTATTGGGTTTGGTTTATTTTTAAACCAACTGAAGGATTATCTCTAATTTAGACTCTGTCAGGTCCTTGCAATTGAACATCCTTTAAATTATCTATTTCATGAAGTAAGGACAGAATTCAGGTGAGGACACATGTCCCTTAGAAAAGCACACCGCTCCCTCTTTTTCTTTTGTCTTAGTGATGCTGATGACATTGGTGTTGAAACTTTTTTATGCTAGCATAAAAATTTTTATGGAATACAACTCTCAGTTTCTTTGAGTAATATAGGCCATTCCCAGCATCAGCACATTTAGAACTGAGTCCACATAAAAGGGGACATTACTTTAACATCAGTCCAGGGGCAACACCTCAGCACAGAGAAGGCTGAAGACCAGTCACATTTCAGCTCACTCGTGGGAGTAACGAGAAAGCTACAGCTCCAGCAGTCCTGGAGCCATATCATCACGACAATGCTACCAAAGCACGTTGGTAGGTACCACACAAAGTTGCTTGGAAAAGCAGTGTGTTTGAGTGCAGACCTGGGAAAAGGAGAATACAGCCACCAAGATTTTCAAAATTGGTGTCTAAATTCAGTTTCTTTTGAGCCATTTGTCTGGTATGTGCCATTTTCTATTCTCCCAACTGCCCGAACTACAGAAGTGCTAGCTTACTTTCAAACTCTCTGAGTAAGTCAACCTCYTCCCTTCAAATCAAAACTAAACATATAGAGTTCATCCCCCGCCCATAAGACAGGGACAAAAGTGCATGAGGTTTGTGTCTCTCTGCTTTATACAGTTCTCCAATGCTGTGTGCAAAGCTGTCTGGTACAAACACCTCAATACACTCAGAGCTAAATGCCAGGGCATTCAACACATGCTATGAAACAAAACAAGAACCCCACCACTGTAGACAGATACAACACAGCTGTCTTATTATTTCAGGTTTTTTAAAGTAAGAAAAAGCAATAAAAATAATAATTACATTTAAGGCCACAAGGGCATCACATGGGGCAAAAGAAGCCACCAGGACCAAGTACTGTCTGGTACGGACACAGGCAGTCTGCACTCCAACAAGCTAGACCTAAGCATCATGACCTCCCCCGTGGTCATCCATGTTATGATTCCTTCTCTTCCAAGTCAAATTTATATTAATTTCTGACCATTTTTACTTATGCTTTTCTAATGATTTTACTTAAGTTTTCCACTTTCACCCACTCTGTTTTTAAATGGTTTAGTTGTGCATTCTTTGCTCTTTGGGGTCACTATTGGGGTTCTCTCATTTTTCTGCTAAAACTGTGATCCTTTTCAAACTTTACCACTGAAAAAGTGAAAGAGAACAGAGCTAGAAAGTAACACACCAGATATTACAAAGCAGGATAAAGCAGTTTTTAAATTGGATGGTCCAGAAAATTTTAGATAGAAAAATTCTATGGTATATGAAAAGACAGCATCTTAACTACAGCCACAGGCTTAAGCCAATATAGCAGCAAAGTTCCTGCTCAAGGGATTTACAACAGAGCACTGAAAAGACAGCTATGAAAGCAGGAGATTGACATAATGCCATAGAAGAAGAGTACGCCAGACAGCGTAATATACATCAGTCTCTAAAGAATGGTAAAGACACAAAAAGATTCTAAAGTTAATAGTTGCAGAGACTGAAATCAGTACAAAAGAAAAACAAGACAGAGCAGCAATCAACAGGAGATGCCGTCAGGACCTTTTTTTTTTTTTCTTTCTTCTGAGGGGGAGAGAGGGGATTTGGTTCCCTGACAATGAAAAACAAAAGCAGATTTTGCATAGGGTGCATCTACATTGGCACTGAGTTGGAGTTAGGAGTGCATTTCAGAAGCCAATGTCCTAGTCAGGCCTGCTTCCACTGTTTTTCACACTACAAGGCAGTCTTCAGGAGCACAGCTAATACACTCCAACCAACACTGGGCATTCACAGGGTCACAGGATCATTCCGACTGGGAGGCACATCAGGGGGTCTCTGGTCCAACCTCCTGCTCACAGCAGGGTCAGCTCTGAGGTCAGGCCAGGCTGCTTAGGGCCTCATCCAGCTGGGTCAAAATCCCAAGGTTGGAGACTGCRCAACATCTCTGGGCAACCTGTGCCACCGCCTGACTGTCCTCACACAGAAGAAGTTTCCCTTACATCCATGCTGAACCTCTTGGTTTAACTTATGGCCATCGTCTCTTGCCCTCTTGCTCTGCACTGCTGTGAAGAGCCCGGCTCCATCTCTGTCTCCTCCGTAGGAGGCACTGGGGGCAGCTGTCAGGTCCCCCCGAAGCTGTCTCTGCTCCAGGCTGAACAAGCCCAGCCCCTCCAGCCTCTCCTCGCAGGACCACCATCTCAGGGACCTCAGTTGAACTCACTCTAGTTTGCCAATGCCCTCCTGTACTGGTGGTGTGTTGGATGTCATGAATACCGAGTAGAGGAATGACTTCCCTCAAAGTGATTCAGTTCAAAGCATCAGGTAAGAGTTAATACAGTGTAACCCACCACCACCACCCAGCATGCAGTGTGGTTCTCAGCACCATCTTACTCTGCAATCTCGCTCTTACTGGGCTATTTCGCTTGCTAATGCAGGAATAGCCATCAGGCTTTAACTTAGGCTTCAATTCTGGAAAACAATCCTATTAAGGCACTGCTTAAATTTATATGCAGCTTCAAGCACATGTGTAAGTACATACAGTGTGCTGAGCAAACACTTAAATACTTTTCCCCAGTCAGGACCTTATTTCCTATCACCTAGAAAACAACTGTATATTCTTCTGTGCCAAGGTAATATCCCC
The DNA here is from genome assembly GCA_035582835.1 of Phoebastria nigripes. Classification (NCBI taxonomy): domain Eukaryota; kingdom Metazoa; phylum Chordata; class Aves; order Procellariiformes; family Diomedeidae; genus Phoebastria; species Phoebastria nigripes. Next base: position 1,728,288 of record JAYKAV010000600.1, on the reverse strand, counting down.
ACATAATAAAGACACCCTTTTATATGACTGCATAAAACCCAGAAATTAACTACCTTGCCTTAGGTTACAAAGAAATGCTACAGCACAGCCAGAAACACAGATCTCCAAAGACTCAGATGAGTATTTCAACTACGATGTCATCCATTCTCACATTGCTACTGCTAGGAAGAAATATGGGCCCATGCAGAACACACATGGACAAGATACTGTAAGACAGCTGTAAAAAGTAATCAAATGAGGCAAAGTTGAACCAGTCAAACAGTTGGATATTGATTTACTTCATGTGAATAGATTCTGTTCATCTACGGATAAGCCTGTAACTATCTGTAACTATTAAGCTGTCCAACATTATTTTTCACACGTGGGAAAAAATAATAGAAAAGTCTGGATTTTCTTGGAATACCTAAAGCGTAACACGATAAGAATGCCAGATTTTATCACGTTCTATCAAGCTATAAATCATTACTTGTAAAAACAGCACATAATTTAGAGAAGAAAAATCCAATTTACTAGGGCAGGAAAACAAAAGATTATGTTTCAAGGTATGAATACTTAATTATGTATGTTACCGGCTGACACTCTGTTATAGCATAACTTCATAATACTGCACCATGAGGCTGTCAGATAAAGCTCTAAAACATCACAATCTGATTAAATACTCTTTTATCTACAAAGGTGAAGTCAAGCATCCATATTCTCTTTTGCATTTATATTGAATAGCTCTCCTTTGCACCCATATAGCACCTTCTTCACAGCTGAAAGATCTAGTCATGTCCTTTCCAGGGTATCAACACTGAGGATGAGGAAGAAGTTTAACCAAAAATCAGTGCAATAATTTGTTGTACCTTAACTTCTAAGAAAGTGCTTCCAGCCCCTTTAGACCAAAACCAAGCAATCTAACCTTAAAGGCAGTAGCCAGAACATTCATTTATCATCTTAGGTCAGCAACATGGTGTATGCAGGTTTTGAACAGCAGCTAAATGCAGATTATCTACATGTCATTTAAGGAGCAGTTTGGATAGATCAAGAACCACAGGTTCATGAACTTAAGAAACAGGAGAGGTGATGGGATCAATGTGCCTGACTAGCACAACACAGGCTGTAGTACTGAATCAATCTACTGCAGTGGTCATATCCTGGTTTAGAAGAACATTCTATCTAGATTTTAAAACATTTCACTGAAGGACAGTACACCACAATCTTTCAAAACTAGCTGCTGTTACTAGTTACTGCTGTTACTAGTCTGAGCTTACTTACCTTTGATTTTTAGACCCTGTCTAAACTGTCTAACTGGTCTCTCGACCAGTTTGAAGGAACCCCCGATACCAAAGTTTAGGTCCTTATGTAGATACATGCTGAGCATGCTTCCTCTTAACTTTCCTGTTTGCAAGGTGAAGAAAATCAACTCCAGACATCTCTCAGCAGTTAGGTCTACTTTCCTAAATATTTCAGGAACAGACGTATCTGAGATCTCACCATGTCCCCAACCCTACCTGTCACTTCTGTTTGTATATTCAATAATTCTATCAGCCCTTTTGGTCCTGTCAGAAAAATCCCACTGCAATAGTTCATGTTGACCTGATCAACCACCACATCACCCAAATCTTTTTCAAGGTCTATATCTCTAAGGGAAGAGCTCTCAGTCCTAAAATTCTGTTCTAAATTTCTTCTTCCTAAAAATTTGTATTTCTGCCTATCTTAAAACACAGCTTTCWTTGTTTGAGCCTGACTTAGCAAGAAAGCTTTCTTCCATGTCACTAAAAAAATCGTGAAGTAATACACTTCCCATGTAACAAATCCCATGGGCCCACTACAAACATCTACTTAATCAGAAGCCACTGGTTTGGGATGTTCCAGTTACTGAGGTTTTGGGCCATTTAATTTATGCCATATTTATTTATTAATCAAAACACTTAAGTGAAAAGCCTTGCAGAAATTTCAGTGTATGCCATAGATGTATTTACAAACCAGATTCTGCTCTGATAAAAACACATATACACACACAGTTCACCACACCCCTACTTTCCAGAAAACCACACTGGTTAGCATTATATTCCTTTCATTTAGTTCTTCATTAAGACAGTCTTGTGCCAGTCATTCTATTACTCTGGTGTGGACTAACAGCAGGCTGAGTTACCAGCTTATTTTCCTCAAAAGCATTTGCATGGTAGTGCTCAAACTCCTCCAGAAGTCTCCCGCTGTTTCAAGACCCTTTTAAAACCAACATTAATGGTATTACGCAGCTCAGAGACCTTCTTGATCAGCTTTTTAAAATTTCCTGCAAATTATCTTTTTCTTCTCCCCAATTACACATCTAGTTACCAAGGATGGTTAATAACCTCAGTAATTACAGAGATGGAAGTTTTTAGTCATCATCACATAATATGGCTAAATCATTTGGCTTTCAACTAAACGAAGAAGAGTTATGGTTACTGAACCCTTCTATCTTTCCTGCACTAGAACCAACAATAGAACCAGCTCTGCCTAAGAAGGAGCCAAAGCCATGGATAAAGCTGCTTCTAACATATAGAAAAGCTACTTGCTGTTCTTAACCCTGAAGTTAAGAAGCCTGCCACTGGCTTCTTTTCACACTCATATTTCCTCTTTCTTCCACTGTTGGATGACCTGAAGGTGCACAAGTCCATGGGACCTGATGAGATCCATCCGCAGGTCCTGAGGAAACTGGCAGATGAAGCTGCTAAGCCACTGTGTCCATCATA